>PDNC01000004.1:902-461190 GCA_002572885.1 Blastomyces parvus
TAGGATACCCATCAATCGGATCCTCTGTCGGGTATGGGTTAGTGGGATACGCTTCAGTAGGATACCCATCAACCTGATCCTCTGTTGGGTAGGCGTCAGTTGGGTATGGGTTAGTAGGATACTCCTCGGTAGGATACGCATTCTTATCCGTACGATAACTCTTAATTGATGTTCGAAACGTCGTTGGCCGTAACTTGGTGTTTTTGGGGTTCGGGCGTCTAGGCACACAATAGCCCAAACCCTAGACAGAAACGATAATGGCGATTAGAACGAGCGTCAAGTCGACAGTAGATCGGGTTGTCTTACCGTATCATAGTCGCAATCTTCCTTGTTCTCACCAATTTCAACACACTCGCCGTTCCGAAATTGCCAGTTGTCAGAAGCTCTGAAGGGGCCGCATTCATAGCAAGGGCCTTTTTCATCCGCTGCAAGCAAGATACATTCAGCCAAAGAATGGCTGAATTTAGACACACACCAGGTTACGCAAACAGCATTGACATCCTGTCCTGCTGCGTATGTTGATGTAATGACACCTGAAAGTATTATTCAGTAAATGTTATAGCTCCTTCGGTTTCCATCGCCCCAAATGAGCAGCTCACCAAGCAGAAGTAATGAGAGTAGCATAACACGCTCCATTGCTAAAATGGAGATAGACGCGGTTTAACTGTTGGAATAACAGTCCAATCTGGGAAAAAAGAATGCGCAAGTCTTAATACAAGTAGATAGGCAGCACACAGCTCATGTGTTGTTTCTCTTGGGACAGAGAGCCGAAGCGATGGAGATAAGCCAGGAAGCTCGGCGATATATATGCCGATTCAACATATTCGACATCTTTAACGATATCAATCAATGATATCAATCATTGCGCGTTTAAAGCTGCCATACAATCAACGATTGTACGGATGAAAGTCTGGAAGAAGAGAAAACCCTGAAAGACATGTCTTTCGGGGGTGGGAGTATGGTTGATAGAACGCCCAGGGCATAGACACGAAACTGGGAGATTGAGACTAGACCCGAACATCGGATCATAACCCTGCATGTCTTGTTCTCGATGATGGGTATGGAGAATGTGGCTGTCAGGAACCACTGTGACGGAGACTTCATCGACGGAGTGTGTGGACGATGAACAGCCATGGTTGTCAGGAAAAATGAAGTTGAAGTTGAAGTTGAAATGAGGTTGAGGCTGGATGGTGCTGAGTCAGCTGCCCAGCCTCATCGGTCAACCTCTGGCCATATAAATGACCTTCGACGACATCCACAAAAGCAGGAATCCTTGCGCTGTACACACTACAACTGCTCGATGCCAACTTGAATGCAGCTATCTGTACCATCAGAAACACTGTCTAAAATGGGACTCTTACTGCGATCCACGGTACCGGTGTCTCTGCCGTCTTCTTCCGTCCCGTGTCGATGCCGCCTCGATGCCATGTCCAACTACGAGATTGGGTTTGTTAATCTTGATTCTTGAATGTATTTGCAATATCGGTCTTGTATCTACGTTATCAGCACGGCTGTTTATGCGGTAATCACTGCATTGTCGAGAGATTTCTTGATTTCATGTCATAATTATTTAGATCTGAACAACTAAATATTCTTGGAGATTGACGCATGACAAAACCTTATTCTACGTCTATTCCCTGCTGGCACCCCGTCGTCGAAACACTATGAATACTCCCATTTTTCCTGAAGGACCCATATTAGTGTCATAGACATTTAGTTCTTGGACACGCCTGATTGGCACTCGACTTTTCTCGTTCTGCCCGGCAGAAATTAACTAGCCACACTAGTTTTGAACGCACCAAAGCATTCGGGCATATGACAAAATGCCCAAACCATTGCTATGGCATGTGTTTCTCACTGGAGTCGCTGCTCATGTTTCAGTGTGCAGCCTCCATGTCGACTTTGACGGGCATGCACTACCATTGAGTGAATTACCATTCAGCACTACTCGAAGTCGTCTTACTCCAAGCGAGGATATAGATGTTCTGTAAAGTACTTACTGCCAAGTTCAGATATATTTTGATTAACATAACTATCAATTGACATAAGGCGGGATATACCTTCTCTAGTGCTTGCTAACAGCATCCGCTTCCTTGGCTAAATCAATCAGCATCTTTATCGTCTCCCTGTCAGACTCATCTACAGGAACAGTTCGATCGGCTGTCAAGCAACAAATGTTGCTCTCAGTAAGCTTCCACGCATCAACTTCGCCCGGGATAGCTGGCTCCATCATGTATGCCTCGAACTCGGCTGGCTTCCGCTTGTTACCATCGGCATATTTGTTACTCAGAAGCCATCCATTGAACCATAACGGCTTGCCGTTAGTATCCAAGTGGAGCAGCTGGGGGGCGCAGATTGTGTAGTTTTCTGGCTTTTGCTCATTTCCTTCCAACGATACCCGTCTCCCATTTGGGGAGTCTTGCTGAAGGGTAATTTCGTTGTTGGGTGGGGTTTCCTCGTCCTTAGCCTTTGGACTACGATCCTCAACCTTTCCAATAATGCCTGTAGCTCCATCATAAAATGAATATTGAGTGTCTCCAACTAGTTCCCAGCCAATCCAAAATGTTTCTTTATCACCTACGTGGAGTCAGCAAATTGAAGTTGTTGATCCAAGGGAAAGGAGGTAGCTTACCGTAAACCATATCGTACACACCGATTTTATTCTCGGCTTTATTCCCATCTCGATCAGAGCCGTTCATCCTGCATACGAGCAACATCGCCATAAAATGTCTCCATTTGTCAACCACTACAACTCCGGACTCTTGCATATGGCCGCTCTCGCCCGTCCAAAATCTGGTCGCCATGGCCTTCCTAGATATAGGCCTCGGAAGAATTTGTTGCAGCCACTCCTTTTTCGATTCCGGCATGATCCGCCGGTCTTTGAAGAATAAAGCGCCTGTTTTTGTATATGTTTTTTCTTCGAAGAGTGTCTCCGGATTCTGCAGGAACAGTGCATCGGCGTCGACGAAAAGGACCTCCCGGAAACTCGACAGTAGCATAGAGAAAGGTTTGGCTGCCCAGCCCTTGAGCTCCCATCCCTCATCATTTACCATCTGGCTTAGGTCCCTTGTGATAACCCCTGGTAGCATTTCCAGCTGGGCGCGATAATCTTCACCTAGATCGTCATCACCCAGATACATGATCTCAATGGGTAAATTGCAACCAAGTCGTCGAAATGATTTGATCGATACAAGTAGGTAGGGTGCTTGCTTATTTCCTGCAGTGGAAACGATTCCTCGACCTCCATCTTGAAAGTTCACATGGAGATGAATGTGGCTGGGGAAAAAGGGGGACGTCCATGGGAAGAGATGTGTCGCCAGCCGTTGTGAAAAGGAGCGATACGATTCATATAGATGAACAATCTCAGCGAAAGTTGATGGCGATGGGAGCGCTTCTGGATTATTTCGTAGATACTGTATAATATCATCGTGCACATACATGGCGCCACCATCTGAAAGAATATGTAGATTTTCCCACGCTTGGAAATAGCGGTTATACGCTCTCGTTCTCAGGCCGACTTCTCGCAGTTTTTCCTTCCCAGTCCCCTCGATGGGTTTCAACAATTCTCTAATGTGGATTTCATCCGGCATTATCGACAGAATGTACTCAAGCCCGGCTCTGATATGAGCAATGTTTCCATCATTTTTGGCCTGGAGCTGGACAGTAGAAATACGCCTACTGTGGCCTTCTCGTTTTCCTGGTGACGGATCCTTGACTAAATCATGTATTTGCTCTGCTGGATCTGGCTCAGATAGTACATCTGCTTCCGGAATCGTCGTCGCCGGCTGAAAATCCTGAACGACTTTTTTCTCTCTGAAATTTGGTGTTCCACTCGTCGGCGACGTGTTGTTTTCGCTTCGTCGCTCTTTTCTGTATAGCTCTGGTGCTAACGAAGTCAAAGTCATAAAGCACAAAGTGATTGCGAATAAAAGAAACAACAATCGCACAGCAGTTCTCCATCGTCGAGGCGGAGAGTAGCGGCGAGACAATCGATATCGACTGACCTGGCGGGACCACTTCATATTGGCTGCGGACGGCTCATCGTCTGAGGGTCAGAACGGAGCAGAAGGGCTCCTATGAGTTCGTAAGAGTTTCGAAGTATCTTCTAAACGCATGAGAAGTGGGCAGTTGTTGTCCCTTGAGAGCGTCCAGTAAGGACTCAAGGAGCAGCTCCCGCCGGGTGGTAATTCCCCTGCATCAGCACACATTTTGCGCCGGGAAGTCTTGCGGGGATCTAATCCCAGTGGCGCTCTCAATTAACTCTGGAACGACAAATCCAGACTCAGTGCTGTAGTCTGCGTAAGTCATTTTGCTGTTGTCTAGTTGGCAGCGCCAGTTGTGTTCAGAAAGCAGGATAGAGGTGCATCGTCGAAAACCAGATATTTGCTGCGCAACTCGCATGTGGATGCAACCTCCTGAACTAGCCCGCATGGGAATAGAAACTAGACTCATTATCCACTAACGCGGCCCACTGGATAATTTCAGCCCCTGTTAGCTTGATGATGGGCACCCAGCTGTTGTTCCCGCCCCGCGCGGAATTTGTTCAAAATAAATTCAACGTCCTGCTGATTGCATCACCATTCTGCGGACATGCAGGAACTGGCCCAACTATTTGAACGCCACAAAACACTGAAACTCGACCTCCGCGACAGAGACATAGAGCCCGTTCGTTCTCTCCAAGATACTATCATTTCCCCCCGCAAGGACCGGTTTATCCCACGTCTGGTTAATTCGCGCTGTGTTTTTGATAAGCTGGGCCTCTGAGGTGCCCACCTCCCAACGCCTCGGAGCCGCGCCAACCTGGTTGGTTTGATGCCAGTCAAATGTCCTGATTAGTAGTAAACGGCTTATACGGTAGTTAATTCTTAAGCGCGCACTTGTGCGAGAGCCTGTGGACTCGAACAGCTCAAAACCACCCGAACGCAGAGCAGCCAAAACCGCGGGCTGTGGACAGTAGACGGCTGAGAAACACATTGACGATTCAACATGAAGGAGATAGATATTGAGGAAGCGGCGGTTACCCCGTCGCCGAGGGCAAGCAAGGGTCAAAATTGGGCTCTTGTGGCGTGGATAACGGTGAATGTGTTCGCGACGACGGCGATTGTATATATCTCCCCCTCTGTTACTTAGAGCCAATGCGGCATTTGGGAAACAGAACATGGCTAACAGGGAAATAAAGGTCTATGTTAATAAATTAATCTTCTCCGACCCGTCCTTAGGGAGATGCCCGTTGGGCTTTGTCGCCTTCCACTTTTTCATCACATCCGTGATGCTATACTGTGCTTCTCGCCCCAGGGTGCGCCTGTTCGTCCCAGTACGGGCGAGTATCGTCTCCGTGCTCCCTCTCACATTGATTATGTGTGCGAATGTTGTCTTCCTAAACCTGTCGCTTGCCTTTTCCTCGATCATATTCTACCAGGTTGTTCGGATATTACTCACCCCGATTACCGCCATCATCGATTTTTGCTTCTACGGCTCGAAAATCCCTTTCAAGGCCTGCCTCGCCATTATCCCTACCTGTATCGGCGTCGGAATAGTATCATACTACGACTCCTCAAAATCTAAGAAAGCCACGGTCGAAACTACCTCAGCGCTTGGCGTGGCCTTCTCCTTTGCTGGTGTCACTATCAGCGCGGTATACACCCTTTGGGTTTCACAATATCACAAAAAGCTGAAGATGGATAGCATGCAGTTACTGTATAATCAGGTCCCCTTCGGCGCATTGCTTCTCTTTATCGCCAGCGTTCTCACCGATACATTCCCTGTTTGGGGTGACATCCTCCCTCGACAATGGATGCTACTTGTGATCAGTGGAGCTTGCGCCTGCGTCGTCAACCTCTCTCTCTTCTTCATTATCGACCATGCAGGCCCAGTCAGTAGTACCGTGACTGGCCACCTAAAAACTTGCGTCATTGTTGGACTTGGTTGGGCCACGAGCGAGAGGGCCGTGGGTTTTGAAAGCAAATTTGGTATCCTTTTCGCAATATTAGGGATCATGCTGTACTCGTATGTGATGCACGGCAGGAGTGCCAGAATTTCTCAACCGGAAAAGGACAGAGAGGACGAAAACGCGAGATAGATGTCCAGGGATAGATGAGAATGTTTATTTATGAGTATGATTTTATTGCTAACCCCCCGGGTCCCCCCGAGGGATTATAAATGTTGATGCGACGTCAACTATTTTTTAATCATCTATGTATGTACTTAATTTTTTTGGGAGAGTATACGGTATATTTTGATAATCAACCTTGGAAGAGCATAGGCTGTAGTATATGGAATTTTAATGGTTATTGACTGGGATCTGATTATTAAATAAACTACTCCGTATACTGCCAACAATTCATTATTGTGTTCGCACACTCGCGGTGACATTCAAGGCTGAAACTCTCCATAGTCCATCTGACAATCCTCATATTTACACGAACACATTGCCCCGTCACCCGCACACAGCTCAGACGTAGCACTCCCTAGTTTGAAACGGGCCAGCTTTCCGCTTCCACTCGACATTTCTTTACTCCATTCCGCATCCTCTATCAAATCTGGAAGCGAATGCACCGCTTTCCCTGTGACCTCCGTTATCCAGCCATATCTTTTCCAAACAATCTCCGATAGACGACGGTGTGTCTTGTACTGATGCACGGCATATTGAACGTCTCCCCTCTCGTTCAATATCTCCCCCCACTCATTGAAATTCACAATTGGCGTGGTCCCGACGGTGCCAAAAAGCGCCTCTTCATTCGACACCATGGATGCGTGTCCGAGCCCCGCTTGAGTCAACTTGGCGTCGAGTAACTTTGAATAGAATATATGGATGTGGATAGCCTGGTCATTGCATTCATACTTTGACCACATCAGCTCCGCTGCCATGGTCCGCAAATACACTGCCATCGCCATTGCAGTGCCGTATGTCGATCCGGCACAAAGGCGATCCAGGGGCTTGTAAGACTCCGCTTGCTTTTGCGACATGTAGGACCGAGAACACCCATCGAACCAACCAACATGCACTTTACATTGGCCAATTTTCAAACCACGCCACTCTGCGAAGTAGAGCAGTTCAGTACCGTGTTCCATCGCCATGTTAAATGGGTTGCGCTGGAATGCCACGTCGAGGTCGCAGACGAGTATCTTGTCCCAGGCGGACGGCACGCCGCCAACGAAATTGGCGAACCCCTGAAACCGCCTCATAACAACAGGTGCGTCCGTTTCGGGTAGCACGCCGACGAATTCCAGGGAGGGATACCTTTCAAGCAGAGCTTTGAAGCCGTCTGAGGGGTTTCGAGCGACGTCAGGAGGAGTGATGATTTTCACGAGGACCTTAGCCGGGGGGCAGGTAGTGTGCTTTGGCACATCGCGGCCGACTGCCAGCTCCAGCGACTGCATAAAGATGAATATCTGGTCCAGCATTTTCGCTCCGTCAACCGCACTCAGAATAAGATTGGGTTTCAAAGAAGGACATGATGTGATTGTGGTAACAGGCCGCAGTGCTTTCATATCCACTTGAGAATTCCACTCGGAGAACCCGACTGATATGGATTTCACATTGAGGTAGACGCAGATGGTCACGACGAAAATTATAAAATAGACGAAGGGGCCTCGTGAAAAAGTCCATCGACAAAGCGATCCAGCATTGACATCCATATTGTCTTGTACCGATGGAATGGGTATATTTTTGCCTGGTGAAGGGGGCATCAAACTGGCAAAACCATTTGCACCGCTTCATTTATCAATCAATGAAACAATCGCATCTGTCTCTAGAAGACAGATTTTTTAATATACTGACTTCAGCCATCTCATCCTGCAATACGTCGAAAAATGGCTGGCGCCCATGCCAACAATTGTTCCGATGGAGTCGAGATTGTTTCGACTAGAATTCCTGCCCAGGCTTCGGTTGATATTTGCCCAGAATCAAGGAAATTCAGCGATCAGCATATCGCCCCGTCAGGCACGGAGTTGATGAACAACAAATGAGAAGAGAGCAAACAATGTGCTAGGTACCTGCGCTTCCATCCTATCTTTCCTTTTTCCAGCTATTTTACACTTTTTTATGCAACCAGCGTGTTCGTTACGTGGTGTGTCATGGATGTTGGGTGAGATTTACGGAACTAACTATATCTATATTTTCTTCTTTCCGCACAGATATCATCTTTGTGCCAACCTGAAAAACCCGCGGGCTGGGACCCTTGACCATTTGATGGTTCAGATTGACAATAAGCATAAACAATAGACAGCCATGAAAGTCATATCTGCAAAAGGGGTATTTATGCCTTGATCGCGGCGGAGGAGTGTGCCCCTCGCATCTGCGGATGGCCAATCTTGGAAACGATGGAAGAAGCAGAGAAACTGCATGAACCGGTTTATTCATAATTGGGAAATTATATTATACCTTGTTATTAGGTCCAAGTCATTCCTTGCAACCATCTTCGAGATTACAATTTCGACAGGCCATGAAGGATACGGTGCTACTTTTCCTAGCATGCTGGATTTGTTCTACAACTTCAGAAAGACAGCGAACTGAGGAGCGCGAATGTCTAAACAACCGTATAGAGTATGGCGGGGCCTGCTCATATCAGTGTTACTCGTCTTGATATATGATTTTATCAACCGCACTTCATATCAGCACCTACGACTTCATTCCAGAAGCGCTCCAAACAATGGCTTCTTATCCACTATCAAAGCCCAAACGCTCTGCAACTCCCACGACCTATCGATCTTCCCCGACCGAGCACAACATCGAAAGATCTACGACCTTATGTTGGTCAGCACCGAGCTAGACTGGCTTGAAGTTCGTATGAATGAGCTCAAGCACCATGTCGACTACTTCGTCATAGTCGAGTCGGCGCATACATTTACTCAGAAGCCCAAGCCTCTCCATTTCAAGGAGAACTTTACCCGCTTCGCTCCATTCCAATCTCAAATACTTTACCACAATCTCGATATCTCCAGTTTAGAATCCAACAGCACCTGGGAGCGTGAAGCTTTCCTTCGCAATGGACTCTTCGATGCTGTCTTTCCCAGTTTGGTCGGTGACGCCGAGCCGTCACTTAATGATGTTATCCTGGTGTCAGACGTCGACGAAATTCCCCGGCCTTCTACACTGAATGTTCTCAGAAACTGCGCCTTTCCGGAGCGTGTCACCCTCCGCAGCCGCTTCTTCTACTACTCCTTCCAATGGCAACATGTAGGCGATGAATGGCACCATCCCCAAGCGACATTCTACCAAGGGCCAGAAAAGACAATCAAACCAGAAGATCTACGGATGGGTGGCGGCGCAGTGGATCTGTGGAATGCCAGCTGGCACTGCAGCTCCTGCTTTTCAACGGTGGCTGAGATGGCGAAGAAACTGGAGAGCTTTTCCCATACGGAGTACAACAAGCCAGAGTTCCGGGAGCCGCGGGAAATTGTGCGAAGAGTTAGGAATGGGCTGGACCTGTTCGATCGTGAGGGCCAGTTGTATGAGCGTGTGCAATTGGGTTATGACGCACCGGAGTATGTGAAGGCGAATAGAGATCGATTTTCATATATGCTGGATCGGGATGCAGAAAATGCGAACTTTAAGGACTATACTTCGGAATAACGGGTGTAGAGTTGTTATTCGATACCATTTCGTGTATTTTATAAAATGTACTGTACTTGATAAGCGATTTTAGATAGGTGAGCTCATTGATCTAAATTTAGAGCACGTATGGTTACACACGCTCTTAGAGTTGTGTTATCCCGCAGGCCTAGAACTGCTTTTATCTTGCATATGCAACATACATGTACGTATTCAATATTGGCTGCTAGCATGCTAATTATCCAAATAGATGAGCAAAATCCGCTCATCAAGAAACAGGATTATAGCGCGCAACGGCAACATGTGCCCCTGAATATGATGAATACTGGCTGATTATTCCAAATCTATAATTCATCACTAAATAGAGGATGCTTGCTTAAAAATGGGGGCCTAAAACTATTCTAGAATCACTTCATCAATTGTTTCCTTTTTTTGATGTAATTATCAACATATTCTTATGCGTAAAGGAAAGCCTACATTACTCCATCGGAAAATCATGTACGTTACCATCTTCCACTACAGTTTGTATACAAATCTAATAAATCCTGATTATGATTTATTACCTGCTTATCTACTCTACTGAATGAGCTATACTGATTCCCTAATATAGTAGTAGATATATTCAAACATGTAAATATCCTGAATTAAAGAAAAGATGTGTAGTATATAAATTTTAGTTGAATTTAGATAAATATAGTTGACTTGCTAGAAGAGTCTGAATCAATTCACAAAATATTATTTTTAATATAGACTATGAGAAATGACTGCGATAGTCGTGACTCTTACAGGAGAAGCTGAAGCTATAACTAGCTATTATTACAACTGCAATTGGTGAACATGGAGCTCTTATGATATCAGATCTAGCTTTGGAAGATATGATTCTGTCAACCAAGGCTAGCTCTCCTGTGCCTATTCCAGCCCCTCTTCCTCCAGTGTAGACTGGTGGTGATTGAGCTCTTTTTCCCCAGCAGTTGGCGGATCCTGTATACATAGCGTTAAATTTTCTGGGTTAGAAATTAAGTATAGCCCGATTCAACAGAGGACAATAGATAATAATTGATAATCAGAGCTCAGCAGACATGTATAGAATTGTGGTGTGGTGGCACTATTGGTTTTGTAAATGCCATGAACTGGCAGAACTTTATGAATACGCTAAATAACCAAAGTCACAGTAAGGTATAGGGGTCGTCTGGCTGGACCAATTTACAGGCTCCAAGGACGCTATGCTATCATCATCCCGCAGAGGAAACAGAAAAGGATTTAAAAAAAAGGGGGGGAAGGAGGGGCAAGAACTGAAAAACCCTTCTCCCTCACGAGCTTGGGCGTGTTCGACTTGCAGGTTAGGGTTGTTGTGAACAACATAGTAGTTATGGCCAACGCTCAAACTATCTGCTCTCCAACCGACTCAACGCCCCCAGCACAATCGTCAAGTCTTCCTTCTCTATTCTCAAATCATCCGCTTCATCGCTATCTGCATCTGAATCTCCTTCTCCCTCCTCCTCGTGCGGCCCCGACTCGCCAACTTTCTGCTTCCCCTTTCTCCTTCTCGTTCTTATCGTACGACCACTAGTGCTAACCCCCAGGTCTTCGTCACCAATTCTTCTTGGTTGTAACAGATCGCGCTCTTCCAATCGACGTGCACAGATCGCAAGAACCTGCCCCGCCACGTCATCCGCTGCGCGGCGGAAGAGTTCTACGTCGTGGATTCCTGAGGCGAAGGAGTCAAGTGTTGGTATTAGGGAGGTTGTTAGGCGGGAGAGGCGGGACGTTATGTTGGATATTGAGGTATAGGATGGGTCTGTTTGTGAGGTTGGTGTAGATTTATCGGGAGAGATAGAAGCAACGTTTGATGGGTTTAGAGAAGTAAGGATGGTTAGTTGTGAAGGGTCGAGGAGGTCGGGGTTTATCCTATCTAGTTGTGGGGTGGGTGTGGATGGTTGTTGGGTATCGGAGGGTTGTGCAGATGTCGAGGATGGCGGTCTTATTCTTGGAATTGACGGGGGACGGAGTAGAGATGTGAGTGATTGTCGTTCTAATTGAAGTCTGCCGTACAGAGTTAGTATTTGCTTTCGTTGTATGCATACAAAAATTGAACTGAATTGAGCTGCATTGGGCTGCATACTTGTGTATCTGTGCCTCCAATTCTTTAATCTTCCCCGCGTTCTGTATATTTCTCGGGTTCGGTTTCTTTACCACGACGGCTGGGGTTTCCGTTTCTTGCCGGCTAGACCAGTCCGAAAGCTCTGGGCGATTCGCAAAATCTTCGAGTAGTTCCTCTTGTATTACCCGAGCTAGATGAGGGAACAAGACTGTCGTTAGCAACACTTCAAGTCTCTGTATCAAATGATGCCCGTTCTCAGCCTCAACACATACCAGCTAATCTCGCGCTTTCATCCTCGGACCTGGATCCGGTCGGTTTCTCCCCCAAAGCCCGAGTCGCGCACCACGTTAGTAACTGTCGCATTCTCTTCGGCTCCGACAAACCCTCACACTCGATGTGTTTGTAGAAATGCGCCGTATCGACTTGGTCATGTGGTAACGCTATCGCCAGCAACATGACAGTATTAGCAACTTTTCCTAGCTCCAGAATAACCACGGCGGAGGGGAAAAGGGAATAAGCAAAATTGTATATAAAAGCATAAAAACGCACCATTCGACACCCCGGATTCAATCAACAAACTCGCTCTCCTCCCTCTCCTCCCAAGACTACTCCTCCGCTGCCCCTTCTGGCTCTTCTCCATCCGCATTTCCTTATTTTTCCGAATGACCGGCGTATCCGCCAAGGGAAGTGCAATCTTCTGCGTGTTCGCATTTGCCAAGGGTGTAGTACTTTGCACTTCCGTCTCCTCCATTGGAGGCGCTATTTGCGAATCTTTGATCTTACTTGACCCGCGCTTTTTTGGATTAATGATCGGCGTTGGCTCGACATCATGCGATTTTCGCCTGGACTTTGATGACTTTTCCGGTATTATTGCAGTTGGCTCCTCTTCAGCCAGCCGTTTAGACGTTCGTCGTAGTGGCCGAGTGGGCAGATTTCCATTCGGAGTCCCAAATGTCACATGGCGCGATGTGTCTGTGGATTTGGGAGGTCTCCCTCTCCCCTTCTGCTTCCGGACGACTTGTCCTTGCTGTTGTGTATCATCGTCCTGTGGCGGTTGTGGGACTGAATTCTCATCGATTGTAGCGGGCTTCGATTTCTTCGGGGCGGTTCCTCGATTGAACTGGAAGCCTTCAACATCCTCGTCATATTCGGCTGTATGGCAGAGAAAGCGAAAGTGAACATTAGCATTGATGACCCACAAAGTGCCTTCAGACTACGGCAACCAGCGCAGAATACCTAGGTCATCAGAACCCAGGAACCCATCCCTCTTCCAGCGCCTAAAACAGCAAGGAGCAAAGCGCAAGGATCAACTCACCAGCCTTTCTCTTCCCTCCCCATCCATTCGCACCCTTCTCAGAATATCCGTCCCCTCCTTTCACGTTCCTCTTCGTTCCATTCCCATTTGGCAGCCGCCCGCGCGCCTGCGACATCGCCGGATCGATTGTCGTCAGCGGAGCGCGACTACGCGTCGTCCCCTGTTCGTACCTGCTTGGCCTGCTATCTTCAAAATCTATGATATGATGTGTCGTGCTTCGTGTACTAATGGTGGCTGCAGTTGTTGTGAACGTGGCTGTCATGTCCAACTGATCAAGGCAGACAAACTTTCCTCGGTTGTTGCCGTAGTCCTCGCGAGCTTGATTGAGTGACGCCGGCTCACTCAGCGTGAGAGGGCGAAAGGAACACGCACAGATATGTGAGGGGTTTCGGGTTGCTTCTATCCGCCGGCGGCTTCGTTATATATACATGCGACGCGCTGGATTTCTGCGTTGGTGCTTCCCTTTTTGACTCTCTTTATGTCGCCCGCAACAACCAACAGCCCGTTAGATGATGAAAGATTACGCGCGCAATGAGCCGTGACAAATCGTAGCCGCCAACCCGCAATCGTAATTTCTTTTCCTTGCTTCCAGTCCCTTCCTGTAGTGTCCGCGCGATAAAGTTCCAATCGCAATCCAAACGTAATGTGTTATCCGAATCTGCTCTTAGCGACCCCCGACCCGTCTCGCAGCATTTCCCCAGCGGCCCGAACGATGAAAATACCCTTTATATATCCCAACCGGCAAGGCACTGTGATCGCAAATCGCAGCGAAGTGTAGCGTATCGTCTGCGTAGTCCGGGTGCTTTGTTCGTTCTCCCCTCGGTGTCCTTAATCCCTCCTGTCCGTGAATTTGCTGTTCGTTCCCTTCCCCACAGAGGCGCAGCACAGCTAATCGGCCGTCACGAAAGTTTTGCGCGTTCACGAAGTATCGTATAACGGGGAGTCAGGCGTTAGGGCAATATGGCGGGCGGTGTTGTATGTGCTCGTTCCCGTTTATCGGTTTTTCATATAGAAATCATCCCGATCACACTCCCCAACCCGGAGTTGTTTTGGTCTTGGCGCGTTCCCGAATATTATGTCAGCACTGGACAGGGGATCTACGCTAGTCTAATTGGGGAGTAGCGCATACTTGCAGGGGGGAGACGGCTGGATCATGTGATATCAATCGAATGTACTGTACTAGCGGGAACAAGAGGGAAGTATTTCTTTCAGGGGCCAAATCGGAATCGTTTGACATGTACATACTCCTGACATTAGCTGCAAACGAACTATGTGAAGATAGCTTGCTTTGCCTTGTACTAAGGTTTCAAAAAGCTTGATATCAACAAGAAAGGAAAGAAAAGAGTATACATGAAATAATATCAACAAAAACTAAAAAGAACAAATCGCAGACAAAGATGTTGTCATCACGGGTCGTCATCATCCCATGTCAAGGGACGTTTTCCTAATGTTGTTGAATCATCTATGGAGTCATGGCTTGCGAAGTTCCCCCTCACTCTTCTATATTTTCCGTTGGCGTGCCTGCTTTCCTATCTAGGCCCAAATGTTCAGGTCGCCGGAGCCCAAGATCTAAACGCATCGATCCATATATATCTAGTATCTAGAATTCTCTCTACCCCCCCCCGAGGCTTACCGAATAGCACCTCTTGGCTACTCGTCAGATGGTGCATTCAAGCTTCCTTCGATTCTGCGCATTGCCTCCGCTCGGTCCTTCGCCGTGATATTCTCCTCGCTCTTCCGCATGTCCGGAGTGTATTCAGGTTCGTCAGGGTGGTGGCCGATTGACATGCCAACGCGGACCTAATTGAAAGATCATATGGTTAGAAAACGAAATACACATTTCAAAAAATGACAATAATGCAAGCATTCATCCTTTCCGTGTCTTTGCTTTTTCCATCGCTTGTTATTCTCATGGGGTTATAAATAGTCAAACGTACCAAAGTCTCAAGGGCTCCCAGTGAATTTCCCGCAAGGTCCGAATCGAAGGCTACCTTCCCCGGTTCGAACAACACTAATAACGTACTCCCGCCGAATTTGAAATAACCCAATTCGTCCCCACGAGCCACCTTCTGACCTGCTTCAGCGGTGATAACAGTGCTTCCAACCATCATTGCTCCGACGCAAATGACCATGACGCGGCCATGCTCAACCGAATCGATAGGAACGATGATCCGCACGTTTTCTCCATACACATCCAGCGCGGATCGGATCGCCATCGGATTAACCGTGTAATATTCACCCTCAATGGTTATGGGCGTCCCCATCACGCCATCGACGGGGATGTGGAAGCGGTGGTAGTCCTGTGGGGCCAATCGGAAGATGCCGAGGGCGCCGTTCTTGTACCGCTTCGCGTCCTCCGGGTAGGCCTTGCCCAGGAGTCGTTCCACGGAAAACTCTCTTCCTTTAACCCAGATCTTGGTAGCTTCGTCGATGCGGTCGTAGACAACAGACCGGCAATCCGCTGGCGATACGACGATTTTGGGATTATTTGGCGCAGAGCAAGGGCGGGCACCTGGCTTCAGCGCGCGGTAGAAAAATTCATTAAATGATTTGAATTCGTTCAGGGGAAGGAGAACTTCGGACATATCCAGCTGGTGGAAGTTGATAAATGGTGCGATTTGAGTTGCGGAGGCAGGGTCATCGTATTTCTTTCCTTGCTTGATACTCAATGACTTGAGCATTTTCCGAACTGTGATTTGGTCAGCATAAAGCCGTTACAGTGCCTAGCGGAAGAAACGATGTGTTTGTGTGCACTTACTTCGTTTCTTCTCCATTTCCCTGCTCTTCAACCCTTTGTATAGTAGTCGAATCCCAAGTCTAACGTAAACACTCATCCGCTCCTCGTTGATCTGTCCCGTGATCCTATCCTGGACAAGGATGTTGGCAGAGTTTGCGCCAAGTTTATACCCACCGTAGGATATCTTCGTGATAACTTTCGAATACCACTTCCGCTGAGCCTGGCTAGATGTTACAAAACCGCCCATAACCAGATTGTCAACCTGTCTCCAATCTTGGCTAACGCAGGTAGCGATATGGGTTATGATATCGGCGTCTGATCGTTTTCCAAGACGTGGCTGATGGCAAATTGGGCATTCTCGAACTTCGACCACATGTTCCTCACCTCCATCCTCGCCAAGGTCATCGGGGTGGAGGTTATCTTCGCTGTCACCAGAAGTGCTAGGTTCATCACGAGAAAGGGTGGGTACAGCTGGTCGCTCAGGATCAGTATTTGAAGGGAGCGTGAGGCTAATTTCAGGTACGTTGTCCTCACTACTGGATTGGTTTTCACTTTCCGAGCTCTCTTTGCCTGAATTGCGAGGAATGTGGTCTCTCATCTTGTCACCCAAAGATTTTTTCTGCAGGGACTGAAGAGTATCCTCCAGGCAGATAACAGCTTGGTCAAATGTGAGGTCTGCTGTTTCGCTCGGTTCATTTTCCGCCGCGAAGCGCTTGAAGAACCCGTCTATGGTTGACTCCTTGAGCGTCGAACCCAGAGTGTCAAGCATTGTCGTCAGTTCAACTTTGCTAATGCGCGCGCTATCATCAGCGTCATACTGTTTCAGCATTGCCCTCCAAAACTGTTGGCGCACAGCTGGGTACGGCATATATTTTGCTTTCACATGAAGTTCAGGGAAATGCTTGTCCTCCCAGCGCTCCTTATTTTTTAGAACAAGTGGGATGATGTAAGTCTTGAGACCATATTCATCGGCAGGAACTTCGGGTTCTTCCACCATATTCCCACATACTGGGATGTTTAGTTGGGAAGACGTCTCAGACGGGACATTGGGAGGGGTAGTGCTTTGTTGTTCTTGGCCAGATTGGCTAGATAACGATGTCGCTGAACTCTTCGTCCTCAGTGATGGCTTCGTCAACTTTGTCAAACTAGTAGCCGACGAAGATCGAGACAAATTGAGGCGAAATCGTGATTTAGTAGCAGGTGGTGTAGGTGAAGGTTCCGATGACGGTCCAGGTAACTTGTATAGTCCCGTCTCTGGGTCTGCAACTGGTGCCGCCAATGCAAGTGTTTGCAATGGGAAAGTGGACGATGCAACGAAATCGTTCCCAGACAGCTTATCCCTGTCAATGACGGTGAAGGAAATATGATACGATTGCTCATGTTTCATAACTTGGAAGACCATTTTCTCCTCGAAAACAGGGTTTAGATTATGGCGTATAACTCGCGTTCTGAGCGTTTTCTTGCCCAAAGATGTAACAACGAAGGGATCCATGTCGAAGGAGGTACGGGTCACTAAAATACGGGGTCGATTAGGATACCGTTTCCCGAAAAGAAAAAAAGAGTAAATTGGGGAGATGCTGCTGCTTACTATTCTTTTCTGGAGGCAAATCCAGGATTTTCACTATTTCCATAAACACAATCCCGGAGATGCCATCCTTGGAGCCTGAGAACTGATACGCTCTGGCAGCGATGGATTTGCGTTTCAAACGGGCAAGTCGAAGCTTGCGCCGGCGCTTCTCGACGACATCCTGCTTGTTGGCATCATCGGTCCCATCAGTTGCCTCGTCCTCCTTCTCGAGGTCGTCTGTGTCGGGGGAAGTAACGGGGACAATTTCGTCCTCATCATCGCTAGACACCAGGGCTTTAAATTTCTGAAGGATCTCCGCCGGCTCAGCAGACGGGTTCGTAGGATCAAAGAGGGTAAATTGCATCTGGATTTCACCAGATACATCGCCCCTCTTCTTCCCTGCTTTCCTCCCAGAGTGGAGCGTATACCATTGCGGCTATATCCCACGATCAGCCACCTGCAAAGAAAGTAGGATTCACGCGACCTCTTCCCAAATAGGGAAACCCACCTGTGGCTGGATCGATCCAGCAGAAAAGATATCTTCCAGGGGAATATCGAATTCCCCCATGTAGTCCTTGCCAAATCTATCTTTATCCCAACAAATGCACTCGAGGAGCGGTACGCCAAGGATCGGTAAATCGAAAGAGACGTTCCATTCTGGATTCAACGTTTTGCTTATCGTGGGGGTGGACTGCCGGGCTTCGCCCAAGCTTACAACCAAGTACTAGGTAAATCAAGAGCGGGAGGACGCAACAAAATCAGCTGGCAAGATCGACAAGATGACGGGAATGGGTGGGAAAGGAAAGCCTCACGGGATCGCTCAAGCCATTTCTGTCTTTCGGTGCTAGGTTTCTCCCCTGTGAAATAAACAACCCAATTAGCTTCTGCTCCAGCACATAAGTACTATTGGTCCCATAGAGGTGCATATAGACGGCGAAACTAGTGTGCATACGGATATCACAGTTGCCTTGAGAACCAACGGTTTGGTATCGGGGCCTGTTGGCATGAGGGCAGGACTAAGGTCGCCGGAGGGAGAACCAGCATTGCCTTTAGAGCTCAGATGGCTCCCGACGCGACGTGTAAGCGATATCCGAACCATGCTGGGATGCGTCGAAGGTGGACGGAGTTCGACTGAATAACGATGGTCACAAGCTTGGGCGGGAAGTGGGTGCAGCCAGACTCAAAGGTCAAAGAGCGGAGGTGAGCGGGACAGCCAAGCAGCGACCGCTGAGGGCGAGGTACGTTGCAGCACGATTCTCGAGGAAATATTCAGCGACCCTAGAAAGACGAGTACGGAAGATATAAAAAAGAGAACA
The DNA here is from genome assembly GCA_002572885.1 of Blastomyces parvus. Lineage (NCBI taxonomy): Eukaryota > Fungi > Ascomycota > Eurotiomycetes > Onygenales > Ajellomycetaceae > Blastomyces > Blastomyces parvus. The sequence goes on from PDNC01000004.1 coordinate 19,492, forward strand.
ATGGAGCACCAACACCTGTCGTGGGGCAGGACAAGAATTGGCGTGTTTCAGCTGGCTGAGGGAAGCGGAAGCGTGGAATGTGGAAATGGTGGGTGGTTTCTATATGCACACAGAGGGATAAACCCGACAGAGGAAGGGTTTGGCAAGCAGAGGAATAAAAGAAGCTGGAGGGATTGGATCTGGCTATTTGTTGACCAGCTCTGGCGGAGGAGCGGTCAGACACCAGCAACAAGGGGCGTTATCCGCGAGGACATAGCTCAGGGAGGAAGACCAAAAACAAACACGACGCAACACGACACGACACGACGTTCGACACACACCACACAGACACCAAGAGGGGGGCAGAAGGGATACAGAACAGAGCAGCAGAAACAAAAAAAATGGGAGACAATGAAGAATACAAGCTGTGGAAGGGTCTACTGTTTTGTGGGTGAGCAGCAGCAGCAACACACCAGTGGTGGTCGTGGTGGAGGAATTGTTGAAGATGCTAATCCGGAGCTTAGTCTGTGTTGGGAGGCTGAAGGGCCCTGCGCTGGCCTATCAGAAGCCGCCAGCCGCCGCAGGCCTGAGCCCCCGAGCCCGGGCCTAGCCTTAGTGGGCGTTAGGCGTGGCTAGTGGCTGCTGGCCCCCGGGAACCCCAGCTGATAGGGGCTAGTCCCGGCAGCCCGGGCGTGCTGCTGCCCCCCGATGATGCCCCCCCAAATCTCGCAAGCTCTCACGAGAGCCTCCCAAGCTTCCAAGCCTCTAGTTCCAGCAAGACCAGTCGACCCGCAGACACGAGATCTGAGCCTGCTCTCTGATCTTCAGCTGAATCGATGCCTAGCGAAACGGGGGGCAGCCTCAAAATTCTATTTTCGTCAATCCCAGTGGACACATCCTGGAGAAGTTGTCCAGATATCTCCAGCAATTGCGACGGGGTGGATGCTGCACTTGGTAGTTACCTCGGAATGTGTCTACGCTCAATTGATGCTTTATGCACGCTTTTACTAGGAAAGATAACCTTTCCCCTCTAAAATGAATTGCAGGTGCATATCTCGGCCAGATTTTTAACACTAGTCCCGCTAATTCGATTCTCGCAGCACAAGGAATCAGCTCAACGGACCAGTCAATGGAGGGGTAAATCCAAGTTTCTCCACGGCCAAACAATGCCACAAGACCAAGGCTACGGAGTACGCATTCCGGAGGTAGAAATTTGGAATTTTACTGAAAAACAGATTCTCAGCTCCAATTGAGGGGAGGGTGGGCGATGAATTCGTCTCCACGCATGCCGTTCAAATCTTTTCTCTCGCCCGGATCCGCCCCCAATGGAGTCAAGGAAACCCGAAAGCGAAAATAAAATCCAGGAATCAGAGAAGACCACATATTCTCCTCCCCCTCCTGAAGCCCTGGTAAAATCACCTCCGTGCGTTCATAGGTGGCTGAATTTCCACCCCCACCATCCATCCCAGCTCCCAGCCGCCACCCTGAAACAAGCCACACACATCTCAAATCACACTTTTGCTGCTCATCCGGTTGGTTCCGTTATTTAGATCCTGCCCTCAAGCATCGGTGTGGAGAGCTAATAAATGGGGAATTTCCTTCTCTCTGCCAGATATCCTTAAATACCCAGCGTTACATGTCAGCATCCATGCCATCGAGGCCAAATGCCTCATGCCAGGTTTCGTATCCACAATTCACATCAATAGTCAGTCTCACGGGGAGGCCTGTATGGGAACTAATTCAGATATTTATTCTTGTCCCGCATGCGACATACTCCTCAGTTCCGAACATGCCTCGTACAAGATAATTGACAATTGCACGAGATATTATTATTAGTATCCTGCATTGCACGTAGTTACCCTGTACTGCCTCCACACCTTGGAATCAATCATCATTGATGACCTCATTATTTCTCATCCTCACCCCCTAGCAAAATAACTCTCGGGGAGGCTCCAAAACAGGATGTCAAATAGTTCGAGTTAATTCAAATCGTTCTTAGTAAAATAGAATGGGAGGTTGAAAGCACCAGAGGGAGGAATCCATGGATCGAAATATCAAATACCCAATCACTCCTTCTTCCCCGCCCCGCTCGCTAAAACAAAAGCTACCGCTCCCCGTTTTCACTGCAACAGTTATCTAGCGGAGGTTATTTTACTCGCCATCCACTGAGCTTTTAATTTTATCACAAAGTGGCCTACTATTGTCGTTACCCCTCGTTCTGGGACATATGCATTTTTACCTGATTGTATTCCTACTTCCTCCAAGAAAACGAGAAACCTTGGAAGTCTTCCTCCTCTCTCTTTAAGGAATAGAAGGATTATTTACCATGGCACACGTCGCCGCACCTACCCGCCCAGCAGGGTGACCGAATAGCTTGTGAAATTCATGTACAGATGTCACTCTGAGGCGTCTACAATCTGCTCAGCTAGAGCCTTGGCTTTAATTTCAAGGCCCCTCAGGCATTCACAGAAATTGGATGTAATATTCTGCTAAACATCCTCCGAGCTTTTCCCCGCCTCCGTGGCTGTCGCTTCTCATCGCATACCCCCATCTAAACAAATGATTACAACGTCCATTCCCTTGTGTTATTCCATAATAACATACTTAGCCGGGACATTATGAAGTTCATGCCGCAAATGCATGACCATACTTTGCACAAGTAGGGCAACAACTAATTGACCATTAACTGTATGTATAAGTTATAACCCGTGATCGCAGGAGCCGGAACGAGCTTCTCGGGTGTAAAATGAGCCAGTGCGTCCTCTTTTCAGAGCAGTTACCCTAATGCTGTTATTGACTTTACAATTGTTAGTAGGCGGTTGTTTATAACTCGCGTCATCAAAAAGCCCGAAGAACATTATGTGGAAAAATCGGAACAGAAACATTGAATAAGTTAATGTCCCAAGCAAGAAGAACTGAAAATGTTCAAGGAAATAATTTCCCTCTTGGTTGAGTAGGAAAAGTTATTCATGTTTGGTGAGCGGGTATGATGTATACATATCGTCTTGAACATGCCTTTTATCTTTATATGGGATCCCCTTGAAGGCTTATGGTGCTTCAGTTTGCCCTCTGGCAGTTGGGTGATCATCGACCACTGATATCTCAAGCTTGGATCAATATCCTAAAAATAGCTCAGAGTACCAAGAAAACCACGTGCACGGCGCCAAGACCCTAATTAAGCTTAAACTAACTTTCCCACACTTTTTGCATGTGAACGGTTGGGACTGGAAAACCTTCTTTTGGTCCTTTGATGTTGTGGATAAATGGGAGTCGACTGCTAAAGATCACCAACGGGCCGTCTCAAATCCACTAAGATCCAGCAAAAGGAAAAAAAAGAAAAGACACAAGCTGACGTTCAGATCCTGGCGCGAAGCTTATCTTGATTCCTGCAAACCCCCGCGTGCCCGGGAAAGTTTAGCTGTAAACTTTCCTATTGAACGCAAGAAAAACCTCCGGACAGTTTTGAAAATGCGCTTGAAGAAACGGTTTTAACAATGAACTATGGAGTTTAAATTCAATTCGTTCTCTCCGTGGATGTCGGAGATTATTGGTGATCATCTCATTGTCTTACCAATGAGCGCCTCAACATGTTGCGCTCTCTATTTAAATCGTCATTTTGAGCGCCACCGCCTCATATCATTATCATCCACGTTGTTGCCGTTGATGATGATATTCGCATCATTCCACATCATTCTATATCATGCCTGCATAATGTTTTCGCCCTACACGTTGCATTCCCAATTTGCAATGCTCAATCTGGCGAATTCCCTCTCAAAGCTGAGGATTCGCAAAAGAGTCACCGTCACCGCCTTTATACTTATCTTTTGACATGCGGCGTCGAAACCCTAGCCTTTTTCTCTCCAATTAAGCACCGTCCCTATCAAATGTTTTTAGTGCGACTTTATGCTGGTTAACTGCATGTATGTATGTCAAAGAGCAGTGATCTACTAAATGGCTGACTAAGAGCTTTCAGCAATCAAAGCAGTATTTGAGGAACAGAATGACGGGTATCAATGCTTTCCCTTTGGGTGAGCTGATGAACATGATGACATGCTCCTCCTCTTATTTCACCAACATCTGGGGATAAGGAAGGAATGGATGAACTTTTCTCTTCCTAACCCTAAGGCTGAAGCCTTTAGGTTGAGTGCACATGTGGGCAATGACTGTTGACCTCCCCAGAAGTGCCGGACAATCAAGCCCAGCACTGCAGCAGAAGGATTCTTGCTAATTTTGCACCTAGTTATAGACACCTGTTATGGAGAATATTAGCCGGTTCTCCACTTGATAGTAGCTCAAGTAGACTACCTTCTATCTCAAACCACCCCTACATATAGCCGGTGGATTATTGTGATATAAGAAAGGCCATTCTCCTACTTTCCCAAGTCTCTCAAAATTCACGCATTTCCCTTTCTATTTCCTTCTTTCGTTTCTGTTTGTCATGATATTTTCACGTCACCGATTCCTGATGAGCAGGAAGCAATGGCATCTTTCCCCAAAACCCTCCCGCTAGATCTTTCCAAATGTCCCAAACTTTCCCCAAAGCAGGCCAGCCACCTCCGCCACTTCTACAATATCAGCACCAGTTTCGACGGTGAGTGGCCGCATATGGGCACCCAGAATCCGGACCAAGCATTTTTGGATGCATACCGTTACCAGCTCGCAACCATGGCCTACGCTGCTGGTTTGGCACACTACCATCGCCCCCCAGTCATGCGCAGTCTCTTCAAACCGTTGATCCGGAACTGGATCCGCAAAATGCTGCGCAATGAGGTCTGGAGCTACTGGTACCTGACATCCCAGTCTGGGAATCGGTTAGATCCTCAGCTGCAGGAGCTGCGTAAACCCTGGGCGGACCCAAAGTCAAAGAAAATATCATGTACAGTGGCCATCTATTATTGTTGATGACGAGTCTGTACGCGATGTTGTTTGATGATGATGAGTTTGAGAAGCCGGGGAGCTTAACGTTTAACTGGGATCCGCTGTTTTGGGGATTCGGACCGGAGAAGTTCGAGTATGATAATGCGAGTTTGCAAAAAGCTATATTGAAAGGGATGGACAGAGGAGGCTGGGTTGGGGTCTGCTGTGAGCCTAATTTGGTGTTTGTGGTTTGCAGCCAGTTTCCAGTAAGTACAATCCCTCTTTCCCTATTCCTGTGACGAAAGCCTGCCGGAAAAAGTTCTTTGGTTGGTATTCAAGGAATTGGAGGCCTAATCCCTTGGGTTGAAAACAGCTCATAGCCATGCGCTATAACGACGTTCGCCACGGAACAAATATCATCGAAGGCGTTCTTGAGAAGTATCGGGACGCCCTAGAACAAAACCAGATGATCGAAGAAGATGGCCTATTTGTCAACTGGCTTTTTCTTCGTCAAGGCATTACATTTGGAGCACGCGGTCCAGGCTTTTCCGCATGGTGAGTCAATATTCTGCTGGGGGGTGTTAGTCTCCTCTATAGTGATCAAAGAGTCAAAAACTTAAGAAAGAGCGAAATATAGAAAGAAAAACGGCAATATAATTTACCTCAAAACACTCCTAGGGCAAGCGCTTTCATGAACGCTTGGAACCCGACGCTCATTCGCGATCTATACCCAAAACAATCCCTCGGTTTCATTACCACAAACAATACCAACGGCGCCGTCGAACTCCAGCACCCAGCCGTCTCGCCTCCACCGAAGGTGCCGACCCAAACAACCCAGAAACAATCAAGCATGCCAGAAACGCATATCTTGCCAATCTACAGCCCGGTTTGAGATACATGCAACCGCAATTCGGGTACATGGTCAAATGGCTTTCAGAGCTAGGTAAGACGAAAGAGCTTAACGCATTGCTCTCGTACGCGGATGAGCGATTCCAGCCCACATGGGAGAAGGGGGATTATATTATCCGCGCCATGATACGGTTATAAATGAAGTTGGCGAGTGGACGTTCCTTGATCCGTTTTCAGGAAACGCGGCTATTGGGTATGCTAGGCTTAATGTGGAGGATGGGCAGAGGAAGATGTGGGAGGCTCCGTGGACCAGGGAGGTGTTGGCTGGGAGGCCGTGGGTGAATGGATTAGATCTTGGTCATGGCGTGGATTGTTTGAGAGGGTCGTGGGCGGATGAAGATGTAGTGGCCGGTGCGGGCGCTGGCGCGATTATTGTTACGCTGAGGAACTGGGAGGGGAAGGAAAATACAGTGGAGTTTGTTGTAAGGAACCTTCCAAAGGCCAATTGGGGGGTGTATGAGAGAGGTTGTCTGGTAGAAGAACGGGAGGTTGGCGATGGCGGAAGTATTGATATTAAAAGCGCCGCCTTTGGATCAGGCGAAGGAGCGGATATTGTGCCGATGCGAAAGCCGGCCCGAAGGTCTAGCTAACGGAGGAACCGTTCGACGCTATTTCTATGAACGATAATCCGTGAACTTATGTTGTATATCAGGGTTTTCTGTGGAGATAGCAACAGCCATGCCACCTATATATCTAACTTATAATTAATCTATTTCTATCTGAATATATAATAAAACAGGAAAACGCTCCGTATACGCCTTGAGACAAATTTTACCTAAGATGAATATCCCAGACGCCAATAATCTAGGTAGGGTAAAACACCAAAACACAGCCTCGCTATCATCACTATCCCATGTATGCACGCTGTAAAAGCAAAGATGAAAAAAAGAAAGAAAAAAAAAAGAAAAAATGGTCCAAATAAAATCAAAAACTAAACAACCCACTCCTCCTCTTACCGAATGGGTAAACCACCAGAGCCGCCATGAACAATCCCCCGGAAATCCCAATAGCAACCTCCAACATCCCATATCCAACATCAAATACCACATTACCCGAGAACCTGTTCATCATTAACCTCTCCACCAGCTCTCTCACCTCTTCTGAGCTCGCCGATGGCGTATTTCCCAACAATTCATTGGCCAGATCACCCAGCGGCTTTGCCGCAAAATTGGACTTGATATTTGTTGCAACAATGAGGCTTGTTACTAGGCTGCCACTGGATGCCAAGCCTGAGGGTAGCTGCAGAAATATAGCAGGGAGTATGGCGGCAGCGGCCAGCCCATGACCTAACCGGCTATATAAATTGCCCATTATGCCGATTGCGAGGGCGCCCAAGGCGCTGGAGATCTGGGTGGCTTCGAATTGGCGTGCGGCGAAGAAGCGGACAATGTAACCGGTAACAGCAATAGTGACCATGACGGGGATTTGTTTAAATTTTGCCTGATTGATAAGGGAGGAGCAGATGGCGAAGCCGAGCACGAAGGGGAAGCGCTGCAGGTACTCGTTTCTGATGGGGCTCGCGGGACAGGCGAATTCGGATGTGGCGTTTTTGTCTATCGCACCATAGAGAGCAGTGCCGATCAGCATTCCGAAGCCGAGGAAAAGAGAGTAGATAATGGCGTAGACCATGCGGACAGAGCCGGCGATAATATTGCGCGATTGCAATGCCAGTGCGCCACATAGTACAATGTACCCTGGAAGAATCAGGCAGATGGATGACTGAGCTAATGCTGCGAAGCAAAAGACGTATTGCCCATTTGACGACTTTATGCTTCCGAATGCTCGAGCAAGGAAAGTTATGATGACAGCGGCGGAGATTTCGAAGACATTGGCATAGTGCGAGGAGCGGGGGGCGAGGACATGCTGTAGGACCGCAAGTATACAGCCTAGAATGAAGCAAATGGGCATGTCGATTGGTCGTGCACCGAAGGCAAAGGGTCCAACCATGGCGCAGGCTAACCCGTGCAGCAATATCAACCAGAGGACACCGTACTTTGGTTTCGCATTCATAATCTCTCGCAGCCGCTGCATAGCCTCTTCCACGCCGATGATGTCGTGAACAACTTCCTTGTAAACCGTCTGGATGTCACGCAGACGTCCCAAATTAACGCCCTCCTGCGCTCGGACCATTTTTAAGTCTGTGGTGTCCGTCGTACTGTCCTCAAATGCCATAAGCATGGTTCCGGGAAAATATGTAAAGCTGCCCTCTAATTCTAGGACTCGAGCTGTCATTCTCATGTACTCTTCTAGTCGATGTGATGGTGCTCCACAATTCATTAGCGCACGACAGAGTCTATCAAGATATTTCTTCCGTTGGCGAGTTTCCCGAATGTGCACCGTGAGCCGGATCTCTTCCTCGAGACGACGTTTAGAGCTAAATTTTTGCTTAGCAAGAGTGTAAATCTTCCCGCTAGTTGATCGTTTGTCTGCCGTTGACGGTCGTCGTGAACCTCCAAGCGGGGACAATGAGCCAAGGAAAGGCATGGACTGATTACCGCCCTTATTATTGTACCATTTCTGCTTTGGCGATCGTGATGAGCTTCTCACAGATGCTGCTCGATTTGGAGCTTGGAGTGAAGGCGGCGAATCATCCTGCTGCGACTGCGATTCCTCCTGCACTCTGCTACTGTACATCTTGAGCAACGCTCCCAAGACTCCGGGCCTATACTGTGATGGCCGGGCCACATAATCATGGGGATCTCTCTCTTCAATGGGGGTGACCTGACCGGAAGGGAGGTTGTGACTTCGTGCAGTGACTCTGGTGAGAGGGTAACTATCTAGCCTCGACATGCTCCTCATCAGCTCATCACCATGAATCCTAAGATCAGCGTTTATATGCGCATCATCAACATAGTCATCATCGTCGGAATAATATGCTTGTTTCTCCATTATATCCAGATCATCCCACGATGACTGCTTGGATCGCTCAGGCGACGGTCCCGCCTTGTTCCTATGCCGGCGAGAAAATCTATGGAAAAGGCCGCTCGGTTCTTTGGACTGTGCCGAAGATCGACGAAGTAAAGAAGAAAGTCTCTGCGCTCTATCATAGGCGCCATGCATGGCCCTTCTCTTTTCCCCAGCATCCTCGTGTCCCGCGTTTTCATCTTCATTGAGAAGGTTCACCCTGCTGGATATGTGTTCGGTACTGTCCATGGGAGTCGAGGCCCCTGACGATGGTTGTTGATCGAAATACCCGACCAAATCATCCGATACGTCGCTTTCAGACTCTACCCGCGGATTACAATGGGCTATTGGCGGCGTTCGTGGGAGATTCTCCTCAATATTTAGTGTATCCGGAGGTCTCTGGCCGTCGCTTTGCTGTGGCGTTTCTTCATCGCCAATGAACTTCACCCGACCTGTCGGACGAGATCGGCGGCCACGAGCTGTTCCTTCGCTACTCGAACGAGCATGCGAAGCGCTCTGATGTGGATCAGGGCTCTGCTCTGGTGTATTTTGAGGGGCTGTCAACGAGATATGGGGCGCTCTACCCCTCGGGCTTGGGGACCTGGAAATATCTTCTCTCGAATGCATATGGAAAATACTTGAGGTTTCCTGGGCTTTGGGCTCCTAGGTTACGGTTTCAAATCGTCACCTATATCAAAGTCAGTTCATATATTTAAAATATAGGAAAAAAATTCGAACCGATATGATGTAACCAATTCAACCACCCGACCCCCCTCTCCTTGCCCACCTCTTTGTAGCTAAATACTCAAAGACAGCTCTAGAACCCAGCGCTTGGGCCAATTTTCATGGAGACAGGTGGGGACAATTAAGCCGTAAAGCTACGCTTGGTGGCGAAATCTCGGATGATGGGCAGCTTTTGGGGAAAACAAAAAGGTTTAAACAAAACTCAAATATATTATGACTTACCTGAGAACAATAACAAAATCGAAGGAGGAGGGCTCTTCCCAGTGTTGGATTTTTGACACTTGGAATAGCGAGTATTAGCCGAGGAATTGGCGTTGGGTATATATAGTAACTATCAAGCGGTCATAATAGTCGCTAAATTGCGATTAAGTAGTGAGGCTTTTCTTCAAGGGGACGAAGAAATAGCGGAATTGAGAGCTGTTCGCCACAGAGCAAACGAACGGTTGTATGACGAATCAAGATAACAAGTGTACAAGAGCTGAAGTATAATTATGAAACGAAGGGGAAAGATATTAATGCGAGCCAGGGAAAAAGAAGTCAGGCCCAAACGGAGGAAACGACTGGTGGGAGGGAGACTAAAGGAGAAAAAAAGATGAATAGAAAATAACACGCGAAAAATACACACACGCAAAAGAAGAGCGAGCACAAGGATTAAGAAGGTTTAGAAAAAGGGAAGGCAATAGAAAATAGCGACAGGAGGCGAGGAACTCCCGTCTTTATAAAATGAGCAAATTATCATATCATCAGAACGTGATATCAAATTACCTTGTAGCTGATGAACATCAGACACTATTTAGCTACCGTTACGCCGAGAACCCGCTCCTTGACAGCATTCGAACATTCTTCGCAGAAGTATTCTTAGATTAGCGAAAGAAAATAGTAGGAGGAGCTCTCAAGGTCGTCCAAGTCTCAAGCTTGCCCAGGTATAATCCACATGGTTCCGTCAGAACAGGGCCTAAGACCCTGATAAGCTGAGCTAGAACCAGGGAGGATCCACGGGTTGAGGCAAAAAGTTAGTGGGGGGGCAAAGGTTAGAAGCACTGTGTCATACCTTCAACATCTGATTGATGGCAAGTATGAAAAGAAAAAAGGGGGAAAGGGATCTAAGGGCCTAGACAACGGGTACTCCGAAAATAGAGGGGCAGTAGACATTCGGCGATGTCCATGAGTAGGCAACCTCATTGATAGAATTGATCATTTTATGGGTACTTTGTTTGGTTCTTCTTAAAAGTTAGAAGGAAGAAATAGCTAAGTTCAACCTAGAACATCCGCTAGGTATTCAAGGGGGCAGGAGAGGAGAGATGTCACTTTCCTGACATTTTGGCAACTATCCCATCAGCCCGCCAGCCAGCGAGCAGTTCTGATTCAACGCTTGCACGATAGGTAAAATGTGTCACACCTTTTGACACGTTTTTGACAACAATAATTATCCATGGTTAGGTTGTGCGCACGGACTAAGTTCCACGGCTCTTTCCCGCCACCTGCCCCACCATTATTTTCGAACTTCTGGAACTGCAGAAGAAGGTTATAGAGTGGGGACTGAAGCGGTCTACCAGGCGGATGCACATCACCCGAGCAGGGAGCATTGTTGTTGGCTGGAGCTTTAGAGCTATACGCTGCGTATTTGATTCCCTCCTCCGAATTAGTTGTCCATGTTAGCCTGTCTATGTTCTCTTTCTCTGTGCGTTCCAGAAATCCCATCTTGAACTTGGGAGGACGTGTGTCACTCGGATGATGAACCGTTGGACTTTGTGCGAAGGTTAGAAGAAACTTTTCTCAACCCTAAACCCTAATTATTGCGTCAATCTCAGCCGAACCTTATTTTCTCCGCGCGCTAACCCGAAGAAGCGCGCTTGAGCCGCAGCCACCGCTAAAAATAGAACAACCACCAGCATCTCATTCTCGTCCAGCCTTTGGAAGTCGACAGATATATAAAACAGGGACGGGTTAGAAAAAAAAAGGCAGAATTAAACACCACGGTTCTACTTAGATCTTCCTTTTGTCCTTGCATTCTCATTGGTTTTGGCCAATTGTCAACACTGCAAATTAACAGACAACCAGTAACTAGCAGAACAGGGAAGAAAAAATCAAACGAAACAAAATGAAAAAGGAGGCGCGGGCAAAGGGCAAATGGGAAATGGCTCCCTCCCTCCACGCTACGTGACCCTTCGCTCTATCGAAAGACAAACGCGTCCAAAGGCTATTCAGCGTATTCATTCCACAATTCCCATTGCTGATCAACGTATCTATTGTTAGTGCTCCTCGCAACAAGCTCCAAAGCTCAGGGGGGGAGCTTTCCGAATTGCGGATCATGGGACGGTTCACTGGAGAAAAATGGTGGGTAAAAACGTATCTGCTCCACTCGCTCCGCCACCTCTGCAGGAGCAAAAGCAAATAGTGAGAAAAGTCATCGCATCACAAGACTTGAAGAAATAATAAATGGAGATCACAGATGAAAGACAAAAGATAACATTCAACAGGTCACTAGCACACTAGCGATGGATCGGACAGAGGATTCCTCCGACTGGGTAGCTAGCTACCTGGGTGCATAATTAAATATATATATTATATTATACTATATATTCATATATATAGATACATCAACACAACTCATGTCATAAGAAATTTTTCCTTTCGTTCCCAGGTTCAAAGTAAATCGTTTCAACACATCCGTCCGTCCGTCCACAGCAGGGATTGAAATCGCAGGAGAAACATGTAGCAGATGAAATTTTAAAAAAAAAAAAATGTAAAGGAAAAGAAAAGAAAAGAAACGGGAAAAGAAAATAAGGAAGGGAGAGGGAGAGGAGAAAGGAGGTTAGAAAACCGGAAAATACAGCGAAAATATAGAAGAAAAACCCTGTAGAAAGCATATTACAAAGAATAAGAAGGCGGGGAGTTAAACGGAATAAGTAGAAATTAAAGAAATTAAAGAAATTAAAGGAATAAGAACGGAATAATAAAGCACATTAACAAAATCAAACCTTCTCCTTCTTCACCCAGATAATTACTACTCACCCCTATCGCGATCCATATACTCAAACCCGCCCAACCCCTCCATCTCCGGCAGCTTCTGCGCCCCAGCCTCCACAAGCCTCTTCACCACCGCCCCCTTGAGCACCCAGAACCCTTCCAGGTCCCTCAGGGGCGTCCGGCCCTTGGAATCCTTGCAATCAGGTTCTGCGCCCGCCGCCAGCAGCGCGGTCACGATGCGCTCTTGGTAGCGCGACTCGACGTTGCGTGCGGCGTAGTGGAGGGGCGTGGCGCCGGTGAGGTCGCGGGCGTTGATGTCGGCGCCGTGGGAGGTTAGGAGGTGGATGTTTTGGGATATGTGGTCGGTTGGGTGGGGCGGGGTGGTTGTGGAAGGGGTGGTGGTCTTGGTCTTGGTTGGCGGGGTTGTAGGGGTGTTGAAAGAGGGGGAGGGGGAGGTGGGCCTGTCTGTCGTGATGGGTTTGGAGGAGGCGAGGAGGTGGAGTGGGGTGGCGCCTGTGGCGTAGGTGGGTGTGCTTGGGTTTGCGCCGTGGGACAGGAGGAAGAGGAGGCGGTCTGGTCCGCTGTGTTGGGCGGCGTAGTGGAGCGGGGTGGAGAGGACGGTTGGTTTGTTGAAGAGGGCTGCTGTTGCCGGGTCGGGGTGGTTGTCATTATTATATTTCTCATTGTTATCGTCATTATCATTATCGTGATCGTGATCGTGATCGTGATCAATAGGTTTGCCGTTGGCATTGGCAGTGGTATTGATAACACGCGCCGCGACCTGTTTCAGCAGCTCGGTATCCCGCTGGAAACAGACCGTGTCCAGCGCCGTGTCGCCGTGGTTATTGCGCGCGTTTACATCCGCGCCCCTGTCAAGCAGGAGGGCAATCACGTCGCGATCGGGCGTTTGCATCGTGCAGCAGCGTAGCAGCGGGGTGGACCCCCATTTATCGCGCGTGTCCACGGGTACGCCCAGATCGAGCAGGGTCTTGGCCAGCACGAGGCGCCGGGAGGTGATTGCTGGCGGGGGCGCGCTGGAACCGGGCATGTATCTCAGGGGCATTCCGTCGCCGTAGATGCATGCCTCATGCAGTAGCGTGTTTCCATACCGGTTGTGAGCCTCCAGGGCGGCGCCGTTCTCCACCAGAAGCTTGATGATGGAGAAATCCTCGCTCTGCTCCGTTTTCAACCAGTGGTTCAGCGCACAGTGTAGAGCGGTATTCTCCTCGTTGTCCGTGGCATTGACATCCGCCTTGTGCTTCAGAAGGGTGATCACCAGCTCCTTGTCCCCCTGCGACACGGCGCGGTGTAGTTCCGTACATGTCTTGGAGATGCCCAGGTTTACAGTGGCGCCGCGCTCGATGAAGCGACGGATAGCTTCAGAGTGATTTTGCAGCACCGCCCACGTGGCCGCGGATCGTTTTCTCGAGTCCTTGATCTCAATGCCATAGCCCATCGCGAGCCATTGGTCGAGTGCCTGGTCGCTCGTCTGCGCAGCTGCCAGCGTCGCCTGGACAAAATCGTCGTTGGTGTTCAACGTTACCTCCTGGCCATTGGGCATGAGGAAGGTGTTTTCGGAGACGCGCTGCGCCCCGCCCTGTCGCTGACGAGGTCCATCTTGGCCCTTTTTATGTTCCTGAGCGTCACGATCGCTGTCGTCGCGTTTCCTTCCCTTGCCCTTGTTATCGACAGGCTCCGCGTTCGCGACCACGCCATCACGATCATCCGCCAGCTCACTCGACGGGGAAATGTAAAAGGCTATTCTCTTGGGCTGCGGATCGGGGAGAGACTGTTTCTCAGCTGGATGGCCCTCGAGGCTACGGTATGCCGGGGGTGGAGAGGCGTCCTTCTGGCCATCGTCGCCAGGTCCACCACAGCACAGCAGCTGGGAGAATCGCATCACCGCGCCAACTAATTAGAATTCACGGTTAAAAAAGGGGATACAGTAACACTTTTGCTTAGTGAACACTAGAAAGTGGGTATCTCAATTGCGGACAGCAAAAACCTCATAAACCGCTCTTCTTTTTTCTAAATAAAAAGAAATAACATAAAACAAGCACGATGGAAAAAGAAAGATGGTGGATGTGAAGGGGCAAGAAGAAAAAAAAAGGCCAGCGAATCCGGGGAAACTCGAAATGCAGCTAGCTCGCGCCGCTTTGGGCGATCGTCAGCCCAGCCGCGTCCTTCACACATCACCTTTGTCTATATATATGTATGTATGCGCCCAGAACACCCTTCAGCCCAAGCAAGGAAGGCCAGGCCAAAAAGCACTTCAACCCCCAAAGTAATTAAATAGCACAAAAACGAAAAGAAATGAAAAAGAAAAAAATACACCCATTGTGTGTCGGGCCACCGCTATTCATCGCCGTCATCACCTGGTTGGTCTAGAGCTTCTCGCTTCTTTCTGCGGCTAGCCAGGCGTGCGTTGTCAGGCCTCGGGCGAGGAGGACCTGGTATGCTTGTATTTTCTTTTTACGTGTTGAGAAGAAAAGAGAGAAGAGTTGGCTATCTACCTCTCTATCTATCTTGGGAATATAGCTAGCTAGGCCCGAGGAGATTAGTTCTACATATATGAAAAAACAAGAAGCTCTGTGGCAGGTTATGTTACATATGTGAATCATGACAAACTCAGCAAAAAGTAGCCGGCTAATATTTCATCTTTATTTCATTGTAAATATTTTCTTTTTGTTCTCTTGCAAAAGGAATGAATGAACAAACAGGTTTCCAGACCGTGTTTGATTAGAAATAATGAATGACAATTAATAGAATAAAGAGGAAGATGAGAAGAAAGGAATACAATGAACATGAAAAATAAAACAAGGCATCGGATACAAAGAGCCAATTACTAGAACTGAACTGAACTGACAAAAATATCTTCAATTCTCCTCGCATTCTCATTGCTTCTCCACTTTGTATTCAAAGTGTATCTTTCTTTCTTTCTTTCTTTCTGTCTGTCTGTCTGCTCCATACCCCCTCCCATCTTTTCTCTTCTCCTTGCAAAAAAACGCACCAGCTGCAAATATGCGATGACAACAAGGAAGGAAAAAAAAGGTACAGCTGATTCAACCCATCCCCAAAAACACACACCACACAAATATCAAAATTCAAAGGGGGCCTCAGGCCTCAGAAGGTTTAAATCAAAGTCAAGTCAAGTCAATCAATCAATTCATGGTTCGTTAACAATTTCGACGACAGGGCACATTGGGGTGTACACCTGCGGGGAACTGCGGGACTGCTAAGCAGACACACGCGATAATCTGATGGAAATAAAAGAGAAAAAAAAGAAATCCCGTATAGACGGCACAGAGACAAACGAAACGATAAGAGGAGGGGGAACAAAAATCAAATAGAACAGAAAATGGGAGGCTTGAACAAGAACAAAAAGAAAAGAAAAGCCGTTAAGACAAGGAAACGCGGTGTCGGTAATTCAGTAGGAACGACATAGGTGGGAGAAAGAAGAAATAGAACAGAGAACAGAGAAGTGAAGAGAAGGAAGCAAAGGGGAAGGGACGAAAGCTAGTTATTGGGCAAAGTCCAATATATGCATTCCATTTCCCTCCCCCACATCCCACAAATTGACAGAATTGGACAGGAAAGAGGCGAGGATAAAAAGGAAGAGTAAAGAAAATAGGAAGAAAAAAAGACCAATCCATGATAATAAATCCAGTGATAATGCCATCCTTCCCCAAACTGAATGAAGAAAAAAATAAATATATCAAGAAAATAGAGAAGAGAACAAAAGGAGCGACGGCAAGCAAAGTCCCTAATCAGCCCTTTTAATTGCAACAGTTCTCTTCCTCATCTCAGCATTGGACAAGACGAACATCGGCATCTTCCGTCGTCCGTTACCACCTTGTCCCATATTCGGCGCCGAAGTATGGCCAGCCACTACAGCAGCCGTGGTTGGTGTCGTTGACGATGGTGGCATTGTATAGGCCGGAGCCCTACCACCGAAAGTGCCTACCACAGCAGCCGTATCATCAGCGCGAATCTCCATCAGTTTCCCACCCACGAACCCGCCATCGTCGCTACTAACGGTCGCAGCAGTGTACAGACTATCGGTCGACGTGCCACGTGTAGGACCGTTAGGAGTCCCAGAGCCAGAACCAGAACCACGATAACTCCACTCCTTCTCCTTCCTTTCCGATCCAATAGCCCCATTAGCTGCTGCACGGATGCTCCCTAGGCTAGGCTTGCTTGACAGGGTGCCACCACTTCGGTTCCCACCAGTAGAGTCATCACCGTCGGAGCCTGAAAAGTTAAACTCTACATCGCTGGATGGCGTCACGCTTCCACCGCTGTTGCTGCCAGTATGGAGAGAACCTCGAGACTCACCACGCCTCTCTAAACCAGCCCGCACGAGATTGTGGACAGCACGTCGACGCTGGCGGGTAACGAAGTTCTTGCTCCCTTCATGTTTGGAGGTTGGCTTTTCGATGAGTTCTTCAAGCGAAGGGGGCCCGCGAGGTTGACGGATGGGATGTTCGCCGGCACGGGCTTGGCCGGGGCCGAAAGTACCCGTGAGGGGAGTGGGTAGTGGAGCAGTTTTGGGCGCAGTTTTGCTTGTATCGCTATTGATTTTTAGAGACGTGAGCAAAGAGGGGGTCTTCTTATGATTACGGCGGAACGCGTTGGCAGATGGTGGGGGCAGGGGAGTGACTTCCTGCGGAGGCGATGGAGCAGTTCTTGGAGGCGAGGGAGAATGCTTGAAATGAGGTGGTGATTGCCTTGATTCCGGGGGAGGGGAGACTTCAGCACGGAAAGTTGGAGTTTCCGCCACGGGAGATTGGAACTGCTCGTGGTAGATGGATGAATGGTCCTCGTGCTGTTGCTGTTGTGCCTGCACGCTGTTGTCCATGACGAAGTTTTGTTGCCCAGTCATGGGATTATAGACTGAGAACAAACCAGGATGGCCAGGCACCGGCTGCACAACTGGTTGCATGCCTTGCTGTGCTTGTTGCTGATAATAGCCCATTCCCGGGGTTGTTGGTGACATGATCTGCTGTTGGGCGCCCATGGAAAAACCAAGACTCAACCCTTGGAACTGCTGAGCAGCGGCGGTAACAGAGGCAAGCTGTTCTTGTAGACGTTGCTGCTGCGCAGCAAGGAAAAGGTTTGTCGAGACCAGTTCTGCATACAGCTTTTCATCAATCGGCTCTCCATTCTCGTCAATTGGGAGATCAATGGTGGGAGGAGGAAGCACGTGCTCCGGCAAAGAGTACATTTGATGATGCCTGCCATTTGACTGAGCACCATAAGAATTGATGTGGTTGGGGAACGATGCTCCCGTGGAGGTCACAGGTCCCCGTTGGGCATAGGAATGTTGCTGCGAACCGTATCTGGCGTGATCCAAAGACAAATGGGGCTGCTGATGAGACAGGGGAGCGGTGGCTGGTGCCGGAGAGTGCTTTGGAGCAGTTCTCAGCCCAGCCAGGAGGTGGGAGCGGCTCGTGCGTGGTGTGGAAACAGAGGGAGACGACGCAGACTCGTTAATCGATCCGATGTTTGACGGGTGGGGAACACTGAGACGTTTGATATGAGAACCCTTCCCTCGAGATGCGAAACCAGAACCCGGAACGCCAAGGGAACCACCGTTGAAAGCCATGTTGTTGTTGTAAGTCATCTGAGCTAGACCGCCAGCGTCCATACTCAAGGTCGTGGAAGTAAAACTTGAAAAATTTGGAATTGATATTTGCAAGGGCGTTTATTCGTAGAGAGGCGAGACAAGGTCTAATAGAAAAAAAAATTCCGAGATAAGAACAGAGTGTTGTACCCGAGCCCGTCTATACGAGGGAGTCGTGACTAGCTTTGCGAGCCAACGAGATCGAGATGTTGCAGAACTTGTCGGCTAGTGGGTATGAACAAGACCGGTTTGACAGTTGATTAGAGCCGTCCTTTTAGCCAAGCTGGCAGCGTACGTAGGGATGGGCTGGGTCGGAAATTCGGATAAATTAAGAAATTAAAAAAGTATTCGTTTAGGAACACTGCTAGAAAGACGAGCGGCGGAAGTTCGAGGGATTTGACGAAAATAGTCGGTGGTTGAGTTTAAACAGGTGTAGGAAAATCAAAAACACGCTTCTAAAGAGAAAGTAGGCTAGAGTTAGCAAAGACTTCAAGAGTCGGGATAAGAAATGGATATTGAGTCTGGTTAAACGTACCAGAAAAAGCCAAATTGAGACCCAGAAGCGAACCCACAGGTGATTAAAAAAAGATATACAGGTGAATATAGCTTCGTCGGTCAGGCGAGCAGGGCGGTCGAAGGAGGGAGTGAATGCAGAGCTGGAAGCCTGGCGAACGAATAGGATAATAGCAATAAGAGAGTAGTAATAATAATAAAGGCAGTGGGGAACTAATGAGAATAATAAGGTGTCCAAGTGGGAATCGTTGTTTGAATGCTGTTTTTGTGCGTGGGTGTTGATGTCTGTGTGTTATGTGCGAACGTGCTGGTGTGGTGTGAAAAATGGTTTCCGACGATGGAGAGATTTGCACTGCAATCTCAACGAGGAGCGACCAGCGAGCAAACTGAACGCAGGTGGTTTTTTTCTCTTTTTTCCTAGGATGAAGTGAAAACCAGCGACCAAAAGACCCAAGGCGAAAACTGATCTTCTTTAGCTATTTTTCTTTTTCTCTTTCTTTTTATGTCAAGAAACAACGGCGAAGCAGATTTGCAGAATTAAAGGATCAAAGAGAGAGGGGACGAGGGGACGAGGGGACGAGGCAAGGATTAGGTCCCGGATAGCGAGAGATAGTAGTATAGAATAAGCGGGCCAAAAAACGCGGCGGATAATCAAAGAGTATTATAGGCGGGATTCAACCGGCACAGCGACGCGATCTAATAGAATCGACGGAAGAAAGAAAGACAAAAAAGCAACGGCGAGGGGAATAAGGCGAGATATATTAAATCGAGAGAAACAACAAGACCCAAGTCTTCATCCACTGGGATCAAAATAGCAGTTTTTTTTTTTTTAATCCGAGGGATCTTCTTCTTCTTTTTCTTTTATCTTTTCAAGTGTCCTTTTTTGTGTTTATTGAAGCGGGATGCTGATGCTGACGCTGGTGTTGCTGGTTTCGATGTTTTAAGGAGAAAAAACGAGGCTCCAAAAGGCAATATGGAGGGGCTTTTTTCTAGCTTTTTTACGGTTGCAGACGAGACAGCAGCAGGATTTGATTGAAAGAGGGTGAGCAAAGGACGAAGATAAGACGCGCGAAGACGAAGAAGCGACACGGGGGGGTGAGGGAGGGATGGACGGAGAGAGGGAGAGAGCGCGCGCGGGAGACGGAGGCCGATACGGAGAGGAGGATAGGCGGCGAGGAGGAGGACGAAGATGAAGATGAAGAACAAGAAGAAGAAAGAAGAAAGAAGAAGAAGAAGAAGAAGAAGAGACGAAGACGAAGATGAAGACGAGCGGACGACCAAAAGAGGGGCGGAGGGAAGGAGAGATGGAGGACGAGATGGAGAGGAGAGGAAGAGGAAGGAGACGGAGGAGGAGACGACCAGCAGAAAAAGGCGAATACCGCGTGAATACCGCCAGAATACCGCTAGGATACCGCTAGGATACCGCTGCGAAACGCGCCTCCCGCCTCCTGCTGCTTAGCTAAGCGGCCGCTTTGGGCCTAGCGCGGCCCTGTTCTGCCCCAGGGTCCGGCCTGCCGGCCAGGCCAGGCACCGATACTGCGCGCTGATTGGTTGATTGCTTCTCCTTTGGGCCTAGCGTGGCAAATCGGGTTCGCTGAAACACGCCTAGCGCCGTATTTGTATTTCTGTTCCTGTATTGGCCCGGGTCCGGCTAGCTGGCTGGCTGACTCAGCACAGGTCAGGTGGGACACAGAGATTGAGCCGAGATTTGTTTGGGCGGCGGCGGTCTGGATTCTATACTGTTCTTGAGAGAGGTCTCAACAATACCAATATCAATATCAAACTCCAAACTTCATACTCTACGGAGTACTAACTAACTCCATGTAACAAGCACAGCCGACACATCCCCCTCAGAAATGACGAAGCAACGCAAAAACCAAAAACCAAAAACCAACAAAAAAGAGAACAAAAAAAAGCAAATCTACCAATCCTGCATGTTCGGCGCTTCGAGTATCCCCACCCTCCGCCAATCACAACGCCCGTCAACTCCCCTCCACAACCCTTCTCATCCCTGACAGCCATCACAAACCCTCACAAACCCGCTCACCTTACACAAGCACACGCCCATTTCACACCTCACCCAAGCTCAAGGCCCGCAGGTTCCTTCTTAGCCGCATGCACATCACACCTGGCACCTGGGGGGCACCAGCGGGCGGCCATCGCACCCCAACACTCTGACATCTGATTTGCAGGAGCTTTCTTCCCCCCCTCCCCTACCCCTCAAGGCTCACAGAGAAGAAGGCTAGACACCTGGCACCAATGAGCACCTGCACGGGCGGGTTTGGTCGATGGGAGAGACGCTTGTTTTTTTAGTCTGGGGCTGTCTGCTGTCTGCTGTCTTTTCTGCCCGCTCCAGCAAACCACGATCCTGCAAAGCATCAATGATCCCAGCCGCCAGGCTGCGGGGATGTGTGTTGACGTCGCTTTTCTTGGTTGCTTGCCTCTTTCAACTTTGTCGTGTTTTTTTTTTTTTTTTAATAAATCTGGTTTCTATTTTTGTCTCTAGATTCCCTGCCACTTTTTTCCCTGGGGAGGAAAAATATGCATGATGATTTCATTTTCACGCTGTGTTTGTTTTTTTATTGAAACAAGGTGAAGCAGGCGGTTTTGTCTTCAATCTTGTCTATCAAAGATTGTTGTTTTCTCAAGAATACTCACTCATTCACTACTTTTATTTATGTCTCAAAAGAACCATTTTCCCACTCTCGATCCCATGCGATTGATTCATTGATAGGAGAAACCCCATACATCATACATTTTCTCACCTTACAGTGTATTCCATTCAGCATTTCAGACTCAAATAAAAATCCCAATCTTATATTTCTTAGTAGATGAGATCCCAGATGAATAATTATCATTGTTAGAATATAGATAGATATAGACGCACCGTACATACATACATGTATATATCTTCTCAAGAATGAAAAGAACAAAACCACCTCCCTCCCCTGCTCGCCTTCTCAACTGCAAAAAGTGCCTTTCTGGTTACAGTACTTACATGTACATCCCTACGTACATAGCCCAGACGCCATCTCCACCATCTCCCGTCTAATCCACTCAACTCAACTCATCAAACTCACTCAAATCACCACACCTCGCCCCTCACACCTCACACCTCACGCAGTTTTATGCTTCTCTCTCTCTTATGTTTTGTTGTTGAAGGACTCATCGAAAGTTCCGGTGACAATGAAACGGCGGCAAATGGTTTGATATCACGTCGCTGACCATCCGTCGTCCACTGGGGAGGAGAGGAGAGGAAGCCCCCTCCAGGCCTTGGGAGCTCCTCTCTATCTCCCATACAAGGGGATCGATTGACGAGATACATACCATGCCCCTCATCAAACAAGCGCGCTATTTATATATTTCCTTGCTGTGCATGATGGATACGTCCCGGCTAGGCACTATAGTAACATATCACACCTTATTTATTCCGTCCCCCTACACGCGCGCGGGGATGCTTCTATATCTACATCTAGAAACCTAAGCGCAATTTTTGCATGTAGTAAGACGAGGAGAATGAACATCGAGGACAAGGGACGTTAGTATACCAAACCCACCTTTTTAGAAAACGCAAACCCGTAGAAAAAGGGGGCGATAGACATAAAAGGAAAACGAGGGTTAGGTTAAAATTAACTTTCCTCGGGCCCATAACCCGGGCTACATACATACATACATACATACATACACACATTACCCCTAAATATTAATATAATTGTAATATACAGAGGAAAAAAGAAACAGGAAAAAAACCAAACATTATAGACACCCATACACGCATGCTTACATGCGCACATGCACAAAAGCATACCCAGGAACGAGCTAGCTGCTATAAGAGAAAACACCTGACAGCGGTGAGGACGGTAGTAAAAAGAGAAAGGAAAAAGGAAAAGGGGGGGGAAACGAACAGCTAGATAGACATAGACGTAATAACAAGAAACCACCCACCCCCCCCCCCCCCCCACAATTTTGGGGGCCAGAGAGGGAGGGCATGGGATAAAAACGAACCCGATGGATAACACACATCTAGCGTTCGATCAAGTAAAAGGTGGCCCCGCTGATTAGGCAAACGGAGATAAAGATGGGAGACAAAGTATGGAACCAAGAGACAGAAGATGGGGCGGCTTGTTACAGGGTAGGGATGAAGAGACCTAAAGCGTTGAAAATGGGGGTTTAGATCGCTGAGATAGATATGAAGATAGGTAGGTAGGTTACAAGGAATGCCTGATATGGCCAATGTTAAGAGATATAAAGAAAAGTCACCCCTCCCCCTATTAGCCCGGAACGGCCCGTTCAGACATGGACATGGGCATCGGCATTCCCATAGAGTCACGCCGGGTTGCTAGCGCCTGCTGCTGCTGCTTCTGCTGCGGTTGTTTTTTCTCCTGCTGATACTCGAGGTGCTGCTGCTCATCCCCATCCAAAGCCCCATCCAGGCCAAGATCCCGATCATCCGGCCTCTTCTCATTCGCACGGTCAAATTCTAGCGCATTGGCTAGCTCACTGGACATTGGGTCTAGTTCTTCTTCTGGCAGGCCGGTGGCGAGAGAGACGAGTTTGCGATGAACGTCGAGCTTGGTGCTTACGCCGGCATCCGCTTTTTGCTGGATGAGTTCTTTGATGGCTTTTTGTCGGGCTTGTTGGGCCTCGAAGAGCTGGCTGGCAACCTGATATAAAAGGTTGAGGTCCTCGGGACTCTTCTTGGTGCTGGTGCTGGTGCTGGTGGCGTGGTTATTGGAACTCGAGCCCGCGCTCTCTCCGCTAGAGTTTGTCTGAGCCCGGGACTCCGGATCAACTTTGGCGTCTTGAAGGCGTTTGAGGAGTTGTAGTCGTTGAACCTGCTCTAGGAGAGATTCATAGTCTCGCTTTACCTTGTTGAATCGTTCTAGTTTGGCTTCGAGCTCATCGGTTTCATTCTCCTTTGCGGTTAGAGATGCTGCTTGTTTCCGAATATTCTCCCGATCGGATTCCAGATGCTCATGCAGCCTCTGTGGGTTTCCAATGTCTTCCTCACCCTGGGGTGGCCATTTTATATCGCCATAAGCCAAGGCTAGTTTCCTGCTGGCTTCCTCCACGATCGACCCTACTTTTGATAAAAGCGATGCCGTGGCTTCAGAGCTAGTTGAGGGTCGGTAGATGGCTGTATTATCTGAGGTATTATTCAATTCAGCGTGTTCCGTGTCTGTAACACTGTGGTGAGTCACCGATGACGGCGCTGGTGGATTGTCTTTCTGGCGGCGGGAAATTGTTTGAAGTATTGCGTTGGCGCTTTCTCCCGCTTTATTGAGAATATCACCAGCTTCGGGACACTGTGATAAAAGCATGGTAGCTAGCCGATAGCATCCATTTTTTGCCGCTGCTAGAGCAGCAGTATCACCATTCGAATCTTGAGAAGATAGGAGCAAGGAGATCTGATGAGGCGGTAGAATATCGTTTAGTTTATCCATCAATACTTGACAATAATATCGCGAGCTCTTCCACTTGCCCTTACTCCTTGTTGTTGCGGCCAGGTGGTTGAAGACAGTTGCCCCAAACCAGTCTCTGAACGTGATAGTTTCTTGGAGGAGGTCCGCCAAATCCTGCATGGTCCCCTTTTCATAATTGTTGGTGAATAAAACCGCGCGAACTAGTGGAGTCTCGTCATGATTTGACAACGCTTTTACATTCGCGCCACGATTTATTAGGTCACGAACGATATCGATGTCGCCCATAGAACACGCCCAGTGAAGAGCAGTATTTCCATGATCATCGATAGGCCTGTCAACTTGGAAATTCGCTGGTGGCTCTGGGGGCAGTATTCTTGTTGCTGCGGGGGCATCGCCCACAGTCATGAAGTAGTCTAAGAGTTGGTCGCCATAGATGATATGTTGTTGTTCGATGATACTTAGATTGACTTCATTCAGCCCGCGCTTACGTTTCCGCGATTGGGTCGAGTGCTGGGACATCGGGGCCATATCCTCATCTGCAATCATGGACGACGACTCAATGCTTGCCTGTGCGATTGATTCATCGTCACGGAACGACTGGTTAACAGCCGAGAAATGTGGCTCTTGGCTAAAGCTTGTTTGTGGCATCGGTGGCTGTAGAACTTGCTGCTGCTGTTTCCTTGGGGAAAACGAAGACTCTTCAGACACAAGTCTTCTATTGGCGGCGACATTTTTTTGTACTCTTGGTCTCGACGATGCCGCCGTTGTATGTTTTGGAGCCGGTGGAGGGCTCCTATCCCCAGCAACGAAGTCAAAAATGGGCAGGAGCTTTTCAAGAATCCCGTTCCGCTCAGCTAATTCTCGACCCTCCTGAAGCGGCACCCATGTTCCTGAGCATAGTGGTCAGTTCAAAATCGCAATGGCATTACGCGCACAGAGTTCCACAGATCGACTATTGCAGAGAGAAAGTATATATATACCTTGATACTTTCCATACCCGCCCTGGACCTTCTCGTGGACGCCCTTCTGGACCTCCCTCTCAAGAATGCGGGTTCTCGCGGGCTTATCCAGCCCAGCCACCTTGAGAATATGGGTTGCGTTGATCCAGTCATCTGCACGCCGTCGCATAACATTATCAGCGCCTACTTTGAACTCATAGACGGGCACCTATATGAATAACCAAACATTAGCCACAGGTCTCGTAAACAGACAGTAGAATCCCGGGATCATAGCGCGGTAGGCACACTCACACTGCTGTACGTAGCAGAGTATATTTTATTACCCCACACACTTGCTGCAGCCATGATGGATGGATGATGGTGGTGAATAATAGTTGGGCGGGCAAGGCGCAGCGGATGGCGGAAATGCACCAATGGAAGCAGAGCAAGAGCCCTTAAACAAAAAGGAGACGGGAATACTATAGCATTAAAAAGCTAGTGATGTGCACGGAACTAGGCCAGCAAACGCATAGCAAAGCAACAGAGGCAGCGCATTTCCCCCCTTGACGGTGACTACAATGCGCAGCGGGTCGACCAGCGGAGGTTGCGGACGACAGAGTGCGATTTGCGGGCCAGCTGGGAGACGCGACGGAGCCTTGTTGCTCGCGTAAAGTGGAACCTGCTTTCTTGGGCCCGGAACAACTGGCGCCGGGCTTCCGAGACCACCAGAGCCGCATCACGCAGGAACCACAGAACAACAAGGGAGAAGAACAATCGATTCCGCGGCTTGACGACGACAGCGCAGTTCGAATTGCCTACATACATACATACATATACGCATACGGAACACACACGCGGCCGTTTCTGCTGAGAGGTAGTCAGGAGCTGCAATCATGGCACATACCGAGGCTGTTAAGGATGTCAGGCGTGAGTAAATTCTCTTTCCGAATCGTCAATTCCCGCCTATTGAATAAACCAAGCAACCCCAATTGAAGGAATGAATGAACCAATTCCCCTGTTAACCTGATCTTATGAACAAATAGCTGCGACCAGAGAAGAAATGTCTGCGGCTCGATTGCCCCTTGCCTACCGAGACAGCTGCGCACATCTCCTAATCCCACTCAACCGATGTCGATATGAAGAATACTATCTGCCATGGAAGTGCGAGGTATGATCCAGCATTGCGCATTACGCATTGCGCAGTTCATATACAACTATCGCGCGGACCCCCACCTCTCCAGTATAACATATACTAACGGCGTCTATTTGCGCGGGATTAGAACGAGAGACATTCCTACGAAAAATGCCAGTATGACGAGTTCAAGCTACGGGTTGCGAAGATGGATGAGCTGCGGGCTGCCAAGGGTGGCGCCAGGAGCAACTAGGCATTAGAGGGGGACCTGGAGTTGCTGTTTGCGTGTTTTCTGCTTGCATTTTTTCACTATTTCTGAGCATTACGTTGGAAATTTCTCCATTGGCAAAATGGTTGCTGTATTGTGTGTATGTATATATATATGGTAAAGAGCTTTGAGATCTGCTCATTTGGGGGAACAGAACTCCGCTTTGTGCATTGTTCACTCCATGTCAAAGAACTTTCTTTTACTTGACGCACCTTTTTCCCTTCAAAAAAGAAACAAAAGAAGCAGAAAAAGAAAGAAAAGAAAAAGATCTATATCTCCGGACCTTGTTGCTGATTCCCGATGCAGTATCTCAACTCCGATGTGCTACGAGGCTGACTTCAGCCATTGTGGCCAAGGGCGAATGTGGACGATAATTTATAGCGACTAATGCGCAAGGAATCGTATTACTGAACTCTCATATTAGGCTTCAAAGACAGGCCCATATTACGTCGGATTAAGAGGGTGATAGGCTCCAATGACACCCAACCTGCGATTAGAAAAGAAGCATGCTGTTCACTGTCTTAACCAGTTATTCCGCTGTATCCCGCGCGGAATCGCACTTCATCCCGCATCCCGAACAATGATTTATAAGCAGGAAGCGGAGACGAGGGAATCCGGGATATGGGCAAAGGGATTCAACTCCCGCAGGATGTATTTATCAGCTTTCGATGGCCATAGTAACTAATAGCTGTGTAGGTAAGGTGAACGGTGGCTCCTTGATTCGCCGATCTGTGATATTCCTTTGTCTCTCCGTCGTCTCGGACAAAGTGGTAGATATTGATATAATTGTTTGCCCGAGCTAGATATCCGCTATCCACGCTGTAAATTAAGTTACCCGAGAATAACCTGGGCCAGATAGATAGATTGTCACTCAAACAGTGTCCAAACCGCTTGACGAGTCCAGTTGTACAGTAACTTACGCCTGTTGTTGCTGTTGTTGTTTCATTGAACATAAATTGCGCGAGAAGTATGTAGGTCCAGGTCTGGGATTGCGTCCAGGGATTTTATCCTGGTCAACTATTGACTCCATAAGCCTATTTGAGCCGCTATGGAATCAGTCAATGGCTGCCGTAATATCTGGTCTAGCTCTGTGTGTGTTATATATCCGGATGATTCCATTCTGCGTGAATAATGCGAAATATCCCGCCCAGAAATACCCCTCCATGGAGCTCCGCAGAAATCCCTCCGCTCCGGGCCTATACAGGAGGAAGTTAGCTGTTTATTGCTGGCGCCGGGTTAACTTACAAATTATTGCGGTCCACTATTATCACTAATAGAAAACGAGCAGCACTAAAAATCGAAAGCTTACCAGCATTCATTCTCGTGCGAGGGCGGCCGCTGTATATATAAGAGATCTCAGGCAGAAGCAGGCCATCGAAATAGTTCTTCTGAATTTATTTCCAGCTTCCTCCTCCACAGAATCCTATTCCTCCTTTGACATTGTTCCGTTTTCTTCGTTCTTGTGCTGGTCGGCAAAGCTGCTTCGATATCCCGAGCATTCTAGATTTTTTTGCCTCCCCGCGGCCGAAAGAGGAAACTTAGAGGTCTCTAAATAGTTAACTACACCAAACACCCTCAGCGACGACATTTTCGCACATAATCTGCCCTTCCCCTAGGCCTGCGAGGCCGCCTGTATTCCAGCTGTCTACGCTCTTTTCACCATCCCGAGCAGCTAATATATGAACCAGCTTCTGTCGCCATGGGCCTGCTGTAAGAGAAAAAAGAGCCAAAAAAATACCCCTCTCCCCTCCTCCTGCCCCTCTTCCCCGCGCATCGTATTACGAAGCAACCAATTCTCACCACCAAATTCTCTCATACAGAGCGCTTGGCACCCCGCTGGCCTGGCCGGAAGCGAAGAAGAATGCAAAGCAGGTCAGGGAATGGGGAATTGAAGTATGCGCGCGCCTCTGCGCCTTTCCGGCCCTGTTTAAAATGTCCCTAAAATCATGTCGCTATTACTAACGCTTATTCCGCCCAGCAACTTCTGGCCATCTGGAGAAAGGCGAAGGGCAAGGAACGAGATGCCTTGCTCTGGGGCGATGAGGTATGACATTGAATATATGGGTTTCCTTTTCCTCGTGAGTGGTTTTGCTGATCATGAGTTCTTTGTTTGCGCGGGACAACAGGTCGAGTACCTTGTCGTAGCCGTGGATGAGAAGGCGCAGAAAGTGCGCCTTTCCCTCCGCCAGGCGGATATCTTGGATTCCCTCGCGCAGGAGGAAGAGCAGGCAAATGGAAAATTGGTGCAGGGGCTTCTAGATGGAGTGTATGTGATTACAATCATAAACAACGTGCTCCGTTTGCGCTATTCCTACGTTATTGATCTATATGCGGGGAGCGCATTAATTTGTTACATGCCGCTAATCTCGGCCCGTTTTGTTGTTGATACAGAAAGGAACCGCTTCCCAAGTTCCATCCAGAGTTTGGACGGTTTATGTTGGAGGCAACCCCAGGTCAGCCATGGGGAATCGGATTCGAAGATCTCTTAAGGGTGGAGTCGAACATGAAGTGGAGGTGCGTTACCTCTCTAGGAAAAGTTTCCATCAAGGCACCCGAGCTTCAATGCGCCGTGTAAAACCGCTAACATGTGGACATGGTGGATAGGAGGGTTATTGCGAAAAAGCATATGGCACCGGATGAATATCCCATAACCCTCACCACTTTCCCACGCCTAGGCACAAAGGACGATTTCACATCCCCTTCCTACCCCCTCTCCGGCGCCGCGCTCCGCTCACAATTCGTCCCCGACGAAATCGCAAACCCCCATATCCGCTTTCCCACACTAGCAGCAAATATCCGGTCCAGGAGAGGCCGCAAAGTGCAGCTGAATGTCCCGGTGTTTCGAGATACGAACACTCCATCGCCATTCAATGACCCTACCGTCAACTACGACCTCCATAACTGGCCAGAGGACGATGATGTCCGCAAGGGAGCTGTGAAACAGGACCATGTGTATATGGATGCCATGGCGTTTGGCATGGGAAGTTGTTGCTTGCAGATCACCTTCCAATGCAAAAATATTAAAGAGGGGAGGAAGCTTTATGACCAATTAAGCCCCCTGGGCCCGATAATGCTGGCTTTGACTGCTGCTACACCGATTTACAAAGGATTCTTAGTTGACACTGACGTGCGGTGGAATCAGATCAGCAACGCGGTTGATTGCCGCACTCCCGAAGAGCTGGGAGAAAAGGTACGTTGGACATTTCCAATATGGTTCGGGAGCAAATACCTTTACCCCCTCTCCCCAGTAAATTACGATTCCAGTACTAACTAGGAGCGAAAACCGGGATTAGCCGCTGAAAAATGACCGCTGGCGCATCCCGAAGTCAAGATATGCCTCCAACTCCACATACATATCACAGGATCCGCGACTACGACCCGAATACATGGACCCAGACCTTGTCATCGACGAAGACATCAAGAAACGCCTTCTGGACGGCGGCATGGATGACCTGCTCGCTACCCATTTCGCCCACCTCTTCATCCGCGACCCCATAGTAATCTTCGCCGAGGACCTCAAAGAACTCGACCTCAACCAAACTAACCACTTCGAGAACCTACAGTCGACAAACTGGCAACACATCCGCTTCAAGCCACCGCCGGCCGAAAACGACATCGGCTGGCGCGTCGAGTTCCGCCCCATGGAGATCCAAATGACCGATTTCGAAAACGCCGCCTTCAGCGTATTCATGGTCCTCATCACCCGAGCCATCCTCAGCTTCGACCTGAACCTCTACATCCCCATCCCGCGCACGACGGAGAACATGGAAACCGCCCACGCACGCGATGCCGTCCTCGAGCAGAAATTCTACTTCCGCAAAGACCCCTTCCCACATCGCATCCCGCGCCCACAGCAGCAGCAGCAGCAGCCTCCTGGCAACAACCCCACAAATACCAGCGGAAACGTGTCAGAGTCCAGCTCCCGCTGCTCCTCTGGCCTCTCAACTCCGAACCTACGCCCCATC
Source organism: Blastomyces parvus (assembly GCA_002572885.1). NCBI lineage: Eukaryota > Fungi > Ascomycota > Eurotiomycetes > Onygenales > Ajellomycetaceae > Blastomyces > Blastomyces parvus. The sequence goes on from PDNC01000004.1 coordinate 49,717, forward strand.
GAATCCGAGTACGAGCTCATGACCATCGCAGAGATCATCAACGGGACACAGGACGGCTTTCCGGGCCTGATCCCGCTGGTCGAGTCGTATCTCAACGGCGTCAATGTCGATGTGGAGACGCGGTGTCAACTGGCGACGTACCTAGATCTTATCCGCCGCCGTGCAGATGGCAGTCTGTGGACGAACTCGAAGTGGATTCGTGAGTTTGTGGCTAGGCACCCGGAGTATAAGCATGATAGTGTGGTTTCGGAGAAGATCTGCTTTGATCTTGTTAACGCTGTTGAGGAGGTTACGGAGAAGGAGGGGAAGGGTGGGAGTGTTGGGTGGGAGATGTTGAGTGGGACTAAGGAGTGATTTTCCCCCTTTTCCCTTTTTGCCCACTTCCCTTCCACCCTTTTTTCTTTTCTATTTCTTTTCTTTTCTTTGACTTTTTATTTACTGTCACATATCACGCTGCCCATGTCTTGCCTCTGTCTCTACATTTTTGATTTTCTTCATACTTTTTGTTCTAGATTTTGTTGTCATGGCATTTCTAACGATATAATTGTCCACTACATTCAAGGGTGGTGGTAACTGCTTTTGGCCAGGAATATTTAGACTCGTTCCTAATGGCGGAATCTATGACTTGAAGAATTTTGGCCTTCTTATAACAACTTTCAATTTTCTTTTCTTGCATACGATATGATTTATCATTTAGTTCTGGTAGGGAAACATATGGATCAATTTTAGAGATGACTATTTCGCCACCACCCTTTGTTTCCTTCATGCCCTCATCTCATGCCCATTCGAATGCATGCTTAATATCTCATTATAGAAGCTGTATAATGTCAGTGCCAATATACTATATCGAGTGGTTTGAAAAATACAAAACCCGCCCAGATGACTATCTCATCGCAACACGACATCTCTTACTAAGTGTATATTCTGCTGTATTTAAACCCTGCTTTTTAACACTCGCACTGATATTCCCCCCCCGGTCCCGCTTTCTTTTTCGCCTTCTTTTCTTTATTGTTGCATTACATCATCGACAGAAATGTTTGCATTTAGAGTACGTCATGTTCAGCTTTCCTATTACCGGGTTGTTCAACTGGCAAACTGCTAGCCATTAAATCTCCAGCTGGCGGAAGGAAATTGTCTGATAGGCAACAGAGTTACGGGCAATTGCGCGCAACGAGCCTCTGTGTCCATGGGTTTATTATTACGCATCAGAAACTCTTGAGTATATTTAACTAGTCCCGAGCCCCTCCCTTTCCGTGAAATATACGGTCCCAATTGCGCAATTAGCCAGCTTCTTCACCCTTGGGTAACTCATAAAACAAATAAAGAGCCCGCCGATGCAGCTTCCAGGCTCCTCCTGCAAGGTCGAATCCAAGTATGATATGATGGAATATGGTACGTGAAGGCATCATTAGCGGCCAACGAGGTACATGTACACGTACGACCTTGCGCGATGCAGAAACAAAAACTATCTCGCCATATCGGTTAACTTTATAAACAAACAACGCAACCACGGAAATTCCCCTCAGTTTTACCCCTGGATCGGCTTGGTAGTTAAGATGCGGGCCATCTCTGGTATTCCGTGAAAGCTTCTTGAGATCTCCGGAATTCTGCCGGCTCTCCTCTCCCCCGTTCAAGCATCCATGGTTGAGCTTGAGAAAGAATAAACATGCTGGAAATCGGGTGTTACAACCTTCAACCTCCCATACATTCCGGAGCGTTTCCAGAGGTAAGGCAAACTTTGACATGACGAAATGCAAAGATCCATAAGGCTGGTTAACTAAACTACCTGTGCGATAGATACTATTAGCCTGCAGAAAATTAAATTACGTGATCGTTGTCCAAAAGGTTCGGCACTAGCCATAGCCTCCCGGCATAGGCATTTCCGGTCATTATCATTACCAGACAGGCCGACTCTCGCTCGATTAATGACGTTTGCTTGACGTATCAACAAATTACTAACCCCCTATCCACATATATGTATAGAACCACTAATTATTATTAGTGACAGAGAAAAGGAGTGTCCAGTTAGAAAGCAGTATTAATAATCCAACCCCTCCCTCAAAATAAAACATCAAGCAGCCTAAAAATCTCACCAGACCCCAAGTCCGTATTGCCTCCAATCTCCTTGATCTTTTCAAGAACCCAACTCATTGCTTTGTCCCCGACAAGTTCCCAAGTATCCTTCTCGCCCAAATAATTCTTGTTCAAATACGCCAAGACAACAAGCGTCGCAGCAATAGATCTCGGCATCGTATCTTTGCCGTCGTCTCCAGATTTTGGCCCCAAAATTGCTGTCCAATCCGGTTTCTTTTCGACTTCGGACGCGTTGAGATCCATGACCGCAAATACGTCGTCTTCCCACATCCATGATCCTTCAAAGGACTGGTGCGATATCAAGGCATGTACTTTATCCTGCGGCGACTCTGGCGTTTTAGATTCGGACTCTAATTTAAAAAAACTTCCAAGCTTTGCTTTCATAGATGGTGCCAGGCTGGATTTTTTCCTGGCGAATTGGGTTGCTGAGTTGGTCAGACTGTCGCTTTGTCCCACTATACTATCAAGTCGCTCGCCACGTTCGAGTGCTAAGTAACAGAAACATCTCGTAAGAAGATTATACACGTAGGTGGACAACAATCTATACATAAACTGGGGATGCAAAAGGTGGACACTATACATGGTGGAAACTTACCCATACTAAGATTGGATGACACGGCTCCTGCACCTAAAGTAGAAATGGGCGGATTAGTACTAAGAAACGGTAAATTAAGTGTTAAAAAGGGGTGTGGTGTTGAATACAAAGACGCCGCACTAGAAGGGAGTATGAGGTGTGCTTTAGCGACTACAAGGAGAGGGATAAGTGTCGCACCAAAAAGCGAGCTGGTTTTTTGCCCTGGAGGCGGGGGAGCTGATCCAAATAGACCTGTAGGGGCAGGTTGAGGAGGGGCAGCAAAATGTGACTGAGCGTGGGAAGAGCCGGATGCAGAGAAAGCGGACCCGAAACCACCAGAAGTTAAGGATCCTCCAAAATTTGAACCTGGCGTGTTATTTGTTTGAGCTGAGCCAAACAGAGTGTGAGTGGGAGGTTGAGAGGGTGTAGCAAATGGTGATTGTGTATGGGAAGAGCCAGATGCAGAGAAAGCGGACCCGAAACCGCCAGAAGTTAACGATCCGCCAAAAGGCGTGTTACTTGTTTGAGATGAGCCAAATAAAGAGTGAGTGGGAGGTTGAGAGGGTGCAGCAAAGGGTGACTGGGTGTAGGCAGAGCTTGTTGTAGAGAAACCGGATCCAAAACCTCCAAAAGCTGAAGGTTGGCCAAAACTTGAACCCGGTGGGCTATATGCTGGAGCTGAGCCAAAAAGTGATGGGGTGTTTAAAGCTGGCGGATCTGTAAAAGGCGAAGCAATTGAGGATGCCGGGTTAGGGGGGGGCGGAGGAGCACCAGAAGGGGATATCAGGGGTGAGTAACCAGAGAACGGGGCTCCTGGACTAAGCAAATTCTTACCAGATCTAGCCCGGGTTGGCCGTATAGGTGGAGCGGAAGTATGCCACATAGTAGAGCCCCCCGTGCTGAACTCCTGATCAAAGCCCAGGGAAAACCCCTCATCGCCGTCAGAATCCTCCTCCTCCTCCTCCTCCTCCTCCTCCTCTAAATGTGCCCTGTGGCTAGCAGTTTCGGAAACAGGATTGTCCCCATCCGTAGCTGAATCCACAGCGACAAAGGAGCAATATTTTCCAGCCACTTGAAACTGGATCCCAAGTCGAACAGCTTCGCGCTTCACAATATCCTCCTCTTTGCTTTCATGCTCGTCGACAATTAACTGCCCCTTTTCGTTCTTCGCATGGTATATCCATCCTCGACCTTCTTCTAGCTCAAGTGTCACTTTCCGCGCAGCCAATTGATGAAGTTTTGTGCCTTGGCCAATATCCTCCAGGGGAATTTTCAACATCAAGGGGCCGTGTTTCGAAGTGGCCCTGAGAACGAGCGATTTGAGGGCTGCGCTAGGAGCATCCGGAGACAGAAGGAAATAAACAGTGGTCCTGTTAAAGGGGTAGAGGGAAGGTATTTTGTAAGGCGCCTGAAGCACCTTGGGAGGCTGTAGTTTGGGGAGATGAGCGTCAAGAGGGACAGTGATGGATTTGACGTCAGGTTCCTGATAGGAAGGGTCGAACAGCGAGATCGTTTCCTTCGATTGTGGGGCTTCTTTCTGTGAGTCCACCTCCATGGGTTGGGCTGAACCCTCTGCGGGATGACGAAAGTTCTCTCCCGTGGGAATTTCGTTCGGTTTCTCGATAATCTCGAAGTCCTCTTCCCCATCATTCTCATAAACAACTTCCGCAGTATAATCCTTAATATGAGGCGTCAAAGCTCCCTTGAGCATGCGGACGACCTTTTTGTCCAGCTGTTCGTTATCGCCAACGAACTGTGCGAACCCATCGCCAGCTCTTGCGATACCCTCGATGAGGGATTGAGATGCGCCACTGCCGATGCCCAAGCTGAAAAGTCGAATGGGCTGCTCAGACACCACCGCATTAAGGTAGGCAAAGAGCGTGTTCTGGTCCCAAATCTCTCCGTCCGAGAGTAAGAGAATATCCAAATCCATGTCCTTGAGACGATTCTTCACCGTGGCCTGCACAGGCTCGAGCATCTCTGTTCCTCCGAAATCCGCAGCTACCGAATCCACGTACTTAAGGGCAGCCTTTAGGGAGGAAGCATCGTATGTTTTACTTTTGTTCCACATGAAGGAATGGCGAGACCCAAAGGAGCAAATATTAAACTTGACACCGACTGGAAGGGATTTGAGGAAAACCCTCAATGCTGATTGAAGAGTCTGAATCTTTCCGCCCATACTCCCACTTCGATCAATTATGAAAACTATTTCCGGGTTATTGTTCGGGATGTTGAACTTGGGAACAAGCGTTGCCATCACAGCTCGTTGGTTGGGAATAGTCGGGTGATTCTCCACAAAAGCGCTGGGTACATCCTGATCTTTTGCATTGACAATCAACACAAAGTCCGTATCGAAAAATGGATTTCCTTGCTGCATAGTGTGTGCTGCAGAAGCGAGATTTGGCTCAAATACATCCTGCGCAGCAACTGATGTCCGGCCCAGCGTGATTGCAACGGGGTGAGTTGGAGAATGTAGGCCGCGGATGGTAGATCCTTTGTCCACTGAAACATCTGCCGTGATATTGATGGCACCCTTCTGTACAAGGGTGGCCAAGGATTGGCTCAATTCACCAGTTTCCACAGAAGAATTTGCATAGCGGGGGCAGATGATGGCTGGAATACTGAAACGGACACCATCCGCTTGGGCGTCATGTTGCAACTCGCCCAAGTAAGTAATCTCCACAACTGCTTTGGAACCAACGGGAATTTTGCCTATGCTAGTAGTGAATGTGTCAGACGCCAGGGTGGACTGCTCGAGGAGAGCTGCGGCTTGGCCTTTTTTGATAGCCTCCTCATATTCGAGTTTAGCCTTTCCCCGTTCTTTCACGAGCCCATGGATGACTCGATTGTCGACTTCACACTTAAAGCCCACGACGCTGACACCATCGTGGAGAGGGAAAGTATACTTGACATCCTCTAAATCTCGTGATGTGGGATTGATGAAAGTCTGGGTCAAGGTTGTCTTGGAAGACGTTGATAATATGGTAGAATGCGCTTTAAGGTCGACTTGGGGGATGTATTGGCGCGTTCTGGATACCGAATACCAACACCCGCATTTTGGTAGCAGGTAATTTGGGCGGCGGGACATGGCTGCTCGTCTTTGACTTTGGATACAGGAAAATAAGATCACTTATGTATGTATGTACCGTAGAAGTACGATGACAACAATAAGACAGCTTCTCAGATATTGGTTTCAAACGAGGGGTAAGCTACTCGCCGAGTAAATAAATGCTGCACCAGAATGTCATGAATGATAGAAAGGAGAAAAGTATTCGACAGGAAACGGCGGGGTCAAGGCATCCTTTATGCCCTGGAGTCAGCCATCCATCCAACACGGGCTGTTGCGCCTTGGGTGAAAGACAGCTTTCGGCCCAAGTACGAAACACCAGTGAAGGGGGCATGTCAAACCTTCTACCAGCACAGCCAACGAAACGAAAGCCTGGAGGCGCTGGGCCACAAGCCTCAGCCTAGGTATCATTGGCCCCACACCAGCTCCCGGACTGTTCTTTCGAACAGGGAGATGGGCGAATTTTGGCAGAAACCCTGTCTCGGCGCGCCGTGGCTATGTATCATGTTGCCTGATGCTATGACTCCTGCTGCCTATCTTCCCCTGCTCTGCCGGCTGAATTTTTCATTTCTACCCCTCTCTCCACCGGTTGCCGGGCAAGGAAGGGAAAGGATTTCGTGTGCAGCTCGTCCAGGCCAACCCTGCCCTTGATGTCTCATATTGCGGAGTGAACTGTCGTGACTATGGAGGGAGAGTCCTCGAAGCCCGTTTTGGCGGTCCATGACAGATTCGGCTAATAGACGGTTTCCATGATTACGTCATCGCCATTTTCCGCCCCGTAGGTCAATCTGTGAGGCTTAAAAAAAGGAACATTCTCTATCTGAATTCCTGGATGAATATTTATATTTCTATGCATGTGCTTTTCTGTTTTCTGCGGATATTTTCTATTGATGGCTCAAATAAAAGTTAAAAACAGAAGAGCTCTCAAGCCCAACGGAATCCCTTGTTTGTCCCTTTTGCTCCAAGGGCTCCTATATCTTTACTTGCGTTGAACCTCCATCCATCGTGGTTCAAGTGCTGACGATATTGCAGCCATGTGCCTAATTTGCCCCTCAAAATTTGGAGCTGGGTAAGGCTGGAAGAGACAAAAGAGAAGATTTCAAGAACCAAGTAGTATCAATGGATGCTGTTGAATTCCTGTTTACCCAAATTCCACCCAAAAAGCTAGGCTAGAATCTGTCAATAGAATGGAACAATTGCACCTCCTCTGACAAAGTGAATAATATACTCGATGGGATAAACAGTGGCCTTCAAAATGAGAAAGAAAGAAATACCAAAAGCAACGTCGCTGCTGCAGCCCAGCTGGAATATCCGGAACCCCTCCCAAGTAAAAGAAAGTAAGAACTGACGCATCACAACCCAGGCAACAGACCGACCCAAGAAAAGTAGAGAAGAAAGGAATAAGAAATCTTTGAGGAAAAAATAAATAGGTAATGAGAGCAGAGGATAAACAGCCACAACGGACTGTAGGTGAATTCGCAATTTGGCTTCACCAATGCTTCTGAGAAAATAGGCATGGATATAGCTAAACCAGAGCAAGGACGCAGAAGTTAAGAAAATAACGCCAATCAGGTCTATCCCTATGGATATATATCAGAAGTTTTTAGTAAATAATAGTAATAAATCCCAAAACCCAACTCCATTTTGCGGTACTAAGAGTACACATTAGTAGGTAGGCGAAAATATGTATATATCAGCATCTAAGAACGGGTTGGTGGCCGAGAATCCACCCCGCTTTTAGGTCTGAGATTTGGGCCCAGCGATGAGGGTTTATTATTTCCGGCCTTTCGAGTCAGTTTTGCATAGTGTAGGCCACAAGCGTTGCAGAGAGTACGGGCGCCGTCTGGTCCGCGTCTCCACTCAGGAGTTTCGGCTCGATTACAGCTATGGCATCGGCCAGGGGGGGCAGCTTTCTGTAAATTAGAGATCGCTGGTGTTAGCATTGGCTCAGACAGCTGGAAGTGAATGGTTATGTTAGGTTGAATAGGTAGACGATATGCTGTGCTCAAGATAATTAAAATGGCAAGTTCACATACCCCTCGTCGCTTCTTAGTATCACCGCCCGCAAATCCACCCCCTCCTTTGAAATCTTCCCGATAGATAGACGGTTGTCCTTCATTACGGACGCCATTGGTTTTGTAAACTTGTCTCTGAGCTCGTTGCTCTGCTTGCTGCTCTGCTAGAGCCTGTTCAACGGCCAGACTCCGAATTCTAGCCAGAGCATCAGATGTTCGGCGTAGCGTCTGTGCAAGATCGTCAATCTCCGCCAATTGCGGTACCAACCCTACGACAGGGCCCGACCGATTATTCTGGTGAGCTTTGGCTCCAAAGTGGCTTGCGAACTCAGCTACTCTGCTACAGCCTTCGACAATCTGCCCAAGAGTTAGCAAAAAGGTATAATGGACCAAAATATAGTTAGATACAGACCTCGTGATAGGACGATTCAACATCATATCCGTCCAGTTGCCGCTTAACAGATTCGCTGTGAGGTGCCGTGGTGCCATTAGCAACCCGTACCCCTTGTTGTATTTCCTCAATGCGGGCTGTATCGACACCGTTTTGGTTCCAAGGGGGAACAAAACCTGGCCGTGTTTCATAGGGTCCAGGGGGGTATTGTAACGAAGGCGGGCCGTTAGAAGGATGGGCGCCGAAGGGTGCTGGTTGAGAGTACGGAGGATAGTTATTAGGAGACGACATCGCCCCCGCAGAAGATGATCCGGTGAACTCGTAGCCGGAATTTTGAGAGTTTGTCAGGGAGGGCGTCCCTGTTTTAGAGCTTTGCGTTGGTGACTTCCCCGAGCTTAGGGATGGGATTGATGGATTACGGGAATCCTGTGAGTGGGTTGACGCAAAACTTGATCGCTGCCCTTCAGGATGAGGTGTTCCGCTCTGGAGGCTCGAATGTGCGCTGAATGGGTTATCCCTTAGGAAAAGTGTTGAATTTGAAAATGGATTGGGAGGGCCACTAGGCCCTTCTGCACCAGGGCGAGCGACGATATTTGATGGTATAGCAGCAGATACGGGGGGTTGTCCTGGGTTAGAAGAAGTCGAGGATGTGTGGGAATATGGCAGAGTGTCTCCACCTAATGCTTCGTGTATGGAAGGGAGAGATTGTCGTTGAAGGGTGTGCTGAGCTTGGCTGGGCGGTTTCTGGTCCTTATCTTCGTCCCCGGGGCGCCTCGTATCGGTAGGAGAGACTTGGGCCGATCCAGCTGGAGTTGACCTAGAGGTGGCAGACGACAAATAATTATAATTGTGGTGACCTGGATGATTAACAGTTGTTGGATTGACTTGTGCAGTTGAAACAGACAAACCCGCCGCGCCTGGCGGAAATTGAGCACTGTTCCGTTGGCGATCACTGCTGGCGGCGTTTTCTAAATCCAGCTGGCCGATGGACGGCAACGACTCTCTATGTGCATCGCCCTGATGATGTAAACTGTTCCCATGCTCCTTGACGCCGTCCCCTTCCCGTCTTGGTGACTGGAATGGAACGGATGCTGAACCTGAAACTCCATAGACCGGCCAATGTCTGCCCGCCTCCACTGAGACCATTTTGCCTGGGGTATGCTTTTGGTATTGACTTCGTCGACCTCCTAGGTGAAATCACACCAGCACAACCATCCACGTATTCGACGTCCCCCCAACAAACTCCCAAAAGGATCCTCTTTAGAGCTTCACTTTAATCTCCGGAGACCGTCTAGAGTGCTGCCGCAAGCCGTTGACGAACAATTTCCTTGCTTGTGCAATGGCCTCAAAATGCGCCGGGGGAAGCTGCTTAGCCGCTGAGCTCCAACGTCACACAATGCTCAAGCCTTCTAGGCGTGACAGTAGATATCTCGGATCAACAAAAAGTATTAGGCTATCTCTTTTTTTCTCTTTTCGCTTTTTTTTTTTTGTTAAGAAAGAGAGTAGAAAAAAACACTCTTTCCAAAGCGTATCTTGCAGGGCGTACCCCTCCTTCCCTGCAGGAATTCTGGACCTGATCAAAATGAAAGGATGGAAAGGTACCAAAAGTAATAACGGGCGCTTTGAAATTGGGCGGTTGTGGGGCCGGACGCAGTGTCCAAGGCAATCTAAAGTTTGTTCGTTGATACTGGCAAAAGTGGGAGATGATGACACAAGATTGATGAAGCAAAAAGAGGGAATCCAATCCAAGCTGGAGTGGGTGGATGGACGGAATTATCTCTGATCGGATTCCGCTTTGTCCCAAATCACCACCCGTTGGTCCAGGAAACCAGGCCTGAAGCTACCAAAGCAGCATATACCGGGGTTGCGTTCTCTGAAAGGTCTACCATGTAGAACGAAGGTCGGGGCGGGGAACCGCAGAATATGGGCCTAGGCGAGCTGGAAGAGGAAGAGCCAAATATGGAAGCTCGGTTTTGATAACCCAGCAAGATGGCACTTTTGGATGACGATAAATCCGCGATAAAGTAGACGTGCCGACTGAGAAGCAAAAAGGAAAAACGAGGTTGACGAGCGAGAGAAAGAAAGCAGGAAACGGGGCGGCGGTTGGACTAAAAAGAAAGATGAGCAGCTTCGAACCACGCTGCCCGTCTGTGTAAGCGGGAGGTGCAGATGGCAGCTTGGTGGTGCTGGCCGTGGTAAGGGCGGTACTGCATGAACCGCAGGTATGTATAGTGTGTATGTACTGTAACAGGCGTGCCCGTACTCCGTATACTGTATGTACTGTATGTACCGTATGCCCACCGTGGGCTGAGGATGGAGCCGTGTCCACGTAATAATAAGAACCCATCAACCAAGGAGAAGCCGAAGGTATTTTACAAGTGTACGTATATCTGACGTACGGCCTCGGTGTATTTCCTGAACATGAGCTTTATTCTCCCCGTCCCCAGCTCATTATCCAGTGAAAATCACGGCTAATAATAATAATAATAATAATAATAATAATACTCATTATAATGTCTTGGATTCAACGAGGGCCAACCTTGTTGATCAGAATGTGAAATTATGTGTCCTTGAATAAGGGTGGGGCCTCGAACTTTCAACGGTAGGATTTTCATTTTTATTCATCCCAATGGCAAACTCAACGGCTCTTCTGTGTATGCTTCGATTTCACCACAGAGTGCTTGAGCGCCTTAATTACTCCGCTCCATAGTGCGGCGCTCCTGGTTGCAAACTCACTGCCAGTCTCAGGAAAATGATAACAGGCTTATTATTATCTTGGATATGGCCCTTGTGGGTGCAGTGTCTTCTGATTGATTCAGTCCACAATCAACAAATTGAAGTTGCCGCTCGGAGGAACCTGATAAAATTGGGCTAGCTTGATGGGTCGCTTGTTGTCAATCCAGCTAGTGGCCCCAGCAGGACTGAGTGTTTTGTTCCGTGTGGCCGCCTTGGAGGGGGACAGGATTAGCGGTGGCAGGGATCTGAGGAAGCGAAGGGCCCTTGACATCGATTGCTCCAAGTCCCAGTCTCCCAGACTCCCAGGTGGGGACACTAGATAGGCTGTCGAATGGATCCCGGCAAGAAGATCGATGGATCGTATGCCATGCCATATACGGAAAAGTGAACTGGGCGCGCACAGGGACGAGGATTTTGATGGCAAAACGATGCCCCATCCCAGCCAGTAGGACCAGTGGCTTGGACAAGCCTGAATAATATTTTAGCCCCGAGAGAGCGCTGGAATCTAGCGCTGCACCCTCGAGCCCGTGTCCCTTTGCCCAGCGTGTCAGTCATGCAGCGAACGCATGTTAAACGGGGTTCAGTCATACATCCGTGCGTTCGTACAGCAACTGCGAACTTGGCTTTGTAAGCCCTCCATCCCGCCCGTCGCGAGTAATAAGAGGAACAGCAGGTAATGAGATTACGTCATGTCATAACTTACCATACAAGTATTGAGACCGGCGTAACGCCCGTACCAACGGCTGTACCACAAGGATCAACGACGACGGCGGAGCCACTAAAAGCATTCCAAGATTTCTCGGCAGTTCAAAAGTTGGCTGGGGTTGTAACTGGTGGCCAGGGTTAACTGACGGCAGCATGTTGACATAACCGTCAACAGGGTGCTGCTGGTCACAGGCGGCTCCCCCTGGAGTTTCTGGAAAATAAAATGCTTGCCTAGGATATAATTATCTAAGAGGTTGGATAAGTAGATAATGCCAATTCGTTTGGAACTTCACCTGACTCATTACCAGCTCTTCCGCTGTAGAAACCGTTCCCCTGCAGGCCTTTCGCATGACGAATTTATGAGTGACGTTGGGCCATGTTGCGATGATGTGGCACCTCAACGACATCAAGGTTCATTAACATCATCGAGCAACTTTAAAAGTGGTTACATCCAAGATCGGATTGAAATCGGGACAACACGCCAGGAGAATCGCATCCATGGAACGGCTGATGCGAATTTGGAAACTCCTGGCGAGCTCAAGCGCGAACCGGGGGATATTTGTTAATGCTGCAAGCAAACAACCTGCAAATCAAAAAAAAAAAAAAAAGCATTATTCCAACCTCTGCGCGATCGGGATCACGCCGATCTGTGACTGAGATCGCTTTCTGAGGTATTTTGTCACGAACAATAGTAACTCCAGAACTCGCAAAGACGTAACAGACCTCACCCTTCCCTGTCTCGGTTTATTTTTATCTTGCGTATTTGTACGGTTCATATCCTTCAGGCCTAAATCAGCAACATCTGGTCCACGCTTTTCTGCGCAGGTGAAGCAGCTTCCGCTCGTACCAAGACCCCGACGACGCTCCATGTGGATTCGACCGAGGGAAAGAAATGAGAGTTCTGGGAGAATTCCCCGGTTAGTCCCCTGAAGAAACCTGGAATGAGCCTTGAAAAGTCACCGTGATTGAGTACCTGGGTACAACGCATGGGTTCCATATCCCCGAAAACCATCCCCCGTCCATGTGTCAAAAACCTCGCGTGCATACCCATTATTTTCGTCCTCTCCTCAAGATCGGGGTCGACCTGCACGGCTCATCACCGCGCGTCCAACCCGCAATTGCTCCAGGCCAGTCAGTCCCCAGCTGGCCACGGGCGAGTGTGCTAGCGCAATCGTGGTCCAGAGTCCAAGTGGGCTTGGGCTGCGAGGTGGCATGGGGGTTAGTGCTGCATTTTAGGTTCGCCTTGGCCGGCAAGAGCCTCCGTACCGCGCCGTTTTACCATACGGAGAACTGCCGGTACGGTATTACCTGACAGTACACTCCATCTCTGTATACTTTACCCACGCCTGCCTTGATATAGATTCGTGTGCTGGATAGTGAAGGTGGCTCCTTGAATGAATGAATGATCGGATGAATGAGTGCTTGTTTTGTTTTGCGCTGTTCGCTCTCTTCCTGGGATATTTCCACAGTAGCTTCCCAGTGCCGGGTGCCTGTTAGTCCTAATCCGGGGGTATTACATGTCCTTGACCGCTGCTCCTTGAGGGTGCAAAAGAGCAATTTCTCCTCAAGCCTCTCAATCTCCGAGGTCAATGCAAGGAGGATCTTCAGATATGAAAAGGCAGCTCGGCTCCCGTTAGTTTAATGTGGCTATGCTGCCGTAAGATTCATTCATTTATTTACGCCCTTGGAAAATTGCGTATGAACGCACCGAGAGTTAAGCAGATCTCCCCCAACCAAGCACATGCTTCACAAGCTGAGCCCCTCATCCACCGATTGGCTTTTGGATCAGCAATTTCCTACCGCTAGCAACTTATTACTGTCTGAGTTCCAGCTCTGTTACCTGTACTGAGTGAACTTCGCCTAGGCACGTTGTAAGGAGTGAAAAGCCGATGAATACCCCGGCTCAGAAACACCGTCCCATGTGCAAAGCCACTATCTGATCGCGGCAAGGGACCCATAGAACAAAAGAAGAACCACGCTTGGCAACAGCTTGAGCTGAGACACTAAGATGGCGTGTAGAGCGAACTGTGCTCTACGGAACCAAACCCAAATCGGTACCCAGGGCCCCCAAACCAACTTGTTATGTGCATCTATGCAAGAGTTCTCGCCCGAGACCAGTCAACTTTTGGCTTGATGATTTCCATGTCAAAAAACCAACTGAACGGCGTACTGGTCCGCAGCTCGTCGGAGGAACTGTTCAACGATGAGGCTTTTGGAATTTTGAAACCAGTGTTTTGTGGTTCTTTACCAGTCTCAAAATTCGGGGAGCGGGACAAAGAAAGTGTGGCGGTGATATTTCATGGGCCGAAGGGGCACCGGATGGATCAGAAGAGATTTAATAATGGAATCTCGATGATTGCTGTGTTACCCTCAACGGTTTTGATTCGCCGTCTCAGTCAACCCTTTTCTATCACATTTTCTTTTTCTCGAATCATGTATCACATTGCACCACTGTTGGCGCCACATGTCCAACGCTGAACTTCCTTTACCGGCGCCTGCGGCCCGGGGAGTTCGATGATTTTGACACGTCCCACCAAGAAAAAAAGAAAAGAAAAGAAAAGAAAAGAAAAGAAAGAACAAATAAAGAAAAGCTTGCAATCGTGTTTGTTTGATGTTATGCGGGCGTTCGTTGCATTCCTCATTTTCCATATGCTTGAACTTGGCTATTGGCCAGCCTAGGTTGGAAAGCAAAATCCGGTGCGACGACAGCCTACCATTCAGTGTTGCACGCCGCTCATCTCAGTCATATGCACATCAAAAATATTCCGAACAATCATGCAGGTTTATGCAAGCCGAGAATGATTCGAATTTAGCCAAGCGATGCCAAGCGCGTACAGATCAATCCGGCAATTCACATTCAAGCGACGGATATGCATGCGCTCAAGAACAAATTATTCTGTCCCGATTAACAGCAAGTATGATCCAATATTTGGAATTTGACAGTGTTAGGAGGAGAATTCTAACGAAGTAGGATAATTCAACCTCTCAAAACCAGATCCCAGATGTACTGTACTGCACAATCACACCATTTACCGCTTGAGCTTTTATACAGCCTGGGATTACCTCTGAAAGTTGTATAAAGCGTACTAGGCGTCTTGAAACCCCTTTTATGCATTCCAAGTGGTTGTTTCCTGGAGCCCAGCCGTCTGCAGGGTGATGGCGAAGCAGAGGTGGCAAACCTTCAACATCGAGATCCAATCCGGTCTTTTGGCTCCCCACTCACTCAACCGAGACCACCAAGTCAGGTCAGTTCCGCGCGTGCAACACTTTCGCCCACTTCCGAGCCACTATCGCCGGCGTTTGATATGTTGGCAGATCGCAATCATAGTTAACGAATTCCAGTTCTATGGACATGTCCCCTTCCGAGAACAATGGGCTTTCTGGGACCTCATAGATGCACAGTACTGTACTTGACGGATATTATTCCTTAGGTCACCGTCATGCCCCGGGAGGCGGTGGGGACACACCAAAACGTTGTAAAAATTCGGGAGGTTCAAATGTGCCAGTCCAGTCCATCGTCATGGGACAGGATGCTGTGTCAAGCCATCCGCATTTACAAACAAATGTCTGCATGCGGCTGTCGCATGCCGTCGCGGCAACAGCATTTGTTGCATCATCATTCTTAAATTCTCCTCCTGGGACATGAATTACCAATACCGAAATGAAACACAGAACGCCGCCAGTGCTCAATACACAGTAATTTATCTGTCAGCCGTATTCGAATACGAGAGGCTGGTGCGGCTTGGCCAACAGATCGAGATAAGGATCTTTGGTGCAGATTGTTCAGCTCGGCTGCATGTTTCCAACAACGGTCGGTTGCAGGAGCCGTTTTGCTTTGGCGAATGCACGAGATCGTCATAATCTCAGGTCGAATTCACCAAAGTGGAGGATAAAATACGGGGGGTTTGGAGATGCTTGATATCAAAAATAGCAGAACGATTCGTGAATCAGCATAGCTTGTTATGTACTAACTTGACATTGCCAAACCACCAGGCTATGTGTAAATATACATTTTATGCGTGTATGTATTTACCATCCGCAAATTCACATATACGCGCTCCACACCTTAGAACCCTGTACATCGGCAACAATGTGCGTGCCTTCAAGTCGGAAAGTTTCTTTCAATCGCTGGCAGTTCCTCAATGATACGTTTCACGGGTGCCAGGTAACCCAAGAAAAACAAAACGGCGGGATTTCCTATTCTATTTTAAGCAGCTTTAAAGGAGATCGAGCAAACTGAGGGTCGAGGTGGAGCAGGGTATGTTACGTCCGGAGATGAGATCTCGTCTTCTAGAACTCTAAAAGAACTTAAAAGTTCGGTAACTTTCAAGAGGTACCAAGTAACTTAAAAGTAAGCACACAAGTTGTTCCCCCTGCGAAGAATGATACGCAGATATTATTCTATGAGCTTTCAGGTACCCCGGAAATTTACTTTAAGCGCTGATGATAGACATATCTATTTTTTTAACTCGTTCAAGAAACATGCTCTGCTCTCATGAACGGAATGTAAGTGCAATACAGCACCTGCTGACACCCCTTGACAGTTAAATTGACACTCTCCTATTCACGAAATTTAATGATAGATTTTCGTTCCAATTGAAGACTCCCCTGCGTGTATGCCTGTATGCTCCAGCATTTCATCATACAGCCTCCACACCATTCTCCACTCCACTGAGAGGAAAAGGGGTCCGGTCACACAACCCGCCAAAAGCGAAATTGTGAGCCACAGCAACTTAAAAAATCACGCCTGTTTATTGGTTGAATAATTCCCGTGTCAAAGATCTGCAGCAACTCTTCACGCGAGAGCATCCCCATGCGAGGCGCAGCCGTTCATGGTGGGGCCGGAATTTCAAAAAGTCACGGTGAAGCTGTCCCTCTCTGCTCGGTGACAAGTCATGCAAAAGAACAAGCGACGCTCAAACTTGTTTCTCTGCCCTGGTTTGAAGATTATGATTGCGATCGTAATTTTAAACAACAAATCCGGGCAATTCCCGGTAAGAGAAGTGGAAAAGAGCATGAGCATGGTGCTACACTGGGTGGATGGAGAGTACTCAATTCAATACGATAGTTTTTGAATTCCTCGCAGGAAGGAGATCCACAAGCATACAGTGAAAAGGATCAAGGTTTGCTTTTCAAACTGCGTTGCAATGGCCCGTTGCCTGCAGAATGCCGCGCCCAGTCTAGTTATTGTGATTTTATTAGTGCAAGTCATCGTACTCAACTCCGAGCTTGTTCGCCCTTTGTGTTTGTGCCTGAGTCAAGGCTTGTTGTCAATTTGTTCAAGCTTTCCCAACGGCTGTCGATTTAGATGTCTATGCACTCATATTTTTATGCTGTGCTCCTCCTAAAATTGGGCCTCAGTTGCGGGTAGACGCATGTTGACTGCATTACTTCTTCAAGTGGTTGCACAGTATCTGACACTGATCCATCTAACTAGCTTCTTTGAAATAGCTGGGATGGTTCATTTTTCTCTAGTGGGACTGGGAGATTGAACGCAATCAGATGACAACAGTTCAAAGTCTACCGTACAGAGAGTGAGAAAGAAATTGAGATCTGATTGAACACAGAATATTTCACAATGATTGAATCTTTCCAGCACGATGGTTTTGCAACGACCATTGATTAGTCAGTCAGTTACCGGAATCAAGTATTTCCGCACCCGTTTGCGTCTATGGCTGTCAGCATCAAACCTCCCCTCTTACGAGAAGCAACAGGATGGAGGGTCAAGCAAAATCCCGATCCTTCTGAGAATGCCCGAGATGGTGGGCCAGAGAAAATTAACGTGGATTAGAGGAGCCAGGATTGGGACAATTATTCAAATCCCGAAAAGCCCAAGAGAACCACCATCAACCCACCTCTAGAGAAACGGGGAAGATCAGCAATTTGCAAGACCTGACAAGGGGCCGTTGGCCCGTTGCTGGTGAGATCGTGGATGCGTGGGGTCAATCAAGCAAATCCCGAAGATTTAGCCTCGAAATAATATCTTCTCGGTACTTTTGGGCCCGTTTCTGGGGCCCTTGGGGCACTGGAGGCGGCAGAAAACGGGCGTGGTGTGGATGGCGAGCCCCACCTGTCGTCTCGACCTGACTTCTTAGCCCGAGGAAGAGGAATTTGGGTGTGGGAGGTTCCTTGGCCGTGCTAGGATTGCAAAGGAAGATCTAGTGCCGAAATCGCGTTTGCGCTATGGCCAAAATCTCCCTCCTATCGAGCGGCAGGGTGCGCATCAGTCTGATTTCGAACTCACTGCTCTTCTCGCCACTTTCTGTATCTTACTTTTCGACGAATGTATCGAAGTATCGAGCTTCTCAAGCGTGGAACGAGGGTCGCTTCCGTGTTACAACCTATAGGCTAATTATAGCATTACTGAGACTTGTTATTGACCCTCCCTCGGTTCCTTGGATTCGATTTCCAAGCAGTTCGGAATTCCCCCGGGAGATTCAGAAAGCAAATGAAAAATGGAATTGCACACAATAATAATGATTGAATTCTGTTGTTTAAGCAGGTCCCCACTTCATAAAGTCCCCACAATTTTGGGATGGCCATGACGAGATCTCGGCGTGGCCCATTCCAATTGCCTGCTCGTTGAAATTGAAAAGGACAAGGATTGATTAAAGTTGCATCAATTCAAATGGCTAAAAAAAGTGGCCGGAAAGGGTCCATTATTAGAAGAAAACAACTTGTTCCCGCGGGGGCATACATGGTATTTCCCCTGTTCAGCTTTTCTATATTCCTTTGTCAGAACGTTTTCAATATAGGGAGAGACAAGCCGAGGTTGTCCTCAACGGAGTGAAGTGTATGTTCATGAAGAAGAAAGTAGACAGCTTTAGAGACGTTGGATCATCCAAGGGTGCCTCAAGTTACCACTCCAAGGGTATGATTATCTCACTTCCTGCCCAGCGGCTGCTTCGACCTAAATCCGCCAGGATCACTACAAGACAACAAACCATGTATCTCAGGAACCTGGAGAAGTGATCGGTAGGTTTTGTCAGATACGGGCGACGACGCCTGGGAAACCCCCTTGCTCGCATTTGCCTAAAAATACGCTGACGATCAAGTTCCAGGCTATTCCACAAACATCAACGGGACTCTCAGGGAACTTTGCAAAA
The DNA here is from genome assembly GCA_002572885.1 of Blastomyces parvus. Lineage (NCBI taxonomy): Eukaryota > Fungi > Ascomycota > Eurotiomycetes > Onygenales > Ajellomycetaceae > Blastomyces > Blastomyces parvus. The sequence continues at coordinate 68,405 of PDNC01000004.1, forward strand.
GTTAAAGCGAGAGGCGTTTGTTGTACTTCTCCTCGTGTGAGGTACTTTTCTATCATGGCAGATGATTCTTGCAACTGATATCTGCTCTCACGCAATTGCACATTACACCAGAGCTGCAGGGTACATTTCCGGGCCCAGTTGGTGCCACACTGTTCCTCAAAGAACGAAAATTCGCCGCATAGTCCCGAGTCAGCCCTACACTATCCTTAACGCGACAGTCAACTTTCCCTGCTTGTATTTTTCTTCTCTTCCTTTTTTTTCCCCCTCGCCCGAAGTTTTGCCATTTCAATACTGCAAAATCGTCATGGTTTTCTACATGCCCCTACCTAAATAGTCAATTTTCGTGTGCTTCATTGACGGGGTTTGTGTTGACAGGGGCGGGGTCTGCACTCAAAAGCAAAAAAAAACCGGAGGTTTTTGCTATTTGCGTCATGGTGGCGTGGTTTCTCCTGGAAACTTGATATTGTTTTGCCAAGATCGCTCGCTATCCTAATTTCACTGCGTTTTGCCATGGCATTACCTCAGTAATCAGTATTATTACGAGGCGGCCCCTCGTCATAATTAATTACACACTACTGCCCATGCCAAGCCAAAAACGAGCAGCTTGATCTCGATTGTTTTTTAGCTTGTCGAAGGAGGGATGGACCGCTTCCACCACAATGACCATATCAATCCCTGGTATTAATGGACTGTCCGTTCAGCCTGAGCCTTGGCAAGAATATCTTGCTGGTGACGGCTTTAATGCGTAAGTTTCGTGGCAGTACTAGGGCTAACGCAGCACCGCGAAGCGAAATTTTTCAAGGAATGGTTGCGCACTTGGTATTCTACCTATCACAACATGAGCGCGCACTCCTAAAATGATCTATGCATGCTGCAACCTGACAGCAAAAACCGTTAGCAAACAAGAAAGATATTTTGCCTAAATATAAGCTTTCAAACTGCATCGATATGTAGGATGCACGAGCACAGCATATGATGAAATTTACATCAACCCCTCAAGTACGGCGTATTTCCCTGTTGAGATACATACATACATTCGAGACATTTCGGATACCGACATATGATCATCCTTGCCCAAGGTTTTGCTCCTGGCGCCGTTTCAAGAAGCCGAATCGTGCCACCCAGCCCAATCGATCGCCAAGCCTATCTGTCGTCTTCCCTGGCCGCCACGACCGTTGGTGTGGCTCTCATTTGCTTTCCCGCACTACTTCTCGGAGCGATTGATTGGAAGCTTGTGAGCGTCGCTTATTTTGCGTATGGCTGTAAAATAAATTAATAAATTGGAAAAAACGAAGGGAAAAAATATGGGAGGGGAGCAGGGTTGCTATAGATTCAAACTCAGAGCGAGCACACTTTTACGTCTATAAATGGGGTAATACACTCACACTATGGAGCCCTGTGACCCGATATTTTCAATAGTCCAACTAGTTGAAGACACTGGGAAATCCTTTGTCTCGATTTACTGTTTCCAGGAGAAAAAGGTTGTAAGACAAAGCAACGCTGAGGAGGAGGTTGACCGAGGAGCATCCATCCAAACCCACTAACGCTAAGGTCATAGACTCAACATATCATCCTTGTGATCCTACTGATGAAAGCCAGCCGAAGTGTCACAAAGTATCCCATTCATGAAATTAATTCGTCTTATTTGGTTTCTTGCGCCAGTCGGCATACCATACAGAATGAAGGAACGCTTAGATCCGCCCTATATTTGGACATCCTGGTGAGCAAACTGTCGAGACACATGAGCGGCAGCTAAAGCAGCTCGTACTGCATGATGGCCTATTGATTCGGGTGCTGACATGGATGGAAGACAAACAGGGAGCTCTCCGAGGAATCAATCTGACAGAATAGCAAAATTAGATTAGCCTCATCGGCGACTTTTTATCTGATTGAAGTTACATTTCGGCTACAAACACTCTTGAGGCATTGATTGATAAGAATTGCAACTGGCACGATTGGTTCATCCCTGTTTACCTCAATGAGAGCTAAAAGAGACCCGGAAGAGTTTGTGGACCTGATCTAGCAGGTCGAATCTGTCTCGTGGCTACTGACAAGCCGCGATGATTGAAATATTTGAAGGAGAGAGCTTCGAAGATCCGCAACGAAGGCTTCGAGTTCTCTTTCTCGGGTACAAAGCTGAAGAAGCCAGGACAAGGGGAATGAAATGAGATTGCCGTTCATTTCTTCAATTTCTGATTCGCTCTCGAACCCAATTATCCTGCTAGAGTATGAACTCTGAGACAGTGATCTCTGAAAATTGCTGCCACAGTAGCGCGAATGGGAGCAAACTAGGACAGGCCCTCTTGACATGGAAAAATGATGAATTAGGCTAGATAAGAAAGCTCCATGTCCTCTCCGTGACCCCCCTTTTGGTCTTCTCGATGGCTGGAATATTGGCGGTGAGTCGGGACAAGGATCAAGGATCCATTGTGATCCTTGCCCCCTGATACTCAGAAGGATGTAACGAGGACCATCTGTCCGATCTCTGTGGAGATCGGCCGGCTGCAGCTGAGCAGCTTTTCCGTCGGATCGTTGAAATGTTTGTCTCATCTTCAAAAGCTTGAGCTATCGAACGAGATTCATCCTTCTCGTATATCCGGTTGGCTGCTATCAATACTTCACGGGCATGTCAGACAAACGGCACTGTTTCCAAGGACCCCTCTGAGTGTCCACTCACAAGTTGTATCCGAGATTAAAATCTCACTAACGTGTTGATTGTGTTTGAGTTATTATTAGTGAAGGTGAATATGGTAGACAAGGGAGTTTACTGCTTAACTGCAGTAATTTGTCCAGTCAGAACAAGAGCAATACAGGCCGATATGTGCTACCCTAGAGTCTTGTTCCCTTCCTGAGCTCAATTCCATGTTCAGCGAGATACTGTGTTTGGGTGGCCCACGGAAATAATGGGCAAACCCAGGAAGACCCTGTCGACTCCTGCTCGCTGGCAAACATTCCAAGATAGCTGGCCGAAGTAGGGAGATTTAAAAATAACATCATATTGGCGACTTGTATTGATGCATGTATTCCTTCGCATTGGGGAAGTGCGCTCCATTTGATGCAGTGCTTCGTTTGCAACGGTAAACTGCATCTAAGTTGGCTTCACATATTCTTTGAGAGGCGCTTCTAAGCATAGCAGAATGGCAGTCCACCGACAGTGAGCCTGGACTGGAAAATTGATGTGCTGCAGATTCTGCCAAGTTCGTCACGGAAATTTTTATCCGTCAAAAGTCCCGTCTGTGTGACGGGTGCAAAACGATTGGCGGAGATTCCAGTGCTTATATCATGGCATGCCGATCAGCTCCTGAGGACAAGTTAACTGTCGCCGTGAAATGCAAAATTTCTTTCTTTCTTTCCCTTAACTTTATCTGGTTCGCAAAGCCGGTAGAGAATGAATAACCCAAGCGTGGGGCCGTGGGATGGAAACAGCTTTCCAGAGGCTACGATGTAATTCGGCAAAGGAATATTGAAAGCCAAATTCCTTGCCAAAAGATTATTAGGAGCGTGCGTGCCGCGGGGGTTGGAGCCGATCATCTCATCCCGCTTTCTCCACATCATCGCGCCCTCCAGAATGTCCAACCTCAAACGTGCCGATGCTGCTTGCAAGTAAATTGCTTATTGGCGGATTCTCGTTGTGATAAGTCATTCTCCCGAATTAACGCACGCCGCTGTTTCAAGATAAACGGTCGTCCTCGCGCCACGATCGTCGAGCCGCCTTCGAGTGAGGGGATGCCACCTCACACAACGTATCCGATGGTTAGAGCCGAGGGCCAACCTGTTCCCATCATTCCTGCGCCCTTTCTCTTTGGGATTGCAGCGGGGCCTGCGGAAGGGCCCGCGGAATGGTGTGGTTGGTGGGCCAAACAGCTCGAATGGTGACCCTGGTAGCTTTTTAGTGAGAGCGGCTGGGATAGGTTCTGCACCAAAAGGTCCCTGACAAACGCTCGATTCTGGCTTGGATTCTAGATGACCGAGCTAAGATTTATTTAAAGTTCCTCAGCTCCCCATGATAATCTCAGCTTCTTGGCCAAGTGTTGTGCTTGAGCAATTCTTTTTGTTACCCTGCATTGTAACCTTCTCGTCGACACGTTCTGATTCGCATTATCCAATGCCCTTTCAGACCTGACACATGGGAGATAATTTTGAGTTTACGCAGTATTTGCGTTTGCAACAAGCACCTCGGGGATATAACAATGCACGCAGTGGATGTACTGTGCATGTTGGGAAAAACGGTCAAAAGGCTGCCTTTCGGCTTTGGTAAATAGGGCTCAGGCCATATCAACAGGGATGGCTTGTCTTGTTTTGACTGCTTTTTCGCATCCACAGCGTTCCCGCGGAGACGTAAACAGGCTTTACCTACCAGCATGGTCCCTACAACCTGTTTCTGTGGTTATGGGGTGGCAAGGAGCGATTTTTGCCGTTATCGCCTCGCAGTTGGATGTAGTAGGACAACTTCGAAGCCGGCCAGGGCCTGATTTATATCAGAACATCTCCTCTAGTAGTTGAATTGGAGTGTAGCTTTCCTTTTCTTGGACCAAGGTCAGGACGTGTGGACAATTATATATTCCAAAGAAAGCAATAAGTTGGTTACATCACCGTTCCTAATCAGGGAATTTCCCATGAAGGCAATAGATCTGGCTTAAAAGTATTCTGCCTAATATCAGACTCCTCTGATGAAATATATTGGAAGATGACCCCAAGGCGAGGGATCTTTGGGAGTTGTTTCGACGGAAGAATAGTCGAAATTTCGCCAGCGGTTTCAATCTCAAGGTCGATTTATGTGCTTGGAGGGTATGATGTTAGGGGGAAAATCCACAACTGTCGATTATCACAAAATTATCGTTTTGTCCCGTAATTTTTAAATGAACAGAATTTAGCATTCTATGCATCAGGGCAAAGAAGGGTCCAACAGAAGCATTTAGAAAGTACCTTGAATGTTAATTTGATAACCTTAGATTGTTGATGCGACTCAATAAGAGTGCGAAGAGCAAGAAATGGTTTCTTTCCAGCTTCGTAGAACAAATGCTGAGAAAACAAGTCCAGCTACCTTACCCTTTCCTTCCGCAACTTCTTTGTTACTTCACCGTTTCTAGCAGCTGCTGGTCGAAATGTATCCTAAGTCTGTCTCGGTTGGCCACGAGTATTATAGGGTGTATTGAAGATATATTGTATCGATCCTAGAGAGTGGATGTATCAGTGGAAAGGAGGATGGTAGAGTTGAATGAGTTCCATATGTTAAGTGGTGCCTCAATTCACACCTGAAATCAGAGTATCAGGAAGGAATATCAATCGATATGAGCAGATACGATAGAAGGGGAGGGGGGACAAACTCACCATTTACCATGTTTGAACCCAACTTCGTTCATCCTCCCTCTTTCTATAAATCCCCTTTGAACATACCAGTCTCTCAAACCTTCGCCTCCATTTTTCCCTTCAGGGTTGACTGCCATAATCGCAAGTATGTTCTTCACCTTCACTTGTTCATGCACACGTGCTTCAGAGCCTGCATCCCCGATGACTTCGTAGGAAATATGTTGGGTCTCTCTCAAAGCCTCTATCAACGACGACAGAAGCATACTTCCTATCCCTCGTGAGTGGTAATCAGGGTGGACGAAGAGGGACATCTCAACGGTGGGGGCGTAGGCGAGCATGTAGCCCCTGAAGGGCGAAGCCAGAGTATATCCACACACTTTTCCTGTCATATTTCCTCCATGGCAGGTGTCATTCTGACCCGGCAGCTCTATGGCAACAAGAAAAGGCAAGCCACGTTCCTGTGTTTCGTGGAATTTTTTGGATATATATGAGAAAGGAGGGGTATTGGTGCGGAACGTTATGACAGTATTTAGAACATAGTGGGTAAATATGGAGTAGATCTGGGGAATGTCTGACTCTGTTGCCGGGCGGACTTTAAGATGCATTTTGAAACGGATCTTTGGTCATTTAGCAAGGACATGTGGCTTTCCGGAACCTGTTGATGTTGATACGTATGTATCTCTAAGCAGCGCGAAGCTTCTCAACGGGATTTTTTGATAGCGCGGGGTGCGAGTGCGAAGATAAGATAAGATAAGATGCAGCTTTCCCCGCAGCCAATCAGACACGCGTTTGAATGATATCATCGTCCGGGATCACGTGCTATCATCCAATCCCCAAACCCGAAGTGGTGGATGTCGCGATCCAACATCATCTTTTCATTCAAATTGCTATCCAGCATACCTACGGTATTAGTTCTCCTTGTTTAGTCAAGGGTTGATCAGTGATATTGTTTACTTTGTTCCCTTCCGCAGACTGTTATAAGGTTTTCTTAGTTACCGCTCTCTGTCTAACCCCGCACTCAGTCCACGAAAGGCTCCAGTTCCCCATTTCGCAACTGTATGCTGGTGTTTTATACTACATATGAGGCCCATTATGACGTCGTCTCGAATACCAATATCAGAAATTCCCAATTTATCTCTCTTGTACAAGCTCAAGCATTTGGTTCCTGTCTCAAGTCCCCGGGTTTCTAACCCCTCTCAACTCCTAAACAACTCGATCTGTCTTATTGCGAGCGATATCACCAAACTTGAAGTTGACTGCATTGTAAATGCAGCTAACAAGTCATTGCTAGGAGGTGGCGGTGTTGATGGGGCAATCCACCGTGCAGCTGGTCGCGGCCTTCTTCAAGAATGTCGTGTTTTGGGAGGTTGCGCTACGGGAGATGCAAAAATAACCAACGCTTATAAGCTTCCCTGTCAAAAGGTCATTCACACTGTCGGTCCCATGTTCTGGGCAGATGAGGACAGAGAAACTCTTTTACGCAGCTGCTATTCGCGCAGTTTAGCACTTGCCGCAGAAAATGGTCTGAAAAGCATTGCGTTCTCATCAATCAGCACAGGAGTCTACGGGTATCCGAGTCTACAGGCAGCAGAGGTCGCCATTTCTACAGTCAAACACTTTCTAGAAACAAGTTCCAAGGTTCTAGAACGAGTGATCTTTTGCACTTTTGAACAAAAGGACATAGATGCTTACCACACGCTTCTCCCGTGAGTGACATGCCCGGCCACATTTTTGTCCCTCGCCATTCTGGTGTAGCCCAGATCACTAACCGTGAATTTTATAGAGAATATTTCCCACCAACTGAGCAAGATCTATCAACAGAGCCAAAACAAACCCGTGAAGAGCCATCCCACCCGTCATCCTCTCCGGCGACACTCGCAGCTAGCCTTCCTGATGCGCCCACTACAGAACCTACCTTAGAAGGCCAGCCAGATGCCAAGAAGCCCAGGGTTGGCGCCGATGTTTCAGGGAGTCGAGCTCTTGACAAAGATGGCGAGAGAAGTGAGGATGACTGGGAGAAAGTTGAGCAAGCCGACGTGACAAACACGTCAGCGGAGCGCCTCGATGATGAGCCTGTTGAGCTGGATGATGCCCCTACTTCGGCAGATGTCCAAAGCGTCGTGTCTAGCACTGCGGACCTCAAGGAAAGCAACTCTGGAGAAGGGAAGCAATGAGAATATTAATGAAAAAGAAGAGCCATGGATCATACTTATAGCTTTTTTGTTTTTGTTTTGTTTTCTTTTCCTTTCGTGTTCATTTATTGATATCTATACGTATTTTCCACTCCCTACTCGCCAACTGTCCTTTCACCGCCCCACGGCCAATTTTCAATTGATTTACCAGAATTCGAATTGTCATTGTGTGGGAAACTAAATGAGATATTTACACCCGACTGATAACTATATCACTAGGCTTTACCCGCATGCATTGTTCAATGCCTCTTTGTACGTATATTGATTGTCTTCTAGCCATGTCTTTTACCATTAACTTTTTTTTGCTTTAACAGAGGGTGGAGAAACAATACAGTTTACGGGATTGGAGCAATGCTGGCATAGGAAGTTAGGCGTTTTCGCAAATTGATACTGTGCTTCTGTTTAGTGTTCGCAATATGGCGTAAAGGAAGCTGAGTCACAGTGGTTTATTTCTTTGCAACCAGGAACGATTATTATGAGCTGATTAAAATACAATACAAAGAAACATTCCACTTTCCCATACGAAAAATTAAAGGTACATAAACTGCTTTGATTTTTCACCAAAAAAATACTATCCATTCGCCCAGGTACCCAGGAGCTCTGTTTGCCCCGGAAGCTGGACTGGCGTGTGATGTCATCTGGCAACCTTTTGCCCGTTGAAGCGCCGAACAGAACAAACAGAACAAACATTGCCGAACCAACTTCCCGCTCCGCCAGAAAACACATCGCGATGTTGACATCAACCGCTTACCCAGGGACTTCCTCCTCAGCGCATTGCGCAGGATCAAGTAGCCGGCCCCCCAATTTCAAATACTGTCTAACTAACCCTCCTCATTGGCTGCTAATTTCTCCAATTACCCCGCTCATGGACTGAGAAGCAGAAAATAAACACCGGTCGTCTGTGATCACCCTGGCGGGCGTTGCGAGCAGCCATGGCCGCCAAACAGGCCCCTCCTCCGGTTAAACCCCCTCCCGCTCGCAAAGGCACAATTACAAAGCCGCGAAAAGAGCCGACACCGCCTACTTCTTCCCCTTCGACCGCCTACACCCCCCCTCACCCTACATACGAGGCCCCTTCGACAGAAACGCACGTAAAAGTCAACCTTGCAAACCGCAACGTGGATGCCACGGAGTATACGAAAATTATTGAAGAGCTATCGCAAAAAGTCGCTTCGTCTCCTTCCACCTCCTCTAATAATGGGAAATCCTTCACTTCACCTTCAGAACCGTCGTCGGCATCAGCCACAGCTTCAACTTCCTCCAGCTCCTTCCGCTCCCCTAGATTCCGTAGAACCGCTTTCCGCTTGGGAGGCTACAGCTTACTCGCACTGGGCGGCCTTGTTCTGCTCTCAGACCACCTCGCGCAGGTAATGTGGGTTAGCGGCCCATCAATGACACCCTGCTTGAACGAAGGGTATGGCGAGACACATCTTGTCAAGGACATGATATTAGTAAAAAAGTGGGAACCGGCGCGGAATCTTAGGAGGGGGATGGTGGTTACGTTCCCGTGAGTATTTTAAATATAATCAAATATACTGTACCCTGATCCACCTTATTTTCTTTCTTCTGGTTTATTTTGAAATTCATACAAAATTTATACTGAAATGTACCAATGAACCAAAAACAGCTCCCACCTTAACCCTTCCCAAACCACTGTTAAACGCATAATAGCTCTCCCAGGAGACCGCGTAACACCGCGCACTCAATCGGACGGCAGCGCGCAAATCGTCCCATGGAATCACGTCTGGGTGGAAGGTGATGTAGCCGACCCAAAGAAGACTATGGACAGTAATACATACGGGCCTGTGTCGATGAGCTTGATTTCCGGCCGGGTAATGTGTGTGCTGTGGCCGCGGATGAGGATGTTGAAGTGGGACGATTGGGCAAAGGATGGAGGAGAGTCGGCCGCGAAGAGGTTGAGGGTTGAGGAGGATGCGGTTAAGATTGAGAAGCCGTATATTGGACCATAGTAATGGCTGGTATTCCCAACCCTTTTGCAATTTGGTTCCTGCATTTTGTATATTATACCTTTTATCTGTATATATACGTTGTCCTTTTTGAGAAAGAGAGTATTTGGACTGCTCTCTACTATCCATGAAGTTGGGGCTTGCGCCCGGCGTTCTAGATTCTGGTGCGTATAGATATTTCCCATTGGGCCTGTAATGATAGAATTGGCACATGAAGCTAGCTCGTGCACAGTTTATATACTCATGAAGTCGCCTGATACTCATCAGTCAAGGGAGAAGAGAATTCTGAAATGAACAGAATGCCTCTCAACATGCACTTCCCGAAGAAGAAAAAACAAAAGGTGCACCATTCTGCTGCGATGCATCGCTACTAACAAAACGCGAAATAAAAGGGGCCAAAAATATATAATTGCGCTCAAGAACCAGCCAGATACAGGCAACCCTGAAGAAACAAAATCATGATGGATTTGGGAACGTATCACTGGTCTTTAGAGACAATCCGAAGGTCCTCTAACTGCTGGAGCCGATCAATCTCCGTTTCAATCGCCAACACCCACATATCTCGCTCAGCCCGACTTCTCGCCTTAAACACGATGGACCTACCAGGGACGCCCAAGGTAGATACCCTCTTCCATTTTTTTGCCCTCGCTCCATCCCCTCGTTCCTCCTGACTGCGAAACACAGTCTTCCGTGCATTTTGCCAGAGCACGAAGCACGTTGCTATGTCTTCATCAGACGATGTCCATCCATCATTGAGATACAAACGAGGCGAAGCATGCTGGCTTGGTAAGTTGGTATCGATGGTTTGGCTTTGGTAAAGAAGATCAGATCCCGTTATTAGGCCGCTATATATATAGCAATCGTGGAGATCTAATACCCATTCGCGTTCGTGGTGGGTATGTGGTGTCTCTTCGCCGAAGAATTTGCGAATAAGGCTCTGAAAAGTAAGAATTTGGCCTTCAGTAAGGATCACGTTGCAGGCGGTAAATGCTGAACGTCGTCGGGGCTTGCAATATAGCGTGCCAGACATCTAAGTTAATAGTCAGCTTGATGCTCAAAAATTCGTATTGCTACATCACAGCGGATGCTATGATCCTTACCCTAACTGCCCGACAACCCGAAATCCCACAAATGTTAAACAGTTCCGGGGATGTTTGTGCTTTAGATACCTCCCAGGCTGAAGCAAATTGTCCGACCATGAACTCTTGATCTTCAGTAATATTTAGTTGTTCAAGGTTTTGTCGCCGAATTGATTTCATAATATCTATGTCTTCCCGGGTTCGTGCAGTCCAGTATCGAACGAGGTTCGAAAGCCGCTGAACCCACTCATCTCTTGTTTGCAAATTGTAGGCCCGAAATTTTACAACAAGTCCACCACTCATCACTAACTCAAATGACCTGTTAGATTGCGATTGATGATCGTGTCCTGGCCCACTTCGTGCCGTACTATCTCTCGCTTCTTCATGGAAATCAACATCGCCCCCATTGACGTGCGATTCTTCGGGGAAATGATGATTGTTTGCAATTCGGACTTCTAACACCTGGCAGAGATTAAAATAGCCTTCAGATCTTTCGAGATTTTCTAAATTTCTTCTGTTTTCGCGGTAGGCTTCAGCATCATGCTGCTCTTGGTTCTTCTGCGCTGCTCTGGAAAGCCACGAGATAGCCCCATCCCGCAGGGGATATGGATCAATCGAATAGATCATAGGACTATCGTTGGAAAGTTGAGACATAGTTGGGATATTAGATCCAACATTTTCTGTTGGCCGTGGCGGAGGGGGAGGGATCGCTCTCCCTGGTCGACAAAACAACAGATACTGGTCCTGAACGTTGAAGTAAAGCCGCCGAGAATACATCTTTCCTAGCCGTTGGCGTTTGCCCTTTTGTGAAGTAAGCAATATGAGGAATCCTTCAATTGGTGGTGGTTCCTCAGTTACTTCTTCGTCCCCAGCGTGCTTTATAGTCGTCGGATAATGCCGTTTTGGCCGCAGTTCGAGCTCATGGGAGTTCCTCATCGCTATTGTTCCATACATTCGTTCCTCATTGGCACCATGAACCCACTCTAGCCTGTCATACCTTCGCCAGGCCAAACCCATTTTCTCGGAACCCGGCCATACTTTTAGTATAGAAGCCCATTCTGGGCATTCCGATAATGTACCCATACAGGTTTTAACTATTCCAGCTGCGACGGCCCGTTCCTCGGCCATTGTCCTGAGAAGTGTCGAGCGTTCCTCATTGTCGTCTTGGTCCGCTTGAGTGGCATAATTCTGTAGGTGAGAAAAAGGGTGCTTGAGAAGCACAGCAATATCGAGGTCGGGGACGCGAACTATAAGGTCTGTGGGACGTTTCCATCCAAGTGTCGTACGAAGAAATGTGTACCATTCCATCGAATGAGCCGATGATTTTGCTCGCAAAATAAACAAGATAGATCCTTCATGATCAGGGTGCCAAATCACAATGGTTTTATCCAGGGAGGAAAACAGATTAACCTTCGTAAATCCTAGAGTAAGAGGTATATCGCGGGATGAACGTTTCTTTACCTGTGAAGCTTGTACCTGTGGGATCACTCGGGTTTTGTAGAGGTGAAGAGTGATAGGAGTCTCCTCGTCGACTCCTTGACGACACACAACAAGGTATTCCCTCCACTTCTCAGAAATTCGAGTCTCTATTTTAATACTGTTGTTTTCACTAAAATCATTTGGAAGTGACTGCATTTTTGTGGTGTCAATTCGAACTAGCATCCTCTCCGCTCTAATAATTTCACCATCGCGACCTGGTAGTAATCTGCGACGTCGGCCTCTTGCTCTGTCGCGAGCCGGTCGTTTCCGAGGCTCAATGCGCGGTTGCATATCTACCCCAATTGAACCATCTTGCTGGAATCGAACCATTCCTGAGGCAGCTGTACTCAATAATGCCTGGTCAGTTGGAGGTTGATTGGTGTACCCCTCCCCAGCTGCAGCAGTTTCAGCACGGGATACTTCTTCTTGAAGGCGTCTTGAGGACTCCTTGGATATTAGCTTTGCCGAGGTGTGCCGTTTATGGGGTATTAATGATGCGGTAGATTCGGTTCCAACCGTCTCAGATGTGCTCTCATGGGTTGATGCAGGTTGTAATGGTTCATCTAATGGAGTTGACATCGAACCATAGTCCCGGGTATGTCGATGAGAAACGTCCAGGTTCGAATTCGAAGATTCCCGATGTCGAATTTGGTGGTCTACTGACTCAAAAGTCCCGGACCTGCTCCTCACATCTAGCGACTCACTCGGTGTAAAATATTCCTCTACAGTAGCATGGTCGGTCGAGGACGTTCTCATGGCTGAGCGTGGTCGACTTGATGAATTAGCCGTATGATCCAAGTCGCCATGTTGTCCACTTTCAGCGTGGTTCGACTGTTGGTCCGTCGTCACAGGCTCCTCTTGGGAGGTATCAACAGGCGCTATGGGAGTGGTCTTTACCGGTCCCTGATTTTCATCCACATCTGGAGGTTGTGGGAAACTTGGTCTATAAATTCGTTCACTTGGAGCTTTCACAAATCCTGTCAATTGGCGCGTGTTTATATTGAAAGGAGTGTCTGCGGAGAAGGTAGCCTGCCGGGACGAGTAGTCCTTTAGCCCAAGCCATTTTTTATACCACGATTTACGATGAGACTGTAACCAGCTTCGAGGTATAGGACCAATAAACGTCCGTCGACTCGTGATGTGAAGATGTTCTGGGGAGGCATGTTGCTGGCACCAGCAAATTATGAAGTTAGCACAAACTGACTGCAAAAACACAAAGTAGTTGGACAAAACAAGAACTAACCAATTTCTGGGCTGTGTGTGAATCAGGGTTCAACCCGAAATTCCCTTGGTCGATTTCGGCCTCGATTTCAGTCTCTGCATTCGCTTGGGGGGGCGGGGTGAGGTTCGGAGAAGTGCTCATCTCGCCATCTTGCAATTTTAACTGCCACCTAGGCGCGTCGTGGTAATGTTACAGTAGTGGCTAACTGTAAATAAAAAGGGATGGGACGTAAACCATCGATAAAACAGCCACTGCAGCCCTATTTCAGGACCTTTGTTCAGCGGTAAATTGCACATATATCGGCGGCTCGTTATTGAGGATGTGGACTGGTGAAGTCAAGCTTCCCAGTTCTTCGGCAACAAAACAATGACGTAGGCGGTCACGGTTCCTGCAGTCTAGCGCTGTTTGCGCTGTTTGCAATGTTTGCAGCGGTTGCGCAGTTTGTCCTGTTTGACCCCTTGCGTATCAGAAAGGCGGGGAACATTTTGCTGCCCCGGAGCGACTTTCTGATACGTCAACATCATCTACTCTCGCTGCTGCTGGTGTCGAACTGTCTGTCCCCTTTCTGATTTGGAATAGAACACCTCCCGAAAATACATTGAGACAAGTCATGGCCAGCACCAAAGTGATTCCCCCAGGGGGGACCTGGTTCGATACTCTGCAGCGGGGCTTTGACGCGGTCCCGATATCAGACGACAATGCCATATCAACCTCCGAGTTTCTCGAAGCCGCTGAGGCTTTGACGACGCTCTTTGGTATATCTCCTTTCCTGTGAACATGTATTAGCTTATCAAAGCTAATGCCTGTTGCTATCGCTAGATCTCCTGGGTTCGGTTGCTTTTACTCCAGTTAAAAATGACCTGCTGGGCAACATTAAGGTACCAAAATCCCCAACCCCGCCTTTCTTTCTCCGGCCTTTGCCCGTGCTAATTGTACCACGCCTTTTCAGAAAATCAGAGAGAGACAGCTTGCTGCGCCCGCAGAATCGGAAACTCTCCAAGCCCTTGTTCTTAATGAATTAAAAGCCAAGAAAAACACTGCTAGCGGTGGTTTGCTCTGGCTTCTCCGGTACGTTGTGTACAGCAATGTGGAAAATATAAGACAAACCTATTTCCACCCCTTAATCACCTCGCCTTGAACAATCCAGAATAAGTAGTTACTAACTACTACTTGATAAAAATATTAAGGGGCCTTGACTTTACCGCCAAAGCCCTTCGTCACAATATCTCGAACCCCGGCGAGGAATTGTCTGCCTCATTCCGTGCCGCTTATGGCGACTCCTTGAAACCCTACCACAATTTCCTTGTGAAACCCATTTTCGTCGCCGCAATGGGAGCAACCCCTTACCGCAAGGATTTCTATGCGAAGCTAGGTGATGATCCGGCCAAGTGCCAGGCAGCTCTGGAACTGTCGACAGCTTCTTTGGAGAAGATAGTATCCATCCTCAAGGAATTCCTGGAGACACCAGAGGTGAAGAAAGCGCTATCATAGACTCGTGGGATAGATTGATGCCTTCTTTGCCCGGTTTTCTTTGTTTTTGTTCGCGATTTCCGTCTCGATTTCTCATTGCTCCAGATATAAGGAACGACTTCATCTTGTGGCTGGATTAAACAGATTCCCACTTTCCAGAATAGATATTCGGTTATATATGACCACGCAGCTGCCTTTTGGACCGTAATTTGAAGCGCGAAAACGTAAGTAGATGCGCACTGCCAATAAGTCATGTTAAAGAATGGTACGTGTCCGGAGCAGTGTGCAACGCCTGCGTAAATACATGTTGTGGAGATTAAACTCCCTCATTCTAAAGGAAGTAAGGACGTAACACCAATAGCTGATCTGGTCAATTCTTATCGGGTGATCACAGAGGGTAATTTCTCAAGCATTTCGAGGCTGGTATAGACATTTTTTGCCCTCGCTTTTAGCCTTTAAAGTCCAGTGTCGGGAGCAAAAAGACACGTACAGGAGAGCAAAATAGTATCTATTAGTAAAAAGGATGTTGTACAAGATTCCCCGCCATAATATTCACATCAGACATATTATTTTATTTATAAAAAGCCAAAACTAAAATAAAAAGGGAAAGAAGGTAAATCATTATCAAACGCAGGGAATAAAATAGAAAAGAAAAATGTCTTATATCCCCTCATCCGCAAATATCTATCACAAACTCACATCTCTATAAAATCAAACCTTCCTTGTTGATTCCTACTCATCCTCCTCAGCCTCCGCCTCCTTCCTCTTCCTCTCCTCCTCCTTCGCCAACTGATCTGGCCTCCGCACAGCAATGTCCTTCGGTCTATAGTCACTGAAATATCTCTTCAATAGATTCTCGATGAGCCAGCAGCCAGCGTAGTCCGCTAACATCAGCGCTGTCAACGTGACTTTGAACCCAAAGCTAAATGGAACGAGGCGGAGCTTCTCGTTGATCTCCGGGATGAACTCCGTCGCGCAGGAGAAAGCGACACCAGATGTCAAAATAAGGCCCCAGTACATGCCGCGGTTTTCGCGGATGGATTCGCGGAAAGGACGGCCTTGGTAGTTTATGGAGAAGGTGGAGATTTGCTGGATTAGTTGGAGGAGGTAGATCGCGCTGTTCAGGAGAGAAGGTTCGAATTCGCCTTCTAGATCGATTACTTCCTTTTTACTGTACGATTTAAAGGAAGAGGTTAGTTGGATCCGTGGGAGTCGATCTTTTATTGCACGCGATTCAAAAGAGGGGACTTACGGCTCAATAGTATAGACGTAGTTGGACAGATATATCAAGGTTGCGACGTGGATGGCAAATTGACCCAAGACGGACCCCATAATGTACATGTTGAAAATGTTAGGTTGTGGTCGTTCCTTAGAGAGGCCTTCGACAGACTATTTGAAATTCGTTTTGCGTGAGATTTCCTGTTGACACAATATGAAAAGCAGTGAGGGGTTCGGGTAAGGACATACCTTCGCACGAGAAATTGACAAAAAGCATACACTCATGAGTATGCCGCTGATAGTCGCCTGGCCATCTCCAAATCTAATACCATCAAGATATATGACACTTAAACTGTATGCACTAATTAGGCAGTTAAGCGCTAGGATTTTGTACATTTGAATAGTTGCAACCAGCGTGCACCGGCCTTGGCGGATGATATTCGGGATTGCAATCACGTTTGCAAGCTTGCTGGTGAAAGGTGCAGCAACGGAGGCATCGCCAAGTTTGATAGTAGGTGGTTCGCTGTCATCTAATTCTTGCTCCATCATTGTAGTCGTTAGCTTATCAGCAAATCCGGCGGCAGCGAGTGACGCCTGTTGTTTTTGTCGTTGCTGAGGTGTTAGGTTTGCGTTCGATTGCTGTATCGCTTGGGCGCCTGGAGAGGTAACGGTTGGGATTCCATTTGCTTCAGCCACAGCGGCGCCAGTGATTCCCTTCCTTTCTGCCTCACGAATCATTGCTTTCTCGTAGTGCGGATTGTTTGGCCCAGGAGGATACAGATGCGCGATGTTTGCGGGAACTGGGGGGGCAGGCTGGTTAAACCTTTTCATCATTGAAACTTGTTTCTCGTAGATCTCTTTCATCTTGTTGTTCCTCCAGTGCTCCGCGATCTTGTTGAGATCATCCTGAGAGCCGTTCAACAGGGCGACACCAACATGAGCTTGTTTAAGTGCACCAACATCATTGGTACCATCACCGCACATAAGGGTTGTGTATCCAGCATCCTTCATACCAAGAAGAATATCTTCCTTCTGCTTTGGGGAGACGCGAGCATATACCCAGGTATGTCGGAGAAGATCGGTGAGGCCCTTCTGGTTCTTGAACTTCGCGAGTGCATAGCCAGTAACGCAAAGATCCTTGGTTGCCAGAATTTCACGGTCCAAAGGTTGGGTGGGGTCAACATCAACACTGAAAGTATCGTCGATAGTTCGCCATACTAGTTTTGTTCCCGAGTTGTCGTTCTCTGGTGCATCAAGAATCAGGACTTCTCTGTCAACTATTTCTACCTGACGAGCAACATGAGCTGCGGTGAGCGGGTTATCACCAGTGATCATAACAACACGGTGACTGCTCTCATTGAGCATCCGAAGTGCCTTTACAGCATCGTCTTTCAAGGGACATTGCAAAACGAGAAATCCGGCAAAGTGCAGGTCTGATTCCACATCCTCTCTTTTCAGGTTATTAATTCGTCCTTGGCCGAGTTCCGACTCGGTGGAGAGGTACTTGTAGCCAAGAGCGAGAACTCGAGCACCGTTACGAGTAAAGTACTTGAACGTTTCTTCATAATGCGGAGGGGTGGAAACAAGCATGGCCCTGATGGTTTCAGGGGCACCTTTGACACCAACAAATGTACCTTTGAGCTTTTTTGAGGTCTGTCGATCAGTGCTAACAACGGTCGCAATGGCACTTTGGCGTTTTAGGGCAGAAGAGAATTGGAATCTTCGTTTGATTTGAACGGAATCGAGAGACCGGCCCGGTTGTCGCGATGCTCCGGTGGCCTTGCTTGTCAAAATATCATTACGACCCAGGACCCACCCAAGAGAACTCAATGTTGCCTTTTCCATCGGGTCACCAACAATCTCCCCTTCATCCAATTTCACAAGGGCGTGTGCTGTCGCGAGGACAAGAGTTGTCTCGTTCGCGACTTTTTCAACGGGAGTAATAGTAGTGTGAGCTCCATGTTTGTCGGTCTTTGCACCCGCATGGCCCAAGGTAAGACCAGCAATTCCATCTACCAAGAGATCTTCACCGGTGAGGGTTCCAGTTTTATCGAAGCACGCAATATCAACTCGTCCGGCATAGGGAATTCGGAAAGGTTCAGTACAGAAAATTGCAAACTTGCTGAGCGCAGCCAGGCTGGTGTTGACCGCTAAGCTCAACTCCATCGGAAGTTCAGGAGGAACCACACTGGTGATGATCAAGACACAATCCAACAGTAACTTGGATCGCTTCCGGTCCCTTGCGACACCTTCTTGCCAAACATACCAAGAAGCAGCAATAGCAAACATTAAGAGGAACAAAATGAACAACAAGGCTTCCACATTGTTCGCAGAAACACGCTCCGTTGAGTAGATCATGGTGCGAACTAGACTGCCCTGGCTGGTTTCAAAGCCAGTTTTCACAACGACACCCAGGGCACCATTGTCAGGAGGAGGTCGAATACCATTAGGAGCTGAGTCTGAAGAATTGGGATGCGTAACCTGTAAAACCTTCGTCCCGCCATACAGAAAGGAGTTCTTGTCCAAGCCCTCGGAATCAATTTGATCGTCGCCCGGTCGAAGCTGGATGGAGTCTTTGAGCAGAGGGGTACTTTCGCCAGAAAGCATAGCCTCGTTAACAATTACACTGCCTTCAATCATGAGAATATCGCATGCGACGCCGCTATCTTCTTTCGTTCGGTTGACCGATAGGACGTCACCAGGAAGTAATTTATCGCTCGTGATCTCGGTCCATGCGTTCTTTCGGTAAACCCAGACGTCGTAGGGTTTTATGCTCATGCCTCGGAATTCATTAAGCGTCCTTTGTCGTTGCCACACAACTGTGCTTTCGAAGGTCACCAACATAAATAGTGTGAATAGTGAGTAATACCAATATTCATCCAACATCCAGAGCCCAACGCAAAATACTTGGAACACGAAGAAAGGCGCGACGGAATGTTCCTTGAATAGTTCGGTAAAGGTAGGAACAGGAATATCGAACGTATTGTCCCCATAGTGGTTTTGAGTCCCATCAATTTCCTTATCCGTCTTCAGCCCTTGACTGTGTTGGAAAGTTTTGAGTAGGGGTTTCGGCTCTGCGTCAATAGCGTACGAAAGTGGCGCGAAGCATTTTCTCTCCGGATAATACAAGAATCTGCGCTTTTGGAATAGAAAAGAAATATCATCCTTTCCGCCATATTTTTCTCGAACCAATGGGCAAATTTCCGCAGATCCGGCGTTGACTACTGGCGAAACCTTGATAAGCTTTGCTGAATATATCGATTTTGCCGTAGTCGTGGTGAACAAAGCGTCGACATTAACGTTCCATTTCGTCGACAGCCATACTAATGCCTGTAAGGTAAATATTCCTCCTGCCCATAAGAATGTCCACTCTGACCCCTGGATATAGGTATCATAACGTTCGGGGGAGAGGTAGACAGCGAGGAAGGCTGGCCATATGATCAGAAATGGCCACACGTAGGCATGGAGCTGGAGCGGAAGAGGGTTATGCAACGACGCAGACTGTATCTGACCGTTATCGACAAGGCGCGGCCTGTGTGCCAATGTCAGCTTGGAATTATATTAAAGGATCACTCCTGTTTATGACGACAGGCACTTACATGATGCCGGAGCGGGCTCTCGAGGCGCGCAATCAGGAGGGAGGTGGAGAGGGTTTGCGGAAGCCAAGTCCCATGAGGAGAGTCTGTATCAAGATGACAGCTATACCAAGAGCAGGGCCCAGCTGTTCAAGGAGGAAAAAGAATGTCTCGCAGCTGTTGGTTGAGGCTGTGAATGTGTCCGTCTTTGTACCCAGCTTCGACCTTGACCTTGTTCGAAATTCATTTTTTGGGAGGTGGTCTTTAGAGTGCTTATGTAATCGAACCTGATGCACGACCGGATTAAAGTATTTTATTCTCCGCCATGCACCTGTCTGGCCTTATTGTTGCACGGAAAGCCATATGGGTTGATAAATTTTTTGATACTGCATTGATGTAGATGCGGGCAACCCGTGGACGTCTGCGGTGACTTCTAGGAATTTCTAAGGAGGGTTTACATAGAAAAGTGGGTTTGTGGACATGATATACACACGCCACCTACGAGGCAATCACGGAGGATGTCTTGAGAATTTTATATCAAATTCGAGCTTGTTTGAAAACTTCCGCTTTCCAAGCAATGTGTCGGCAAAGGGCTTGTATATCGCTTTTCTATGAATCTTCCTCAAGTGTCCTCGATGACCTCCTTGAAAAGCTCCGGCAATACTTCCTCCGCACCGCCCCTAAACCACCAATTTCCTTCATCCAGGCCCCCCACTTTTTGCGCAGACTCCTGATCAGGATTTACAACGCAGACCCTGGCACCCTTATTTCTGGCTTGGGTAACTAAAGACAAAACCGGATGAACCGTAGCAGCTGTACCGATTACAAGTACCAAATCTATCTGCCCATTGCTCTCGGGGTCGCCGTCAACTTGCTGCAACCAGTCATGAACCCTAGTAATCTGGGCGGGGGGCATGGTTTCTCCAAACCACGTCACTCCAGGGCGGAGTAAAGCAGAACAGCGAGGACAGCGAGGAAGCGATTCCTCTGGGACGTGAGGCAATGGGAAATCTGGGTCGGAGATGGAATGAGCGCCGGGAAGTGTGAGGGCGGGCACGATTGGGTCGTTATCGTCTGCGCGGCTATATGTGCAGCTCTCTGAGCTACACTTGATCGTGAAGTAATCGCCATGCAGGTAGACAGTAGAGGTTTCAGGTTGTCCAGCGCGGGGGCAAAGTCCTACGTTATTGTGGTTGTTAAACCCTGTTTCTCAAAATTATGGCCTCCTACCATTTAGTTGAGTATAGATCACCTACCATCAATGTTCTGACACACGGTCAGCATTCCATTACCCCATTTCCTAGCCAACTTAGCAAGGGCGTAATGTGCCTTGTTGGGTTCTGCCTTCATCGCCCCTCTTCGCCTATCGCTATACAACCACCATATCAGGCTTGGGTCCTCGAGAAATGCACCGTATGTACCCAACCGCCGAACATCGTGAGTTCTCCAGAATCCGCCTTCATCGACATAGGTTCCGATCCCGGAAGCAGCAGATAGTCCAGCCCCAATAATCGTAAGGATACGCTTCGATGACTTCACATGTGTTTTGAACGAGTCGCATGAGGCACCGTCAATGACAAAAGTAACAGGCGACGTCCTCTGGGCACGCAAATTCGCTCTCTGACGAGCAACATAGCTCGCTTCGATTTGGCTTGCCAAGGCACGGTCCATTCCTTGCGGTGGGGAGGGACTCGCTGGCTTGGGCAGTTGTGTCACGACAGATGGCTAACAAACAGCACAGTTGTCCCAGGAATGCCAGGTAAGTTTGGAGGGACGAGAAGACGCCATTGCTGCCTAAGCTTAGCCGTGTTCTTTGCGCTTATCCTGCAGCTGTTTGCCTTAGTTTTGGCCTGTCAGAATTGCACGTCATCAAGCGTCGCGCTCTTTGTGGAGCTGGGGACTTACATTTACTCAAGTACCATCGGTTTGGCCGCCTTGTTTGAGTCAATATGCAACAAACAAACGACTGAACAAAAAAGGGCTGAGACCAGAAGCTCGGGGGCTCTGACAGCCATTGGCCATACATTTGTGGGTATTTATGCCAGTCATTCACATACAACGGCTTTTTTGTTGGGATACTTATTTACCTCGTCCTCCAGAACTGAGTGACAAAAGCCTGGACATTCATTGACCAGGAAACCCTTGATCCTTCATCATAGTTGAAACCTTTGGGGACTTAGCAGTGATGTCGGGGACAACATATCTTCCCAACGAAATATGGCGGCTGATTTTTCAGAGGGCCCTTAATAGCATCCGATTTGAAGGGATGTGTGGGGATATTGTTCAGGAGTTTGAACACGATGAAGAACTTCGCCTTCTCAGGGCTCTGTTGGGGTTGAGATATGTATGCAGTAAGTAATAATAAATTGCTTCAGTGCCATAATTTAATGCAGCCGCATGAACCTGGATAGTCGGCTTTGCAGTTAATACTGTCTTGTAGGGAGGTTTGACGCCCATGTTCTGGCAGTGTTTGTTGAGCGTGTCATTTCAGATACGTCGCCGGGACTCTTTTTCTTCTTGCAGCTATATCCTACATTTATGACTCGGGTGACTATCGAGTTATCTCTTAGGAACTCTTTTCGGGAATGCGGGCTCGTTAATGCCGTACGCTCAACAGCGGACTGCATCGTTGCGAATCTTCCCCATGAAACCCAGAACGGCCAGGATGTACTACGCAGGAGCTATATCAAATCTCTCTGTGGGGCAGCACTCGTACATCTTACCGATTCGAGGATGGCCAGGAAATTACGACTGAGGAGCAAAAGGTCACATCCGCCAAAAGGCGCTCTAGAAAGAGCTTTAGCAGCGGCAGCGTACGAGAATGATGTTGACCTTATTAAAATGCTCCTGGCAAAGGGAGCAAACATCGATCATGAGGATATGTTTTTTGGAAATGCGTTATACACCGCCGTTTTTCTGCAGAATATTGAAACGACGGCGCTCTTGTTAGAAAACGACGCAACTTTAGCATACTGCGATATGTCAGGGAAGACGGCCCTACACATCGCCGCCATAAAGGGGTACGCCGATTGTGTACAGCTAATACTCCAACGAGTACCGCCAGCCGTCGTTGACTGTCTTGACTATGAGCGCCGCACACCACTCTCAAGGGCTGCGGAATGTGGCCATACGGAGATTGTTCATCTTCTCTTGCAACAGGGCAATGCATATCCTAATACACGAGATTCTAGAAACGCCACGCCGTTGGAATTTGCCGCTGCCCAAGGCCATTACGATGTGACAGAACTGCTACAAATCGGACCCAGGGAAATAACCATTTCGAATGGGAATTAGGAGCCTACGGCAGGGTAGCGTAGACTGGGTGGGTAATTTGATGTCGAAGGTGGTTACTCCCGCAAACTCTAACCTTTACTAGCAGAACCATAACTGGCCCCTCCCACCACTCTACCTTCAATAGTGCCGTCTGGAAGCTTCATGCTCCAGTTTGTAAACGGCAAAAGCCAAAACATACAACCCCTTCCTGCGATGCACTGGCCAACATTCATTGATTACCTTTGTCAGTTTCAGATACAACGGCTTGACTGCGCATACTAACCTAGGTAGTTCCCCGACTGAATGGAATGTTCCGATTTTGTCCATAATTTGGTTCCCTTTGAGTAAATAAATCATACTTCATCAATCTCCACTCATAACTCGTTTGCTCGTTCTCCTTAGATGGATATTTCCGCTGATGATACATCAACTGAGCCGCTATAAGAAAACCCCAAGTCTATATATAGTGGACATGAATTCGTTTTCTCGTTTTCAACTCCCCATTTCTTGACATCACCACCTTCAGGTCACTCGATTCTTACTGAATTAAATCCCACCCAAGCGACCTTCGCACCTCGCCATCATCGAATCTACTCCAGTAGTCAATCGGTTCCAAGCCCGTTATCATACATTCGATCCAGCTTATATTCGCAATCGGGAAACCACTGAAAACCACAATGGGACAAGATTCCTCTTCTCTCGCCAAGCGTCAAGTCGCTGATTATGAAGATCGACCCTCTGGTGCTACAGATCGAGACTTCAGTGACTCTACTTCCACGTCTACAGGACCTCTACCCTCCCCACCGCCATACTCTTTCCGCTGCTGCGAATGCAAGAACGGGTCATATGACGATTTCGTATGTGACGTTTGTGGCCATCAGCTATGCCGTCTTTGTTCGTAAAAAACCGGTGGACACGAGACTTTTCCCGTGTTTGTCTTTGATACGGCTGCTTCCACGATTTGGGTTGAG
The DNA here is from genome assembly GCA_002572885.1 of Blastomyces parvus. Taxonomy (NCBI): domain Eukaryota; kingdom Fungi; phylum Ascomycota; class Eurotiomycetes; order Onygenales; family Ajellomycetaceae; genus Blastomyces; species Blastomyces parvus. Next base: position 92,161 of record PDNC01000004.1, read on the forward strand.
CTGAAATGGCAACTGCTTGGACGTCGATCTATATCCTTCTATTGTGGTATTGAGTCTGGCCATGCATGGCTTATGAGTTGCACTCCTGATTTTCTTGGGCGCGCGGATAGCAGTTGGTATGAAAAGAGTCGGTTACGTGCAAATTTTCTTCTGATCGGCGTATTTTGTCAATGGGTATTTCGTGGTTGGTTTCGCAGCTAATTGCGTAAACTGTGATAGTTGCTTCATCATTCTAATTCACATCCTGATTTCGTTTCCTCAACTGCAACTGAAAACTTATGTGTTTTGAGTCCTCACCTGTTGCAACTGGTAGTTCCCGGTTGTGGAATTATATGGATTTTTGCGACTTTGAAGAATTGTATGGCGAGTGTCTAGAATAGCAATTTCCAGAATATATTTAAGCTTGGCCTGACACAGCTTCCAGTCTCAAGTAACCCTGTAGTATCTGCAATAGTAATTGCCCCAATCTTAATTCTAATTCTATTTTTGTTCCATATCGGCTGTTTCCGCTCATCGCGGCTAGTTAAGCGCTAACTCGCCAAGCTGCCGCTAATTAGCCGATCTCCGCCGCCAAGCTAAAAGTGTCCCGCCGGCCCCCAAAATTAACCTCCGAACGCCGCCCATACTTCGACACTCTCTCTGGGGGGATATCTGCAACATCCCTACTCAGGCCAGTGCTCACGAGCCTCCCTCTCCCTGCGAAAATTATGCCGAAGAGGACTCTGGGAGGAGGCCGAGTGTTGGGCAGCGGAAGGTCTTTAACTCCTACTGTCCCAACACCTTCGCCGCAGAGGGACTCCCGGTTCCACTCCCCATCGCCCAGCAACGTTTCCCTGAATTCCCAAGGTGCTGCCTCTCATATCTCAACAGATACGCAGGATATAGTGTCTCGAATATCACTGGAAAATGGAGATTCGTCTATATCGCGGGCTGCAACTGCGGCAGGAAGCTCCCGGCTCGCTTGCCCCATTTGCAACGAGGAGATGGTAAGTTACGTTTACATCCGCTTTATTTGGTGCTAGACAACAACATGTTGTGTCCATTTTATTTCATTTTATTTTTTGGAAAGGCACATTATGATGCTAACTAGCTTTTCTCAGCTTACATTGCTGCAACTGAATAGGTAATAATATGGGCCCCGCTTTATTCCATTCCCCGGGCTCATCGCTAATGTTTGGGCTAGACACCTTGACGATACACACGCGAATCTCGAAGACGACCGGCAAGTTGAAGTGAAGGACTGGTTTCAGATACAAGTGGAAAAGGCGAAACGATTCCAGCCGCTAGCTGTCCTCAATCAGAAACTAAAAGGTCTCGACGTCTTCGAGTCAAATCACGATGCGACCCTGTCCGTTTCCGTCCCCGCCCGAGCCCCGTTAGGCCAGGCAGGCCCCGAGGTAGCAAGGATACCAGATCCAGACGAAGTGGTTACAAGAGAGCATTGGCAACCGCGTGGATTATACGATGTATGTTTAGAACCGATGTGCCAGAAGCGGCTTACCGTGACCAGCGGTAGCGTCAACTGCCGCAAGTGCGGGAAGCTGTTTTGCGAGGATCATACAATGTATCAAATGAAACTGTCACGATCTGCTCAACATGAACCAGTTCGCGGATTCTGGTGCAGGGTATGTGAGACTTGCTATAAGTCGAGGGCGGGGTATAAGAGCCATAACGGTAAGCCTCAAAGCTTTTTAAGGGATGGTGCGTTTTTACTAATCCGTTGACAAGGCCAGGAGCGTGACCGCACCGCAGAATTTACCGACTTACGGAGGCAAAAAGTAGACAAAGCATTTTTAGAAGTCTCGCGACTGGAGAAGCGGCTCACTCGACTTACTCAACTCCTCTCTACGCTTCCGGCAGATCAGATTCAATCAGGGGCCAATAGGCGGTGGTCTATAGCGTGGCAGAATGATCAAAGGAAAAAACTTGAACAATCCGTCGTTAGCTGGGAAGAAGATTCAAGTGTTCCAAGGTGTCCATTTTGCCAACAAGATTTTACTAGCTACACGTTTAGGAGGCATCACTGTCGAACATGTGGGAGGGTGGTCTGCGGCGATCCCGTAACAGGATGTTCTTCCGAAGTTGGCTTAGAAATCTCACCAAGTATGTTTAATCACCCCAGCTTTGTTTCTCTCGTACTGATCAGCGGAAGACTCTCAAGTGTCAGAGAAACCGCCGACGACCGACGAAAAACTCAACATTGACATTCGTCTTTGTAAAGAGTGTAAATCTACTATATTTGACCGAAGAGATGTTGCACAAGATCTCCTTAAAGAATCCCCGGATCTTCGGGCATATAAGAATCTGGTACAGTTTGAGAAAGGCATTCGGTTGCTATTGCCAAGATTCCAGAAATTGCTGTCCGCATTACAGTTAGTTTTAGCTCTACCACTCCAAGGCCTCCCCAGTGTTCTCATCACTTACTTCCAAATACAGAGACCCGGACAAAACACCCTCCCCTACCCAGCTTTCTGATGCCTCCAAAGTTCGCCGGCGTCTGATGGATTCCTTCGCTCAGTATGACATTGCTGCCAGACGAATACGCGACCTCCCAACACAATCTCCAACACAAGCCAAACTCCAAAAAGCTATCTACCATCAAGCCACGAATTTTCTACATCTTCATATGCTTCCCTTAAAGTCACTTCCCAAAGTCCTTAAACACGCAACTCCCCTTGGTAGCAATCTTCACCCTAATAATGGTGGCACCAGCGCTCTCGCCGCAATAAGATACGGCAACCGAGACAGCGTAAACAGCACTACTAGCCTAGCTAGCGATAATAGCAGCGCGATCTCCGCGCTTGAAACTGAAGAAAAATCTCTCCGCGAACGCCTCATCGTGCTCGAGGAGCAGAAGTTTTTCGTAACTGAAATGATAGCTGATGCCAACCGCAGACGCAAATACGATGAAGCGAGTAGCCTTGCTCAAAATGCCGAGGATCTCAGTAAAGAGATTGATCGCGTTAATGGAATGATTGGCCAGTTGGACTTTGAAGGGCTCTATTCCGGCCAAATTGCTTGAAGCGAAACCGCACCCCATTTTTTATATATACCTTTTTCTGCTCCATACTTCGACCTTGTATACTGGTGGAAGCCACAAATTTTCCCTTTTGAAGTGGATGGCTTGATTATATCAATTCAATTGTCAACTTTAATATCAACCCTCTCAACCTAGACTCAAATGGCACTATCACCAGACAGCACAACGTCCCCATCCACCGTTTGTCCCGATCGACCGTATGGAACCCATTGTCTATCCTCCAAACTGACGAAACGACGCGAACGCAACGACTTTTCTTATTTCTAAGTTTTACGACATCTCCGGCGCAAATTCCAACGCAACATCAAAGCGATGCCCTTCTACATGCTTTAGCCTTTTCTTGTTATGTTTGTTATCATTCCATTTGTTTCCCATCGGTCTATGTCCTTTTGGATTGCCTTCTTTTTTCTTTTTTGGTTTGCCCTTCTGAATGAATAGACACGGTGCCGGAGGTTACTTATTCCTTCGAATGGAGCTAAAGGCGTTCTTCTTCCCCTACTTATTTTTGGATAAGGAGGCTATCTATTGCTTTTCATATATGTATTTGCCTTTGCTTTCTTTTCTTGGGCACGTCGACCTAGCGGGAGTTACTTATCGGTGTTACTATACATGTTGTATTTTGATTCCCCTCTTCCGTATGCACATACATATATTACTTAATATGAAAACATATTAATTTCCGCAGCATAATATTGGCTTTGGAGGTTAGTGTGATTTGCTATAGGATGTGTGTAGAAGAATCCGAAAGGCGGACGGATATTGAGGCTGGTATCAATGGAATCTTCACCAACACGACCCTCCACTCACGCCCTAGTGAAGCATGTAGTGAACCAATGGAAAGAGAAGAGGGAACAGAAGTCAAAGCAAGCAGCCTAATAGCATATGCGGAGCCCAAATGGCGATAAAAACATAATCGTAGAAAACATTGGTATTGCAGGAGGGACAGACAAGAATGAGAGAGCCACCCTGTATTCAAACAAATTGGGCCAGGGGCATACGGTGAACCATAGTAGAAATCCGGACAAATAAAACTTCGCCCGAGGCCATCTCGAAGCGCAACACGACGACAAATAATTAACGTAGTTAGAGCCGGAACACATCACGCGGATTCTTCAGCTACGGGATAGGAGTAGGGAAGCGGCAACAAGGTCTTGCAGAATAGTGTAGTGCAGTCGAGATCATTCTTGTGGCTCCCCTGTTGCATCCCCTCCTGCCTCCGCAGGGGCCCCTTCCTCCCTATTAACCACCTCCGCATCTTCTCCATTTCCACTCACCTCATCAACTCCATTAACAACTGCCCCGCCGCCACCACCACCACGCCTGACCCCTTCCACCTCCTCTTTCAGCCTCTTAACCACCCCCATCAACTCAGCAACCTGCCCTTTCAACTCCCTAACCTCCAACACACACGGGTCGAACTCGACATTCGGCTTCGTCTCCGAAACCTTCAGATCCCAATTCTCCGCCTGGAAATCCAGAAGGAGGTCCTGTGCCGCTTCTTCCCACTCTTGGACCGTGTCATCATCTTCTTCGCCCAGGCGGCGGTTGAGGCGGATACGTCGGGCATTTAGCGTTTCGATTAGGGCGGTGATGAAGAGCAAGGGAGCGTAGATCACGCCCATTACGTAGTGGTTTAGGCGCTCGTAGCGGGTTGTGGGGAGCCACCATTCGAAGGGGATGATGAGGACGAAGATTTCGATTAAGTTGAAAGCTGATTTGGGTGTAGTTTTGTTAGTGGCGAAGCAATGATGATCAGTTCTGTAGATGGGGAGGAATGATATGCGTGGGGAGAATCGGTCGGAAACTTACGTGCTATGAAGACGTTTTCATCGGGAGCGCGGACGAATTGCAGAGTTCTGTGTGCGAAGAGGGCCATGTATTCGTCGATAGCGTTGCCCGTGATATCCTCGTATGCGCTGTTATATAGGGCAATGAGGATGTTAAGGAGGACTAGATGGGCGGTGGTTAGATATCGCTGATATCTCTATAATACCAAGAGAGAATTGATTTGGCGCGAGGGTTTCGGGAGGGCTACTTACTGACCATCACCACGAAGGTGAAAAAGTAATACAGTAGAATACCAAAGGGGGCTGAGAATTCCTGGAAGACGCCAAAATCCGGGCTTTGCATGACACTATTTGCCATTCCCTGAAGAATAATGGAGGGCGTCATGGCGTTCTGGGGGTCAGCTTGGTCCATTCCCATGAACCCTTGCAAGAACCCAATGATGACGACTCCAAGTAGGGCAAAGAAGATCAAACTCTCCTTCATCATGACCTTCAGAACCACGAGCATGGCGCCGAAGAAGCGGAATGTATCGAGGTAGAGCAATATCCGGCCCCAGAACATCGGAGCTGAGAAGGCTAAGAAGTTATAGCTGAGCGCATTGAACCTCATCCTCTCAGCATCACTGCTATCTGGCGAGTGTGTGAGTGCGACGATGCGTAGGATGAATGAGACGATAAGCAGAATGTAGAGGGTGGAATTGAAAGCGTTCCAAAAGCCAAAGTAGAAGCGCCCTACTTTCCAAAACTTGGTAAACTCATCGCATACGAAGCCCAGGGTCATGATGTAGAGAAGTCCCTCGACGACATCAAGATCACCCGACGGATTGATCGTGTTTATCACGATAGTATACAGGACAAGGTACAACAGAGAGAAGAATATCTGCACCGTGTTCTGGTAGATTGGGGCCCTCAGTCTATCCGGGTTGACGTGTGACCAGTAATCTGTGTTGACTCTTTCTGGGTATTCGATGAAGGTGGAAGGGTCTTTATCGTCCTGGCACAGCCAACCGTGCCAGAGATACTTGATGCATTTCTGGTAGCCAGATGACCCAATTACTCGCAAGGCATGAAGATCAACCGCCCGCTCGACAGCATTGACGGGAGGTGTATTTTCTCCATCGATGCGCATCGAGTAGCGTTTCAAGAGCACATCGTGCATGAGGTACTCTTGATTTTCTTCAGCTTCGATTCTGTGAAAATGTAAATAAATAAATAAACAAATAAACATTATCGACATATCAACATATCAAAAGAGAGCATGGCCCATTTTCACGTGCGGACTAGACGACGTGTGAGCGGAAGCCATAGAACAAAAATAAACATACATCCTCTTCGCAAGCACTTCACAGGCCACAGCCCTCAGTTGATGGAGATCTGAGTCCCACAGTTCCGCCAGTGCTTGCAGCTTGAACCATCGCAGACAAACAAGCAGGCAGTACACCACGCATGCCTTGTTCTCCTCGCCACCGGCTTCGCGTGCGGTCTGGATCACGGCTTTGGTTATAATGCTGCTATTGGCTTTGGTCACCGCATCTTCGTCCAGCTCGCAGGAGATAACCTGTTCGATCTGGTACTTCAAGCGGAGGGCGACCTTGGTGACCTCCTGGGCCGGCAAAGCTAGTGGGATGGCTTCGTTTCGTCGCACGGGAAGCACTATATACGGCTTCCTGTCAACATTTATATTGCGCATGTATAGAGAGCACGATTTTGTTCCTCCAAATTAAGAGAATGAAGATAGGGTAACCCTGTGTGTGTAGCAATTGAGGGAGGCGTATGTAGTCTGGGGAAATAAATCACTTACACCTGCGGCCTTCGTGAAGCTCCCGACGAGCTCGACGGGGACCATCAGAACTAAACAGTCTGGCCCACCGTACCATTTTGGAGCAGTTATTGCAGCGATATGGCTTTCAAGTGGAAATAGAAGTCGGGTATGGTTATTGCTGAAGAGTAGAAGAGGGGATACAGATAATAGTCCTCCTCAATGGGCAGCCATCTCTCACTCAAATCATGGCGTGGTGAGATGCGGAGGTTCTGGGGGAGGAAGCTTTGGAGCCAATTGCTGCGGGGGTTGAATCTACACTGTGATTAGCGTCGATCCACACCGAGATCGATTAGCTCCTAGCAAGGACCAAGGAGAAGTTGGAAGAAACAATTGCCTCTTGAGACGTGGAGAGTTACAGCCAGCCACGAAACGGACAGCTCTGGCTTGTTATTTGCTGTTGTGATTTGCCACTGGGCTTGGTGTCAATCCGTCCGTCTCCATGTTGGCGGGATGCTTTAACTAGCAAACAGCCGAACAACTGAACTATTTTATGAATGTTATTACGAGGCTAGTCGGTCTGAAGCTGTTGCAGACACATCCTAGTTAATTATTGTATGTAGTTACAGTTAACCATCTTCAACGAGAGTGCAGATTATGGCATGTGAGCTATGTCATAGGCGGGGAATCCGTAAACAAATTACACCACACAAATTGAAGCTGTCTTGTTTTTAATTTTTGATCTACCGCTATATCCCCGTTTAAAAACATTCGCCAACATGGCTGGTCATAAATCCCATAGACTCGTGGCCCACAAGCTTTTTGGAAAACTGGTAAGAAAAAGAAACTAAAAGGGGGAAGAGTAAGGGAAGCGAAATTCTGTCAAATTCTTTCGCTCGTAGAATTTATGCGTCGACAATGCCCTCGTCGCTCTCGCTCATATCCTCATCGCCGCTGACTTCCTGGTTCTCCCGCTCTCTCTTCTCCATCAGAGCTTGCAATTCCGCATCATCGTGCTCGGTGACAGCCTTGGGCGCCATCTTGACCACGCAGGCCCCGCCGGAAGACCGGATCTTGGTGTCGATGCTCTTGATAGCCTCCTCCAGCACAGAGATACCATGGCTCTTGTCCAAACAGTGGCTGGTCAACACGTATAGTGGTGGAGATACAAGCTTCACTTTGACCTGGGCATCTTGCGTGTTATTTGATTCCGCAGTCCGTAGAGCATCCTTCACAGCATCGATGCCATCGTAGCCGAAACAGGTAACCTCGACGTCCGCACGGACTTTGGTGGGATGCGGGGTGAGCTTCTTGCTGATGTAGTTTTGGAGTTCGTCCTTGACCACTTGGCTGGGGAATGTTACGTCGTCCCACACACTCGGGTTTCTGCACAGGGGTTAAATTTTGTTTTGGTTAGCCGCGTGTGTGCCTATTATATTTATGACTCAAAATGCAACTCCTGATGGGTAGAAGTCATACGTGATGGAAAGTTTGAACGCATCGATCGCATGACCGAATTTCTTGTTCAGCGGCCAGCCAATTTCTGAATAAAGCGTTTCCATGGGGGTCTTGGTCTTCTCCGCAACGTGGCGCATAATCGAGTGAACCAATTTGCCCTTGTTGTACCGTTCTTCACATTTGATGACATCTTCGGGAGATACTCTTCGTTTCGACAAATCGATATAGCCTAATTCACAATGCCGCGTACACAAGTATTAGCGTGCGCAAAATCCTCATGAAGCCATGAAAAGCCAAGTTGGCATTGACATTTGACGTACCCTTCTCTTTATCAACACGAAGCACGACCACGACCTCATTCCTTCCCACTCGAATAAGTTTTTGTATACTTCTGATACGTCGCCTCGACAGTTCCGATAGCAAGATCATCCCATCGATATTGTCGTACTCCAGCAGCTTAACGTATGCGCCCATCTCTGCAATCTGTTGGCGGGGTATAGACCAGTTAGACTCCCATTCCGCAACACCACACGTGGCTGCAGGTTTTAAATTCTTTTGAACCGTACCTGCTTCACGTTCACCATCACAAAGCTATCAATCTCCGGATACTTCTCCTCATAGAAACGGCAGTTTGTTAACGACATGGTGGGCGGGGGGTGCCTATCGCAGGCGAGCGCACTGTGGAGGTGTAAATTGGAACTATCGTGGGGTTTCGTCCCAAGGGGTCAGGTCAGAATAGCGAGGTCGGACGGCAAGGGAGGTAGCTATCGGTTTTTCAAAGTGGCACCGTAGTTACAGAGAAATGTACTGGTGTGCTGTGCAATCCGCGACCTATACCGTGACGCTTGACTTGACGCATTTAAACCCACTCCGAGTGTATTTTTTGTGGCCGCAGAGGAGAACGACTCGGATCAGGTGACTGCTTATGTCATCTGCCGCTTATCGGCCATTCTGCCCGTTGATTCAGCCGCCGACGAGAACATCCCGACAACAAACCACCAACGGCGATGATGATGACGCTGAGAGATTGGAGCGGGCTCCTTTGATTTATTTAACACTATTTTCACTTTTACTGGCAATGTAATAGTCTATTCCTGGTAGATCATATCCCGTCTAACCTACAAACGCCCAATGAATTTCACCGCAATCTAGATCAGCTATACCGAACGAACTCATAGCTAACTACTGGCTGCTTCGGCCCCTCGAAAGTGAAGCGTGAAGCCCAATTCATGCTCCCCACGCACCACGTCCCCGCTCACTAGCTGAGCTGTAGGACTCCCGCTATAACAGTACTATCTCGCACCTGTAAATCGACGTGCAGAGCCTTTCCAAAATCTCCAGCTTCCTACAGCTACACCAGTTCGGGTGAATAGGCAGTTAATTCCCACCCATCCACCCAGGAATCCGTCGTCCAAATTCTGGGAAGACGATGGCTGAGTCCGACTCTACTGGAGCCCAACAGGTCTCGTCGCTTCGTGACCGGGTGGCAAGCGTCTTTCGGGCGTCACCAGCGCGCCGCAGTTCGCCGTCTCAGGGCGAGATAACTCCCAGAACAAGACTTCTGGAGTCGTATGAAACGTGTGAGCCAGTATGCGGTTCCCGCCCCTGCAACCATGGGACTTTCTCCCCTCGTCCCGGTTCCGCTGGTCGAGAAACGAGTGGCAGTCCCGTCCAAAAAAATGGCACTGGTGGATTTGCGGATAGTCCGCGTGGAGGATCTAGCATTCATAACAGCGACAGGGATGATACTGTGCCCTCTCCTCTAGGACTCCCCCCTAGAGCTACGACAAAGCAATTGGCCAAGAAGCACGGGGTGAATCGCCGTAATATGTGTGTATTTTTTTTTAGAGACCCTACCCACTCTATCGTACATTTATCTAGGACTTTTTGCTAATTACATCCCTTCTATCCAGGTATATTTCATACTATGTCCCTTTCTTCAATTGGATCACGCAATACCGCTGGTCTTTCCTCCAAGGCGATTTAATATCAGCAATTACCGTAGCCTCGATATATATCCCAATGGCTCTCTCGCTCGCATCAAGCGTTGCCCACTCACCCCCTATGAATGGTTTATACGCATTCGTGTTCAATCCTCTCGTCTATGCGGTTCTGGGGAGCAGTCCGCTCATGGTGGTGGGGCCGGAAGCTGCGGGATCCCTTCTTGTAGGGACCGTGATCCGCGGTGCCATCAAGTCGGGTGAGGCTATGGAAGACGATCCCGTCATGATCTCCCAGATAGTTGGTGTCATCACAGGGCTCTCGGGAGCAATGATATTGATAGGCGGGATCACCCGCCTGGGCTTCCTGGACAATATTCTCAGTCGACCTTTCCTGAGAGGCTTCATTAGCGCCATTGGCTTCATGATATTCGTCGACCAGTTGATCCCGCAGCTGGGTCTTACATCACTAGCGAAGCAGAGTGGCTCAGCGAATGGCAGCAGTGTTGAGAAATTAGGATTTCTATTCAGACATGTAACTTCTGCCCATAGCTTGACATGCGCTGTTGCATTTGGTAGCTTCGCAGCGATCATGATTTTCAGGTACGGTTTTATTCCTTTCTACATGTTGAATTAAAGCGGCGAACCCCTTTTTACTTACAACGTTTATCGCAGGATTCTGAAAAGACGTCTAGAACCTCGTTTCCCTTCTGTTGTCTTCATCCCTGATCGGTTTCTGGTCGTCTTCCTCTCCGCCGTGCTCACGTGGAAACTCCAATGGAATAAAAAAGGGTTGGATGTCCTCGGTTCCCTAAAGGAGGAAGGAAATCCAAGTTTCGCGTTTCAATGGCCGTTTAAGATGTCGCACATGCGACATCTTCCAGGTGCAATGAGCACGTCTTTCATCGTTGCATTGCTCGGGTTCTTTGAGTCGTCTATTGCTGCGAAGGGTCTTGGTGACGGAAACAATGACGGAATAAAAGGCATATCTCTTAGTGCCAATCGCGAGCTAATTGCTCTGGGTGCAGCCAATGTAATTGGTGGATGTTTTATGGCACTCCCTGCATTCGGGGGATACGGGCGAAGCAAGCTCAATGCTGCCACGGGTGCAAAATCCCCTATGAGCGGCGTGTTTCTCGGTCTAATAACTCTGATTTGCATCCTCTATCTGCTGCCTTATTTCTATTATTTGCCAGTAAGTGCTGCTTTCACCCTCAGTTCAAATGGGAAAATTTTCGAAAACAATGTCTCCAACCCTAACACGTGCTCACCCTCCAGATGGCTGTCCTCTCCTCCATGATTTCTGTGGTAGCTATATCTCTTATCGAAGAAGCTCCCCACGACCTACGCTTCTTCTTCCGTCTCCGTGGCTGGTCCGAACTAAGCTTAATTTTCATAATCTTCTTCTCAACAATCTTCTACTCACTCTATCTCGGGATCGCACTGGGCATGGGCCTCTCCATCCTGCAAATAATCCGGCACGCAACCAAACCCCGCATCCAAATCCTGGGGAAAATACCCGGCACCCATGACCGTTTCGAGAACGCAGAAGAAATGCAGCCCGAAAAAGTAGAATTCATCGACGGTTGCCTGATCGTCAAGATCCCCGAGCCCCTAACATTCGCCAACACGGGCGATTTGAAGAATAGACTCCGCCGCCTAGAGTTCTATGGCACGACCGCGGCACATCCGGCCCTACCGCGCGTGCGCGCCCCTGAACATAACAGAAACATGATCTTCGATATCCATGGTGTCACGAGCATTGATGGCTCGGGGGTCCAGGTACTTAGTGAAATCGTCCAGGGGTATGTTGATCAGGGGGTACGAGTGTTTTTCTGCAGGTACCAGCAGCCCGGGACGGAGATATTCCGGATGATGGAGAAGAGTGGAATCGTGGATGCTGTTGGGGGCCCCACACATTTTGTTCACAGTGTTGACGAGGCGCTACGGTTGACGGAGATGGCGGCGCTCGGTCATCCGTGAGGTCATATTTTAATATATACGTGGTATAACGGAGGGCTTCTGGGGGAAGATACACGAGAAAGACACAGAAAAGTACAACAAAGAAATTATGCACATAAAACGACGTGATGACATTTGGGATTTTTAGTTTTTCACGTACTCTCTGGTTTTCATTTTGTTTCGTCTTTGAATACACAAGCTAGCGTGCGTGTCCTTTGCTAACATTGGATTTTGTTTTTAATAGCGTTTTCCGAATATTTGCCCCCTCCCCCCCAAACCTTCTCTATATATAACCAGAAAGACACATGGACATATATAACTGCTTTTAAAATGAGGTTAACAAGATTAGTGTTGTGGAAACTGTTGAACTTTATTCTTTCATTTTTGTAAATGGCAAAGTGATTTTTGATTTTCTAACAACACTATCGTCTAAACTGGAACATAGCAAATGTTAGAGACAACAAACATATAATTATTGTACCTTCGTTTATATATAGATAATAGCTCCGCGAATTATGATTCCAGGATCTGTATGACAAAGGGACGGTGCCCGGCGTGGACTGGACCTGATGAATGGCTTTCGGATAGTCAAAGGGCTGGGGCGCATACGCTACGTACAATACAGCCTAGAAACTTTAGCCATTTCCAGAATGAATATATCGGCAAATCCAGGAACTCCGGCGTCCATCTAACAAAATAAAATGGGGTTGAAAGGGCTAAGGGTCTGGCGGAAGGTTGCTGAAGGGAACGAGAAGCCAACTCACACAGCCATTAATGGTGAAATCCGAAACACAAGTAACTAGATAGTGCCCCAGACCTGTTTAAACGCCGGGAACCAGAGAATTATCACCACCACGAGGCAAAATCGTGGGCTGCATGTGTGCTGTTAGCAACCCCTCAAATCGATAAAGCATGTCAAAGGTGCAGAAAGCGCCTGGAAGCCCCTATCACATTATGTATCCACCAACAATGAGTCTTACCCGTATGTATCAGAAGGGCCCTCAGAGCTTAACCATCACTTCCACCCTTTCAGACCATCCCCTCCACATCCCTATCCACACCTGCACCTCCACTTCTCTGAAACCCTACATCCTGTCCCATCAATTCCACCCGCCGCCTAGCCAAATCCAAAACCGGCAAAAGATGGATATCGAGATCGTTCCTGAGCCCACGTAGTTCCTCCAGGAGCGGCGCGACGTATTCCGGAGGCGGTGCGTGCGGCCGGAGCCACTCCCAGCCGAATTGGATGGCGAGCCAATGCCAGACCTGTGTCATTGGGGTAGGGGTAAAGATTAGGACGATGACAAGGAGGATTATGAGGCCTTCGAAGGTATCCATGACATTAAACCGTTTATGACTTGTTTGTGGGCTGGGTCTGGTCTGATAGAGACGGCAGTAGGGCGGACGGTTGAGCGGGAAGCCCTGGTGGAGCGAGATGGGATATATCTGGGATATATCTGGAATATATCTGACTGAGCATGTTTTTCGCCCAAGATACAGCCAAGGATGGGGTTGGAATTGCGCGGGAAGGCGTGAACCCGGAGTGAGTTGCTTGGACGTGGAAGGCGCAAATGCGAACCCATACCGATCTCTTCTGAAGCAGAATGTCAGAGCCAACGATTGCACACACTTCAACATCCAATCCATCAGCGGGAGAACATCGATCGAGTTGGTTTTGGGACCCAGCGGTGATTTAACCAGCCCTTAATCGCCCTCTTCCGCTTCCATTCTCGATGGCGAATGCTCAGTCACAAAATCGCGGAGATTGACGGTTGTATGAAGTGCGTACGAACGAGGAACCTATTTACCGTCGGTGAATCACTGGTACCAGCGCAGCCTAAGAGCCTCTCTAACTAGTAGAAACGCATGTTTCTACTTCATGGCGCATATAAATCCAGAACGCCTTTTCACGATATCTGAAGACCTGGCATGGATAATGTGACTAGAGGTACTATCAGGACAGAATGCATGCCCAGTCGGGGTAGAAAGCTTAGGCAGAAAAGCGCCAAAGGGAAATAAAGTGAACAAAGAAAAGAAAAGAAAAACAGCATTAAGCTGCTGTTTCTAAGAAGTTTGACAGATGCCCTTCATCAGCACTGAGCACATTCCGTTACATCACAACCTGTCGCATCATTTTCTGAAAGCTGGCTGGGGCTTGTCAGGTGGAAAGACCATTAGTTACTTAAATTTCGCCTTATCCCTGGAAGCTACGCGGTCCTACTTTGAAGGCACATTAATACAGGTCAAAATAGACCACTTGCTGTAGTTGCAGTCGCCTGAAAGTATCGTCCAGAAAATGCGTTGAGATTTGTTCTGGCTTTATTAGTTTTATATCAGATCCGACGAGGTTTAATTTGCGCCGCGCAGGGATGTTTGCACTGTTTGTTCCGTCGTCTTCGCCGCGACTTTCAAACTTTCGAACAGCTTCAAGTATCAAAACAACAGACGGGGGCTCAGACTGATCAATGTTCTGCCATACCTGATTTCGATAATTCATTCAAATCAAAATATGTTTTCTGGCATGCTGCCTGATTCTTAATTGAGTACTATTTTAGGGCAATGGCAACATCGGGAGACGAGCTGTTTACCACCTCCTGGACACTCCATCGGCTGGGCCCGTTATATCATGGAAAGGAGTGTGAAACCCTTCTAGAGAATCCACAGAGTCTGGAATTATACGCAACGCGTCTACGCGACCTTCTTCGCGGCGATGTGTTTCGTGGTGTGCAGGTTGGCGTTGAAGGCCTGGGTGCCGTGGACGACGCCGTGTCCAGAGCAGGACACTTGAAATCATGCAGATGGGATGCGCTTCCGACCTGGAGCCACTGGAATGAAGAGGAATCTCTACTCCAAGACCCCGACCAGGCGGCATTTATCATTTCTCCAGAAGTTTCGGCGGGAATTCTGGTTACGCTTGAATATGAGAATATCACATATCGAGCTGCAATGCTGGCCGGCCCAGATGGGTACCACGATTCACGGAAGGACGTTACCTTTCTCCCCTTACTTCTGACTCGTCTGCCAAACTCGCTACGTCAGAGCTTTATTTCGTTTCTGTCGACTAGCTTCGACACGCGCTGTTCAATTCTTCGGCTGCCGTCAAGTTTTCTTTGCGGGACGTTTGAAAATTACCTGTCAACTTTGAATCCTGCTGCGTCTGGCCGGACTTCATCTTCCTCGCCGGCTTTTGTTGAAAAAGTAGTCAAAGAGACACAACTTACACTCTCCTTCCCTCCGCCAGTATCACCCGCATTGAAAAGCTTAGATGTCCTTATCCCGCGTGAGTCTCTCAGCGCATTTTTCACTCATGGGACCAAAATACTTGCGAACAAGACAAGAAACCAGCCTAACCAAACACAAAACCGTGGCAAGAAGCGATCTCATCCCGACACTGCCCAGTCTACCGACGAGGATGACGGCCCTACTGCTCCATTTTTAGCGGCGTTGGGTGCTTACTTCGATGCTAATCTCGCCATGCAATTGGATATCAACGACTTTGGCAAGGATCCAACCGACGCGCAAAAGAGACACATTAGACTAAGCAAAGTATCCTGCGGAGCTTTTGTGCTTGGAAGTGAAGGGAGGATGAAACTGCTGGCGAATCCCGGCCGGGTGATCCCGTTTGACGATGCGGATGTTACTAACGAGAATGACGACCCTGATGGCCAGGAGGCCCGATTGGTTTGGAGAGCAAATGAAATTCTTCTACGGATGTTGGTTGCAAGAGCTGTTGGCGGGCAAACCCAGAGGTCAGATGGGGAAGGCACTTGAAATCCTATCATTTTCGTCTTGGTAGTCATATACTATATATGTGTTTGTTGCGAGCAGCCGATACCCAATGATGCCAAAACTCCTGGAAGCCTTCGTTTATTCCGGTGACTATCCGAGTGGATATTTCAGCCCCTGGCCATATTTCGAAATGTTTTGAAATCTCCCATGGTATTCGATACCAGTCATTTCACATCGGACGGAATCCTCGTTCCAAAATTCATATTCAAACACGGATTCTTCATGTGGAAATTATAACCAGCCGATCGTGAAGGATGTGCCTGCTTCATTCTCGCCCTGCGAAACGCAAGACATTTTTTTACTATCCAATTAAATAGAGATGTGCAGGTTGGATACAAGATTAAGTTCGGTTCACATATTAATTGGCCACGACATTTCGTCAGAAAGAAGCTGCGGTATTGTGGATGGTTTGAGCTTTCACGACCAGCAGCGTCAGTCTCCGTGGAAAGGACAAAATGACGACCGTGACAGCGACTACTTCTGCACTGTCGCAATTCAACACGGAAGTCTCAGAAGTACACCTCAGTCAGCCACATTGCCATCCAAACTTCCAAAACTACACAAAAGATATGTGAAATGTCACCAACAAATTCAGCTATATACATCCACAAACCAAAATTCTACACAAGCGCACCCTTCCCCCTCCTCTCCATCACAAAAACTTCCCCTTCCCTTCCCTGCGTCTTCGCCCCCATGACGCGCTCATAGTACCCTTTCGCCCTCTCGCCGACCGTCACCAGCATGAATCGCCGGAAATACTCCCCATGGCCGTCCACCCACGCATTGATACACTCCAACAGCCAGGTCCCCAAGCCGGTCCCCTGGTATTCAGGCAGGACATATACGTCTGTCAGATAGGCGAAAGTGACGTTATCCGTGATTAAGCGTGCGAAGCCGACTTGGGTGAAGCCTGCGGCATCGTTTGCCGCATCAACAGCGCCATTCTGGTTATCATTATCGGCGTCATTGTTGCTATTACATCTATACACCCCAAAACAGAGCGAGCGTTGTACCAGATCTTTCAAGACGGGCTCGGGGAGCGGTTTGGCCCAGTACACGTATTTTTGGTTAAAGGCGTGGTTCAGGGCGGAGAGAGAGATGAGGGAGGGGTCTGTGGAAATGACATATTTCTCGTTTTCAGCTGGTGTTGTTGCTGTTGTTGCTGTGATTGCTGTTGCCGCTGGGAAGGACTTTGTCCATTGCTGAACCTCGAAAAGAGGGGGTTGGAATTGGGATTGATATGGTGCCTGAGCTTGAGCTTGTGCCATGATATGGTTTTGTTGTTTGGTTTGTTTCCAATATTTTGTATTCTAAACTCTTTCTCCTTCTGGCGCTTTCCTCTTCTCTCCCGTTTCCAATTGCTGTTGCGTTGCCGAGTATATTTAACACAGCATGCTATATGTGTTGTTATGATGAAGAAAGTGACGAAGGACTTAATGGATAATCCGCCAGAAGCGTAAACCTCAGATACCGAAGTAACTAGAATCAATCAACAGTTCGCCTTCTAGGATGTGTTCTACTTATGCAAGAAAACAAGTACTAGTACGCCGTCACTACCCTTCAATTCAAGAATAAATTTATCCATCCTTTGATTGGCCTGTGAGTCACTGCGCGGGTGCTTCAGAGGCCCTTCCCGCGACCCCCACATTGTGCTCGTATGGAGGCTCGGCCGAATCGCTAAAGGATTTCCGCACCGATCCTTGACATCCACCATGCAACGCCGGCGCAAACTAACAGGGCTACGAAATGTGCAGAATTACGTGACTGCCTGGTGGAGCGCGGGATTGCACGTGTTTTGTCATTCGCAAGAATTGAGTAGAGAAGTAATTGAAAAGGAGGGAGTAAATTAAAAAAACTGATCTTAATGCTCTATTTGATGGGTACCGAAAGCTACCTAGGTAAACTGTGCATCCTGCCGCCAAAATAGCTAAACCTAGGGGAGGGGAGGAATGGCATCGATGACTTGAAACACAAGTTTCGAACATTGATACCAGTAGGTAGGAGAATCGGGAATAAGAACCAGGACATGGAAAATAAAATAGTTAATCCATAACACACACGATGAAAAACAACCGAAAAACCCCAGGAACTCCAAATCCCAACCCTTAGTAGTTTGATCCCGTAAGGTTCCCAGAAACTCATTCATTCGAAAGCACTTTCTGCATTCCCGCATCTGTGCCCTCCATTACATCGACATGATCGCCTAGCTCAATGGGTCCGAAATACTCCTCGAAGACTTTGCGCAGCGTCTCATCTGTAAACTGCATATGGGCACCCGGAATAGTCCTGAAATCTAACTTTCCATTTTGATCCAACTCTTTCAATCCGATCCAATCCTCCTGAAACATCATCCTTCCCTTCAGCGGCGTAACGGTCCCATCTGTCATGTTGACCTCCGCGAAATGCGCCGACTGCTTCGGCACCATCGTCTGATCCTCGTCAAACATGTACATGGCGAACTTATTCAACTTCTTCATGTTATCCCTGTACGTAAGATTCTTCGAAGGTCGCTCGTTATTGATATCTGCTAGGAAGTTGCTATACGCAAGGTACTGATCCAACTCCGTGGGGTCTCGAAAGTACTGTGCGGGAACGAATTTTGTCTGGACAAACGTGGACCATCTGCCCCATCGTAACAGTGTCTCCCCCGTCCTGCATAGCCAATCCCCAGTGGAGTTGCAAGCCTGGAAACTAGAAATGCCGTTATGCTGGCTGCCGAAGGTAACGAGGTTGCGAACGGGTGGGAAGTTGCAGCGCTCGATGTATCCGCGCAGGAACTGGCCACCCTGCGAAAAGCCCAGGGCATTGATCGCAGGCGCGGTACTGAGAATCTGTTCCGTGCCTAGCTGTTTGCAGACTTCATCCACCTGGGTGTTGACGTCGCCGAAGAAGGTGGCTTCGCGGTCTGCGCTAGGCGTGTCACCAAGGTGGATGATGTGGACGTAGGTTCCCGGGTTGACTTCTTGGGCAAGGTTGGCGACGTGCTTGAGGCCGTCGTTGCCGTAGTCATCCCCGAGGCCATGCCATATTACAAGGGGGAGCGGCCCCTTTTCGAGGGTGGTTACGTCAGGAACTGGTTGTGGTTTAGGGAGGGCGGACGCATGTAGGGCGAGTTGGGAGAGGATGGGTAATGATAAGATGGGGCGCATCCCTGCGAAGAATATGCGATATAAATACAAGTCCCTTAAAGGTCGAGTCGTCTCGAAACTTAGAAGCGTATGATATAGGAGACTGAGGATGAAGAGGTTGAAGGTTGGATGGTGTTTGGAGCTGGCTCAGCGTCACAAAATGCGGAGGGATCGATAGGCGGCTAACGTTAGCTGGGGAAACTGCGCCACAGCTGCGATGCGACGAAGTCCTCAACGACGCCTGGAGCAGCTTCGATGCAGCAGAATATTTATGTCACAGAGAAAGAAGCACTATGAAATATAGTTGCATGCTTTATATATATTTGCTGCTATATATGTATGTACCACCAGAACTCCGTTATCAGATGGTGATTATTTAAGCAGGATCCCAGCCAAACAAGCAACTTTACCATTCAACGCCAGCTACAGATTAGACAAATCAAATACAAGAAAATAGAACATAAGCGTCATAGAAAAACAAGAAGCGGAAGAATAATTAATGGCTTTGAAAAAATTGAATAAACATACATTTCTCCTTACTATAAGGCATATGTTCATAGCTGACGTCTTAAACATTCTTTTTTGATCGTTTGGTACATGACTTCAGGGCGGAACGATATGAATACTCGCCATCTCTATTTTGTTGATTTATCAATCGTCTCTCGGGAAAGCGCACTACCGAAGTCCGGATAACGAGGGCAAGATGTTGTCGATATCATCATCACTTAGGGCAGGCCTTTGGTTGCTCCACACGAAACGATGATTTGCCGTTCGAATACCATCAGCTTCCGCTGGCTGGATGTCGCTGCTGGTATCATCTACATCGAGTTCTTGGGATGTGGGGATTTCCTCGAGAGTGCTGTTGGATTTAGAACCATTGTCGTGCTGTGCAGATGTAGAACTGTCGTCAGTAGTACCAACCACGGCATTTTGTGACGAAATTTCACATTCCAATGAATCGGATCCTCCCGCTTCGCTCATATCGGCTGCATCGCACGCAGTCGTTGCCTCTGTACCTTCTATATGAGAAACAGTTTCGTTGCTAGCATTCTTAGGCTCCGTCAAGCTATTTGGGTAGGCCGGACCGTCAGCAGCATCCAGGTCGCTGCCCTCCATGCGTACTGGGGAGAAAAGTGTATAGTGGTTGCTAGGTTCTTGACTGGTTGGCCAAACCATGAAAGATTTCCATAAATGATCTTCGCGATCATCAGTGTCAGCCAAGGCGCTAATGTCACGAATGCCTCGAGAAGTTGAAACAGAGACTTCCGGCCTTGCTGTCTTGTCTATGTGTAGGGTTTTCTGCTGTTCCGGATAACATTGTTCTTGCTCGTGAATTTCCTCTTGACTTGACGGATCCTGCTCTATGTTACCTCGACACGGCGACGACGGATAATCCTGCAGTTCCAAACTAGAGGGCCTATTTTGCTCCCTCGTCGAATGGCTGACAATAGAACTCGTCTCAGCCCTGAGCCCGGGCACTGGCTGATCGTTGGAGATGACCGAATCAGATGTGCTATTCACATTAAGCCCAGTGGGCAACTCGTGTTCAGCGTAGGGATTTGGGACCGAGTATCTTAGACTATGGTCAGGGAACCTCTCAGGATGCATGTAATACATCGCTTGCAGCTCTGCCGACGGCAGTGGAGGATCATTTATTGACGTGGCTGCTGGGTTCACTATATTCGCAGCACTCGATGATCCTTCCCCTGGATATCTCTGAGCCCGAAGGGCTTCCTCTTCCGCGATATTTAGGCTTCTCGATGACGCGATTGGGGAAGCAGATCGATTTGGAGTCGAACGAGTAAGAGGGACCGAATCTCTTTGGCTATTCAGCACCAGTGGATTCCAATTCTCGCCCCTATAGCGCGTTTCATATTTTTTGCCATTTTCATGAGTGCTGCCTGGGCGATTCGATATGTTACTATCCCTCGAGTCCATCCCAGGTGACATGAGGTCATGCATCTCTTCGATATCAAGCAACATAGATTCTGACTGGCTTTGGCTGGGGGTGCGCGAGTCGCTTCCAGCTACAGACCAATAATCGGGTGGAGGTTCGTCTCTTGGGTTATCTGCGCCCTTATTATGATGCTGGATCTCCATAGACCTAGCTGGGGTAGATGAATGCCGGTTTCGGCCATTTGACGATGAAAACCATCTCCTCGGCCTCTCCTCAAGCACGGCTGAGCTTTTCGCTTCTAGCCCATCTCCGTAATATGGGGTGTTCCACCAGGCGTTAGCTCGAGAGCTTATATTGCGCGAGTTGGCGATTCTTGTTGTCTCCATGTCCGTTTCGAAGCCTTCTTCTAGGAGTAGATCTTCTCGGTCGCTAGGGATATAACTTCCAATAGTTGAAGGACTTTGGCGCACTTCATCATAGATATCACCCCTGTTCCTATTGGGAAAACTAGGGAGAACCACATCTAGGCCGTTTTGATCTATATACCCCCTAGGCAGGTCTATCACTTCGCCTATGGCGATGTCGGTATCCTCGCCCTCCCCCTCGTGGAAGGGCATCCGGTGCTTCATCTTTTGCGGGCGACACTGTCGCCTTTTCGCTATATCTATCGTACGTCGATCCCTTTTGAGAAATGCGCTTGTTCCAAGTGGTCGCGCGATAGATAGGCTGGCCCAGTCCTGTCTTTTGAGCAGCTTTCGTCGGAGTTCTTCAAAGTATTGCGAGTTTTCGGTTTCAAGGCTGCGTTTACTGGACCGATCTGATGGGATCGTTTGGTTAACTCGTTTCTCACGTTCCTCGTGGCTGTCGATCCTTTCTCGTGTTTGCTGATGGGATAACTGCGTAGGCAGATTCTGGGACAGCGAAGATCTAGCAGAAGACGACAACGGGCCTTGGTAGAGTCTTTTCTGAGCTTTCAGCCTTGCTTTTGCAAAGTGCTCTTTCTGGGTAGCCTTTAGAGATTTGTGACTTTTAAAAGAGTGGCGTTGCAGGCGGCCCCCTGTCCAGTTCATCGCGTAATCGTCTATCAGAAATTCTAAGTTGCTGGGGAATATGCTTCTGGAATGTCGAAGCCAAAGGACGGATTCCCACGGGATGAGATCGCAATAACGTTATCCTTCCTACGTAAAGTTTTTTTCCTACCATCTAGTAGATATAGCAAAGTTGTGTTAAGTCGGGGACGAATGACGTTGAGATGTCTGAGGTTAAAATAAGGTTTGGATGCATGCCCTACCTTTTCTGGTGCGGCTTTCTACAAGAATCGCATACAACTCCTATTTGGGGAATCACTATAGAGAGGCTAAAAAACCTTATGCACAGTATATATCTATGTTCCACTATTAATGGTCTCTCTTAATATCAAATGAAGAGTGTATAGAGCATTTGTGTGTGCTGGCACCAAAACAATACTTTTCACTGGATTTACTACTCTACAATACCCACCACATCTCAAGATTAATGGTTATTGGTATACACAAGTTAACGCTCTAACCATATAACTTTAAATGCTGATAAATTGAGTCGATTCATGGCTCAAGGTTTTGTGAAGCCATCCATACCTGGCCTAGGATTGGTTGACAGCTGGAAGTTTGACGGAAGCTAATTATAAGCTTAACTTTAAAGAATCAACCCATCTAATTGGCTTGACGTCATGATTTTAAGCTTTCAGTTCCGAACCAGAATATTGCGACATACTAGATGACAGAATGGACCTCTTTTCATGGCTAAGAATGCAAGTGATTTCATGAACGCGAATAAGAAATGTTAAAAACATAGAGCTACAATCATTGTCCCTCTTCTTTCCTAGTTTTTTAGCGTTCTCTTCTTCAGAGAGGATCATTCAATATACATTCGTTAAAATAACAGCAGAGATACTCTGGGAATCAAGTTTACTAGAAGGGATTCTAGGAATAGAAACTGAGTATATGGCGCGGCCACTTCAAATAGCTATTTCTCTGCAGTGTGTTTTTGTCGATGCAAACATTACAGCCATTGAACTCATTTAAAAGGCCACCACGAAATCAGCTAGATACTATATGCCGGGGATCGATGAGATTATGTCCAGCTTCTTCGTTAACATAGCAGGACAACAATATCAATGAAGCAGTATAAAATCTATCCATTTGCGTGACCACGAAGGATCTCAGAAAGAAGGATAAGACCAGCATTGAAATTCCTACAAGTCGAGAACATTTCGTATCACTGGCGGCGATTCATCGGGTGCATTACCCAGTAAGATTTCCATAGATGTGGTAAGGTTTCAATGAGAACCATATGGTTGATTTGAGCTTGTACTATGCCGCCCGCCCGGGGGCAAAATAAGTCGATAGGTCCACAACGATTACTATTGAATGAATGGCCTTGATTCCGCGGTATCCATACGGGTCACGACGCTAAGTCTGCATATCATGAAATCAGTTGTTCATGAAGCTGCAGCCCATAGGAACTCTGTTTCATGTAGTATTTATTCATATGCATGATTCGAATTTCTCTCATGCGCCATGTTAATATAGTAGTCAGCGGATGGAATATGACATTGTGTGCGGTAAAGCGGAGCCGGATAGATACAACAAACTCAGTGCAGAAACCGCGATGGAGTCCTTGAATGGTCAACGAAATATGAGGGGAATATGCAGGAAGAGTTCATCAGAGTTCCGGACGCCATTGAAGCGAAATAGACTTGATTAAAGACATGTAGGATCAGATAGAGCATCGGGCTGGAGGACTTTCGCCGGCCCGGATTTAGCATAATCCGAGGGGAGCTTAGTCATTCTCGCTTAGCTGTCCCGATTGGGCTAGTTACCTCGCTTATGGCCCTCAGCAAAATCTTTTTCTTCTCGCATAACTTCTCATCAGTTTCAACACCTTGCCAACAAAAGTACAAACCAGGACGCAGTAAATATGCATTCTGCTATTCTACGGCGTCTTCTGAACGACGCCCTCAGAATAGAGTGATGCCTGAATTTTGAGGCACATGATGTACGTACCGAATTTGCTTGCAATCCCCTGCATTTCCTTTGCTCTGTTTTCATGATGATTCCCGATTTATAAGCATAGTTCAACTGAAGGTCTTCGGATCCTGAACGACAACCTATCCATCTTTCACCTTTTCTGAATACTTGATCATTATCATTCCCTCCTTTCCCTCAGCAATCACCAATTCATGATCGCTGCTAACCCCATTGGAACTTAGGCGACCCTACCTGGACAGAGTGCCGCCTATCCTTAGGTTGCGCGCTACTGCATTGCTACCCAACGCTTCCGAGTGAAACCTCGCAGGTTTGGCCAGGCAGGGCATGACATCACAGTCGGCGAATGATAATCACAGATAGCTTCTCATCACAAAAATCAAAAGAAAACATACATATTTGTTGAACCTCCGCCTGAGGCGTAGATCTCTGAACCATGTCAAATGGGCAAAAGGACAAAGCAATTTTATACGTATTTTGGATGCAAATAAGCCTCATTGTTTCACCGAATTTGGATTCCGCCCATAATCTTGTGTTCAAGAACAAATCTTGGCTCGTACTGTTGCGAGATTCGCTAGCCTGATGGTTCCGGGAAATCCTCTCATCCCAAGGATCTCGACGCCGTGATGTGTGATTTGTAAATGCAAGCGACCGCAAAATTTCGCAGGCAAGAGATCTCGTGTCGAATGGAATTGCTGAGAAGTGACGTCTCACACCGCTAAGGTTGTTTCCAAACTACGGCCCCACTTTGCCCATGGGCGATTTTGGGCGATTTTGGAGTGAGATTGCTCGGATTGGTGATAGTGAGTGAGACGGGGCGGCGCACCAAATGACACGTCAGTCAGACGGGGTTTGCCCAGAGCCTACGCCTCCATCGCCTGGCGTCATGGTGCGCCGGAACCTCTGCCTGTGCAGCCGCTGCGAACAGAACTGCGAACAACAGCCAGTCATCCCTTTCTCACCCTCACGCACCAGGCAAACATGGCGAGATATCACGCATGGCGCTGTGCTGGCTCTCCATTGCCCCGCGTTGGCTTTGCAACAGTTCCCACCCACGCCGCAAGGATGCTGCGGTTTCTGAGCTGGCCAAACGACAGAGCAAACGTGTTAAAGCCAGAACAAATCCCATCCTCGCTCTTCTCTTGACCTGCTTCCGTATTATTTTTCCTGTACTCACAACTGGCATACAATTTCTCGTGCTATTCAAGCTCCTTCTCTCTATTGATCCGCTTTGCTCTCTACCTGCTTTTGATCTTACATACTGGACCGGCTGATCTCTTGATGCTCCATTTCAAACCCTCTTACCTCCGACAACATCATTGCTTCTCCGCTGGTCAACAACATCTCAATGCAAACTCAAGATAGTGCTATTTTTTTTTAACAATTTTCTTTCTCCTGCAACTTGGATCACCATTTTCCGAAAAGAAAACATATCTGGCTGCATTCCCGGGATTAAAACCACATCTTGGACAAGGACTCTTACTATTTTTTTATGTTTAAAATTGATCCAGTTCATCGACCCGTCTGAGGATACTGTCATTCAATTCAATCCAGAGCAGAACCTTTAGCAACCTTCGCTTCGAACTCATCAGGTAGTCCCCATTATCTTTCCTTAATGTGCCCCTCTAAATTTTCCTTAACTTTTCTGGTCATGTACCTGCCGAATATCATGTTTTTCATTGTTTTTTCTTTCTTTTGAGCGCCAGAACCATACGGACCCGCCTGGAGAAGCCCTAGGATTTTACCTGCAGCAATCTGAGTGCCTCTTACTCGCAAATTTCACTGGATATATCATTGGGTGCCTGTGCGAGGGCCCTAACCTTCATGCATCCCGGCGATAGCCATCGCGGGGGGATGTAAGTCGGTTCACACCTTTCGGTGCATAATGTTGCATTCTTCGTGAACAGTCATGATGAACCTTACAAAAACCTTGATGATGGCCCACTGGTCCTAAACATGAAATGCCCTGCAGCTAACAGCATGTCGGTAAAACGTATGTGATGCTGCTAGTCAATGGAGTGTTCGGAAAATAAATTAAAATGCTGCTATACCGAAGATCCAGCCTTCAGCAAGTAAAGGTATCCGACCCGGGGACACCAGACAGTTCCTGTCCGTTTGTACAGCTTTATCTCCTGGTCCTCAAATGTGAAGCCGCCGTTTGATTTCTGGGGTTTATCCATGGCATGGTGCTACTATATCGCAGCTCACCGTCGCTCGCGGTCGTGCTTGCGCCTGGAATGAAGAGCAAAATGATGTATCACAACTGTTCCGCAAACATATACTATCTGAAATGTTAAGCCAATGGATGCCGGATATTCCTTTAATGAGAATGCTACGACAATCTTCGGAACCAGTCCTAGAACATTGTTCTCTTGAGGCTCCTGCCTGGTATATCCCGAGGATGCGTTTTTTTATTTCTTTTTTGTTTTTTTATTTCTCTCTGTTTAGGCGCCAAATTTCCTATCCGGACTGATCTGGTCATGACCAACGGACTGTCCAATTGAAAATGCTCGTACTTCGACCCGAAATGGCCTGTACTTCGACTTTTTATCGCCTTGGACCATGGGACTTTGATAGAAAAACTGGCGACAGATGTCTGGTGCGTATTCATAGCTCACAATTATCAAGGCTCACAGCTAACACGCTAACAGGTTCTTCCCGAAAATTCTTGGATCCTGGACCGTCTACTTTTTTTTTACCATTTCATATTTCCTTACAAAGTTCTATTTGCATTATTAGCGTGGAGTTATGGCAGCGGTGCATCCGATTGACGTAATACTAACTTTTTATGTGTGCTAGTTCTTGGGAGGATACAACAATGTCCACCACAACAATAACCAACCCTCCAAGGGTTTCGATAACAAAAAGATCTTACAAAATAAAGGCGCCATATGTTCCCAAACTTTCCACAGGACAGGATTGCCCTCAACCATCTTCAACCATTCCTCAGGATCATGACTTTCACTCCCAGGATGCATTTTCTTTCTCTCCTTTGTGCGGCTCCAACAGTCTACCCGACAATAGCCAATGGGCATATATGAGCTCTAATTCCAGTACTACAAGCGATACCACAGATGAGTCGTTTGAAACAAACTCGATGCCAGTGACAGAACCAGATATCACCAGTTCTCAGGACTTTAGTTTTGCCTCTTTTACACATCCAGTGATCTCAGGTCATGTCAGTTCTTTGGACCAACCTGGCAGCTATTCCACACTGCCAGATGTCCATAATGTGCATGATGCGACAGATTCAGGAAACAGTCCTCACTTGGCATTCAGTAGCTCCCAAGGGTACCAGTCTAGCTTGTCTTCCGTCTTTGCTTTCCCTTTTGATAATGCCGGGTCTCAGCCCGATGGTGTCCATGGTTGCGACCCAGAAACCGCGAAGCAACTCCGACTTGAGTCCCAGGAAATTGAAAAATCAGAAATGTTTACAAGTGCACGCCCATACGACCATATATCAATGGATCACGATGGTTTCTCCATGAATGGGACAAGCCAAGCGCCAGATATTTTCAGCCATGGACCAATCACCCCTCCTCTAACTGAGCGTAGCCATGACATCTCTGTATCCTCCACATGCTCACAGGACAACTACGCTCCATTTTCTGGACATGATGATTCCATGTTCCCCGATATTCCAAGCTCCATCTCTCCCCATCGCTTTAACCTCCGTGAACCACTCTGCCGTTATCTTACTCCCACTGAACAGGATATCAACAGGTAAGACGACTATCACATTTTATCAGTTTGTCTGCGTTTTATGTTGTCGACTCATCCGATGCTAATTTATCTGGCCACTCAGAACAATCAGGGCTTCAAAGCAAAACCAGCGACCACTGCTATCTGCAGTAGAACCCCAAACACGGAAACAGGAGCAAGCTGTATATTCTCTTTCTGTAGGCCAAAGCCCAAGTTTTAAGGATACCCAGGAGACAAGGAGCCCTAGAGACCATCACTATTATTCCCTACCAGCCCAAGCCGATGGGAAATATCACTGTCCTTTTGAGAACGATGAGAAGCCTTGTTCACACCCACCGACAACACAAAAATGCGGTTACCAGTAAGTGTCACCTACCTCCCCTCATAAGTGCGTGTTCATGACTAACGAATATCTCACAGCAAATACCTTGATTCCCACTTGAAGCCATACCGTTGCAAGGTCAGCCAATGTGTGGATGCCCACTTTTCTTCCAATGCTTGCCTCTTCCGGCATGAACGGGAAGCGCATGGGATGCATGGTCATGGAGAGAATCCCCATCTCTGCCACTTCTCCGCATGTGAACGTTCCGTGCCAGGGAATGGATTCCCACGTCGCTGGAATCTTCACGACCACATGAAACGGGTCCATGACTATACTTCGTCGGAGAGAGTCAGCTCACCCGAGAGGTCTCCAGGTGCCGGTCAACCATCAAAGAAGAAGGATGCTACAGTCCGCAAGAGAAAAGGAACCAAAGCAACAACTATGAAACGAGTCCGGTCCTCACCAACCCAAGCATCTAGCCTAGCCAAGACTGCCCAGACGCAAGCTCAGCAAGGACAACAACTCCAAAACGCTGAGCGAAACTACTACAACTGCCTTGCGCGCCTTAAGGAGGATTTGAACAACATAAATCCGCAGGACCCAGGTCTGCATGACAAGGCCAATGCCAGCTTGCAGGAACTCCATACTCTTGCCCTGAATTACCGCTGCATTCGCGCTAGCCAAGCTGCAAATGAGAGATCTTCAGGCATTTCTCGATGATCTGAAAACAATCAACATCCCGTTGACCCCGGACACCTCTTACTAAGTGATCACGGATTTGGAATTGCTCTTGTAAATGTTGTTTTTGGTTTTGCACTCCTTTTTTAACCGTTCTTGGTACGGATCCAAGATTATTCGTCATTGTGTGTGCTGCTTTCCACCACATGCCTGTGAGAAACACGGGGCAGCCTCCAAGGCATCTTTTGTACGGATTCATCTTTACACTACTCTCAAGATAGATCGCCAACTTCCCTAGATTGGCGAATTGGATCCTTTTACTCCATCCAAACACACCCGAGCCTAGGGATGACATATTCCTGGATCTTAGCTGGCTTTGCCATTTTTGGAATATCTTGCGGCGGATGCATACATACTCGAATTTTCTCCTTTGCTTCTTGATATGTTGATTTTACCTGTTTGATTTTATACTGCACTTACTCTTCGTTTTACATGTTTTTACTTATATTTGCTTTATGCCACTTTTGTTGTGTTTTACATATACGTCACAGTCCCTCGGGCATCGGGGCCTGTTTTGGACACATGAGATATGAACCCGGCTGTACTGATTATTTGGATGCTATTTTCCTTTTCATTCTTCATTCTTGTTTTTATTTTGCATGGTGGAAATATTTTAGAACTTTGGGAATGCCATTCGAACTGGCCGAGGGAACAACAACTTTATGGATTCTCTTTTAACATTATCTATAGGAGGACTTGTGCTATTTTTGTTTCCAGTTTACTATGTTTCATTTACATTTACCCTTTCCTTTCCTGCTGTTTTTGACTGATCTTGATGACTATGACGAATGACCAACGAATGACCTGTTAACGGCCCGTCACGCCTTGTTTTTATTGCGCAGAACAGACAAACCATAACAGATATTTATTTTGACCTTTTCTCCATTTACCTCATCTGCGTTTTTTAATTCCAGTTTTATATCTCTCTTTACGAAGAAAACAGGAGAAGTATTTGGCTGATCTTTCTTTTGGCTTTTCCAATTTGAAAAAAACTGTACGAGTGTGTATGTTATCTTGTTAGTTCACCCACCCACCTTTGCATGTTTATCATTAGCTGGGAGGTGTTCTGATTATTCCAGGATCCATTCCATTTATTCTTCGAATGGATTTCTTTATCCCTTCGTTACTATACATCTTTCTTGCGTTATTCCAAAGGTGTCGAACAGCTCATGGAAAAGCTAGGTGGCTCTTCAATGAAACAAGACGATACAAGGATGCTACAAAAGTCTTCACAGATACACATGATGCTAACTTCTGATCTAAAGGTCAGACAAATTCCTTGCAGCATTGACCTCGATGCGTGGAATATCCTATGTTGACTCAAATACTCATACCTAGTAGAAATGGTATCATCCGTCGTAACCCAGCTATGATACGATGTCTTCTGTCTATTTCTTTTTTTTTTCTGGCTTCACGCAGTTATTCAGTCCTCCTTCCACCCCTCGCCCCCAAAAAATATAAAAACAAAACACATTTCACTCCTCCATCCCCTCAAACTCCGCATTTAGAAACCTTACAAATGCATCCCCTGTCTGCTCAGTCTGCAGTCCCTTTTGGCCCCTCGAATGCCCCCCGCCTAGATACGCGCGGTTCATCCCCACCCACTGCCTTCGCAGCCTCTGTAAGCGCGGGAGGGCAAGAATGCCTCCTGCACCGGCCAGTTCATCTGTTGGCGTGGACAAAAGGGCGGCAGCTGGTATAAACACGGGGGTTTCAGAGCCAGGTACTGATATGGTTATCCCGTCCCCAAGGGAGTGTTTAGCGGTTTCGGCTGCTGTAGCGGCAGTAGCCGCGGAGGCAGAGGGGTTTTCTAGGGAGAATGTTCGGAGCGCAGATATTATTCCCGATGTGCACTTTTCAAGCGCATGGAGGGCACTGGGGTCTGTTGTTGCGGGTTGGATTGTGGCCTGGTGGGGAACTATTTTGGGCCGGGGGAGGGATGTGCGAATGCTGGTTCCTGTTGTGGAGATGGAGGGTGTGTTTGTAGATGGCTCTGAAGTGAGGTTCGATGTGGTGGATGGGGCTGTGTCCGTTGCAGACTTTTCCTTGGATACAGGTATGCCTGTTAAGGCGGTCCAGATGCCTTCAACCGGCGGAGTAGCGTCACACCATGGTACAGTAAAGAGTGGCTTGTCCCACCGGCTGTGGGTTGTAGGTTCTTCGTAGCGGAATATGAGGTTTTGGAGAAGTTCGGGAGGATATGGTTCTTCATCGTCACTTATGGCGAGAGCCTCCATCTCAGTCTCCGTCTCACTCTCCTTGTTTGCTAGGCTTCCACCTGGTTCATTCGCATCTTTTCCGGCCTTCTTCTTTACTTCCCGCTTCCGTATCCGATACTCATTATTTTCAATGCACTTGTCAATCGGCGTCCCAACATGAACCTAAAATTCCGCGTGTAGCAAACAATATCATCAGTATGTGGTTATAAAGTATTGTGATATCAATACCCGATAAATGAACCGTACCACCCTCCAAAGCCGGCAAACGGTTCGGGTAAAGCAAAGAAAAGAAAGGTGGTGGAGCTCCAAGACGTACCACACAACATGTCGTTTCCGCCGCCTTACTCTCGCACCACAGCTGGTACCTCCAGCCCTTGATATAATTCATCCCGTCCACGATGACGAAAGTATCCTTGCTAAGAGCCCGCTTCACCCGCGCGTACACCACCGCCCGGGCCTCTTTCTCTGACCTCGCAGTATCATACACCGTTCGCGGATGGGACTCATCGTGCGATTCAACGACGTGGAATTTATATCGTCCTTTAGAGGTAGTTGTAGCGGTAAGAGAATCTTGGATTGAAGAGAGGAGCGTTGAGAGTTGTTTTGCCCGGTAGGAGAGGCCGGAGCATGGATAGCCGGTTAAGATTATGAGCTGCGGGAGAGTTTTTAGAATGTGGAAAGAAGTTTTGAAATGTGAGTTTGCTTACAGGCATTATTAGTTCATAAATCGTGGATGAGAAAAACTGCGGAAGAAATTGTGAGCGTGGGATTTCTGGTGGAAGTTTTGCTGGTGATGTAAATACATATATTTTATGAGCTTGCGGCTATTTTTAGTTTAACTAGCTATGACAGCCGCTATGGAGGGGTTTGGAGGGGCAACACATTGTGGATATCGAATCGCAACTACAATGCCAGAATGCAATAAAATAGCCAACGTACAGTAAAAAATAATACTTAAATAAATGGCTATTAAGATTGGTTATACGATATGACTGACAAAGTGTCTCGAGAAGAACAACCTCTGAACAGGTGGGCAAAAGATGCAAGAAAATTGCTGCACTTTTTGAAATGCTTCGAGCAATTAAATAATTCTATAGTTAATTCTATGGCTTTTGTAAATTTCATTCTCCACAAGTAGTCGTGGTGTCATTGCTTGCTCAACTCTTCCTCTTTCCACCTCAATTCATATCCAAACACGGTGCGCCTAAGCGTCTCATCCTACAAGACAAATAGGAACAAATTAGCATAGCTCCCTCCCGCACCCCCCTGACGGCCCAATATGAAAGGAGGAAACTTACACCAGGATCCTCTTCAAACATAACCTTGTCCATCATCCTCTCAAACACCTTCGTAACCACAAATCCACTCTCCTCCGCGCGCGGAAAAAATGCCACGATCTTCTCAAACAGCCATGGCTGATAGGGTGTGAAAACCACAAACGCCACCGCATCCCGAGTCCTTTTCAGCGTCTGCTTCACGCTCGTAATCAATTGTGCATGCTGCGGGTGATTATATATAACGTCTGCCAAAATCAACAAATCAAACCCACGACGACCATCAACACCAAGCCCAGCGTCTTCGGGCAGGTGTCTCAAAACCACCTCCGGATCCGTGCCCCATTTAAACCCTTCAACCTTTAGCGGTGACGACTTTGAGCTACCCCGATCCGTTTCCCCCGATGACAATAATGACTCGCACGCCTGCGCGTTGATGCGCATGTTTTCGACGAGATCGAAGTCTGGGTAATCGGTCACGACGGCTGTGCGGGCGCCGAGGATTGCGCAGACGAGACTGGGCAGACCAGCACCAGCGCCTAGTTCTAGTATATCTCTCCCCTCGACCCATTTGCGCGCCTTGTCCTCGAGGTAGTCTGCGGTTGTTTTCCCTGCATTCCAGAGTAAGAAGCCCTCAATTACGAACCGGTTAGCTGGGGTAGATTTGAGGACGATTTTCTAGGGAGGAGGGAGGCTGATCCACTGATCCATATGTTACTAGTATATATAGATGAGTTCTAAAGGAATATTTGTACCCAAAGCGGATGACTGCCCACGAGTCGTAGTTTTATTGTTTGGCCGGAGCGCATGGTATATTCTTCAAAAGTTGCTTCTTTGGGCGGGGGTAAGAATCCCTCCGGCTCCTGGAAGAGGGCTCCGAATTCTGTGTCTAATTCATTGTCTGAATTCGAATCCATAGCTAGCAGTGGGGATACTAGCTCCGCAGTTATTAAAGTGGTGAAAAGAATGTCTTATATGGTAGTAAATTGATATATTATGGATTGAGTGTTCCAAAATTTTCACCTCAATCCCCGCAACAAACGACTGGGATGCCTCAGATAAGATCGATGACTAAGCAATCGCATGTAATCGTTGCCCAAAAAGATGATATATCAAGAAAAAGGGGAACGTAATACAGAGAAAACTAGGTATGCGATATATTATAAATGAAAGCCAATGCCATCCCACAAACCCCCTTGTTATATAATTCCGCTGAAATCCATCACCCTTGGGACTCGGAAATTAACTATCCTTCTCGATAACGCCAGAGCCCAAACTCCGCAAAGAGCTCAGATATACCCTGTAGTATACATGTAGGAGGTCTAAAGTACCTGTTTATAACGAGATTCCCTCGAGGTCTCGCGCGATAACAGCCATCTGTGCCCGTTTTGCAGCCTCTGCAACGAGGTTGAAATCCTTGAGAAATGCCGCTGTCCCCTGTGCATCGTGATGTGGGGTGTGCTGCGATGCGACTTGGTGCCCTCGTTGCTGGGAGGTTGTATGGGCCGGAGCTGTATGGTTTGTGCGGTGAAAGCTCGTCGAAGAGGAGTGTACTTCGCCATGTTGGTAAGGCTGGAGGGATTGTTGCTGCTGGGAGGCCATTGGGATAGGGCTATTGAGATTTAGCCTCTAGAGGGGGTGTTGTGAAGAGTGTTGAATTGTGCCGGAAAGGTAGATTTAGTAGGTGCCTCGTCTTATGAGGCCGCAGGGCCAGCAAAAAGATCGCTGGTCAACCTACTCGAGCTATTCAGCATTTGAGTTTAGGTTGGTGGGAGGGATGTCAAAAAACCGTGCACGCAGGAGGGGTGGATGTGATCGCTGCAAGGTGGGGGGCAGCTTGGATGCTCCCTAGTCGTTATCTCAGCCGCAACAACTCTAGGCTACATACTTTGCGAAAGATGGGAGACGCAGAGCGTAGCGGTTAGGCGGGAGATCAGAGTTGTGAGCGGGGATATCGAAGAGGAAGACGGGATGTTGGAGGGGGAAGAGGGATGAGATGATCGATGAGGGGAGATCAGGAGATGATAAGTTACCAGCGCGTTCGGGCGGTACAGGCCGTAACAACGCCAAGAGCGATTGTGTCACATTATTTGCCCGCAGTTTGGCGGTAGAAAGGTCGGATAAAATATATCTCCGGAATTATTACCAGTCAATACAGCCTCGGTCCACGTTACTGACGCTCATGGCGTCATACAATCCGGGGGCATGCGGCTAGCGGGACACGTGATTACTTTATTTGGCGTTCCCTTTTGCTCAATATCAAACCTCCCACGGCATTTTCCTATATCTATGGACAGGCTGTGAGAACGCATATGTGGGGATTGGCCATCAGCAGTGCTAAGAAGGACATATTTAGCCATAGAGAGACATGAGTATATTCAGAAAAAAGCCTTCCGGGAACAGCTGGACGATTTATTTGTCTTGATTCGAGGCAACTATGATTCCTCCTTGACCTGCTCATAAACCAACTGGAGATTCTGCTTGTTGTTTCCTTGAGAGTGGGCTGTCCTCAGAACTTGTAGAGGGCGATATTTGGGTAAGAAGTGAAAGAGACAACCTATGGATATCTAACAAAAACAGACAGGGGGAAATTGAAAAGAAAGCAAAGAAAATTCGAGCTAAGTTGAACCACGAATATGGGACCTCCACTCCATATACAACTTTTTACCCGACCTCGTCTATATCCCCACGGATCACCCCACTGATCATTTTCTATCCAATATCTCGCAAAATTTCATCCAGGACTTGCTCAAGAGCTTCGGTGTTGTGTCTGTTTTCGTGCCCATCGAAGATGCCAGACATCTTGACATCACCATCCACATCTTGCACCTGTTTGGAAAAGTGGCCGTTTTCGTGTTCGGGAGAGTGAAGAAGGTATCCCCCATTGCATTGGGATTGGGACTGCGATTGCGATTGCGATTGCGGTTGGCGTTGGATGTCCGCGTCATTATGTTGTTGGGGGTCGAGTAGATCGTTGAGATATGAAACCCAGATCCCAAAACCACCGCTGCGGTTGCTAGGCTCGACTAAAATATACGAAATGAAGCAATATTCATTCAATAGTTGTACCGGGTATGGTAATCCGTTTGTTGGGATTGCCAGAAGATGTGGCATGAAGGTTGCGCTGATGGGTGACTGTATTTGAGCTTTGGGCTAAATTCGCCTTCAAAAAATTAATGAAAAATGAGGTAAGGAAATATTTAAATTGAACATATCTTTTATTTTTCTATTTTTTTTGCTAGTTATTATGGAGAGAATGAGTACATTACCACGATGTACTTATATCGATTCCACCGGCGGAAGCGGTTCTGGCTCGCGAGGAGAGACTTACCGGCCCTCTGCGAGGAAATTCCCCAAGGTCCGTTTCCTGGGTTCTACCATGATGTTTTGATGGTTTGGGTTCATATTTATCTTGCAACCTGTCAACAAGTTCTTTTGTCCAATGATGTTGAATTTTGGGTAAAAGGCCATTCCTCGTCTGCTTCGATCCTTTGCTCGCGAGGACAGTTCCTGAATAACTACCTTATCTTTTCAATGGGATCCTCAAAATGTCAAATAAGAAAGATAACTTTATTCTTCGTCTGGCCTCGAAATTATTTATCTTGTTCCGAGACCAACTTGCAAGCGAGGTAATCCTTTTTCTTATGGTAGAGAGGTGTGTGTTTCATAGCTCAAAACATAGCCATCCATTGTTCCTCAACGGCTTTTCCCTTTTAAGGAAATTACCGGTACGCTGCCAAATTTCAGGAACAAAGAACTGGGCCTCAGTAAATAGTTATACAAAGCAGGGACCCTGAATATCACTTTAAATGGAAGATCCCTCCAGAGCTGCAAAATTCTTTCAACCCCCCCCGACAGTTTGCTAAAGGAAAGTTAATAATAGGCCACGGCCATCTCCCGTAGGTAGTATGTGAAACCTTTTTTGACCTCTTCGAAATAACAATATTCCCGGGGAGATTCCTGGTGGACAGCCCATAAGCACCAATGGGGCATTCAAACATTGCATTTTCATTTACAACTGTGGTTGTAGTACAAGGCGTTGCTTTGTGTTTCTAGCTCCTTTGTCATGTATGCACTTATCTGAAGCAAAGAAAATGGAATCTGTAGAATATGGTGCACGGGACGATCTCAACACTTAGCTTCAACCCATATAATTACCAATAGACCTCATTCTGCCAGTCTCCCATTATCTTCAGTGCAGATATCCCATTCATCTGAGTGCCGACAATTAAACTGATGCGGCCCTTCATCTTTTGGCGTTTGAAGAATTAGGCATCTGGCAAGCAATAGATATATGTGCGAGTTTGTATGGGGGCCCGCAATACCTTGAACTACTCTGTATATAATAGTGTTAAAGGAGGGAAAACCTGGGAAAGGAAATTGAATAAAAATTGACCCTTTTCACAGATCCCGATAACGAAGTGCCATCGCCTGACACAAAACACAAGCTCAGTTTCTTGATATTTTAATGAACAGGGTGACATGTAGAAATTGCATCCCGATGAACACCATCAGTGTAGCCGTTGGTAAGATATTGATGATAATTTGTCTCATTGCCCATATCTTGAGTAGGTAAAAAGGGGCAACCGCTCTAGCGTCTAGTGTCTAGAGAGGAATTGACCACATATAACGCAAGGAAAACAGGAAATACCTAGGTGCTTCGTTAGTCTTAGTTGTATATCTATAGCGAACACCTAACTTTTGTACGTAATGGTGTGACTTATACTTTGAAGCAGCATGCTTGATCTGCCGCGCAGATTCATCGTGTCGGGTTTGATAAATCAAGTATCTCGACAGTGAATTGTAGGTATCTGACGACAGAGGTAATTTTAGTAGCTGACATACCGATTGATGCGGCCGGGTGGTGGATGTGTCACTGACAACAAAATGCTTGAATTATCTAGACCACTTCATAATATCCATTGGAACACGCCTGGTGAAGTTCAAAGGTACCCACTCAACCAGCACCAGCCGGTATACAGGGCATGCGTTGCCCGGTTCCGAACGTGCATGATAGTCAGGCAGTTTTCATGATTTTGCTTCCGTTTCTCAGGACGTTTGTCATTTCCTTGTTCAGCACCAGGTCGTATTGGAAGACTGTAGATAGCTGCATTGATATGTGTTCATATTTGTACCCAAGATGTAAGGCTTATCGGTCTGTTGGGCAGGATAGTTACTTCGTTGAGCAACTTCATGAAACACGGCAGAATAAGTGGCCATGGAGAAGTAAAGATAAGCAGAGGAGTGGTAGGTACAGCCACCCCACCTTTATTCCTGATGGCTGCTAAATTCTCTTTGAAGACACATAGGGCCAATATTTCAGAAATTAGAGGGGAGTTGTCCGCTACCGGCTATCTTGCCATTGGCCACCCGATCTCAATAGCTGTATGGCCTCTAAGCCTCAGCAGGCTGAATTCTGGCACCAAGCGAATAGTAGTTTGAGATGTTTTCACGATCCAGAATAAACCAGACACCACAAATGACGAGGTTTTCAAGTTGGAAGTTGGGCGCTTTGTTCCTTCACTCTGCACAGGGCTTTGGTCGAATAATGCAAATATCACAAGACGATCGAAATTGAACATTTTGAGTCAGCGGTTAGTCAAGAACCCCGCCATTGTCGGATTGGCCAGAAGGAAACACGGGTACTTGTACGAAGGGGGGCCCTGATCCGGCGAAAGGTGGAGCTTGAGAGAAGACACTCGAGCCTGCTAGGCTGGTAATTTGCCATGCGGCGCCGTTTGTTGACATGGGTGCTGGAGACATTAAAACCAGGGTTCAAGGAAGACGGGACAGGCTCCCTTCATTCTTGTTCAAAGGGGAGAAATGTCAATGCCTCCGGACAACAAAATATTTAACTTTGCCTCCTTAATCCAGCAGAGTTTTATTTTTCCGCTTCACCAAAACTTAGCCGCATACCCAAAACCCTACTGGTCTCAATTCGGCCATTTTTAAGAAATATTTGATGTTTCGAGAAGCTTAGCAAGAATTGCCAAAATTTCTTTAATAAGATTTGGAGTTTGACCTAGTGACTTTATCAGAGCCATATGTGAGCCACACGCTGCTTCCAGCGTTGTCATCCCTAGAAAGGATTGGCGCTGGATGAGGAGGATGATAACGTCGTGTGGACCTGCTCATGACGGAACATGCATGAATCAACAGACGAACCAATAAAAATCGATCTTGAGCTGCAAGGCTGAGGACGAGGAAGCGCGCGTGGATAACGAGTCAGTTGAAATACACAAATGTTGAAGGGGTATTTCAGTCTCGTCACAGGAGAGACATACGGATACTTTGACCGTGAGACCGCTTTATCTGCTTCCAAGCAAATAGAGATCCATGGATTTAACGCTGTTTTGCTGATAGGGAGATTGGTGCAGGAAAAAAAGATTTCATGACTTCCAGAGACATGAGAAGCTAGTGGACAGGAGCAGATTGCAGTAGAATATGGGAAGATCAGTTTATTAGTTTGGCCATTGAAGGTTGTATGAATGGTTTGCAATAGAATAGTTCCTTTGACTTGTTGACTGGTGGCGTTTTCGAGCAAAATATGACACGGAAGCCTGGGCCACAAAGTGGTGCAAATGTGGATAGTTCATGCGAAGCATGTCTAGATGCTGCATGTTTTGCAAGGAAGACTCATGCTCTGCTAACTGGAATATTCTGGGCTGAATCTCGAACCTTCTCACCAAGTGAATCGAGTTGCAGCATGGAGTGGACTGGGGTCTGGGGTTTTTCAAGGAATCCTTCTCGTGATTCAAAGAAGGCCAATTATTGGAACTCAGGAGCAGTTCCCCCGCACAGGGCACACTTGGAACGTCGCGCACTGTCGTATTATTGGGAATGTCTAAGGTGGCTGGCCTGCGGGTCACCTTGATACGGGTAGACAGCCGAATCACTCGACAGCGAGCTTCTTGGGATGTGGGGTGGAGGGGTAAAAGAAGGGGACTGGGGTCGGGGAAGGTGTTATTTCACCCCGCAATTGTCCATCCAGATGGTCCCATGCATTTTGGCACTAAGCTAGAACTACTCCACAGTATGGTCTGTGGAAGATGATCACTGTCGCAGCATGCGCAACTCACCAATTAGGGGAATTGACCTTGCTCTCACCGAGGGAGCAAGCAGCTCCATTGAACGGTGACTAGCGGAAAGGTATCTGGCGTGGAAGTGCAATTAGTCCGCTGTGATCGCTTTTCGCGGTCGAGAGGGGTCTCTAGCTCGAATACCAGATCCCAAAATGGCGAGTGCACAGATAGATAGATCCTGGGAAACAGGACAGAATGAAGATGGTCACTTGGACGAAGCACTATGGGTCGCACACGCAATAGTTAACTAGCTCCGGCCAGGAACCAAACCAAGCACCCTTCACGGTAGTTCCCACCATTGGCCGTTATTGGGGCCAGGGTACGGCACGAGAACAAGCACAGGAAGCAGAGAAAAGTGGATGGTTGAACGAGCAGAGCCGTCGAGAGAGAATAATGACAAAGAGACGTTGACAATGGCGACGGAAATTTCGGTGTTTCGCTTGCAGAGCCGCAACGCAGAGCCGCATTCTCCCGCCATGTCGCGCTCTTCTTCTCTTTTGTTCCGGTTAAAGGCAAAAAGTCGCACCAAGGAACCACACCAAGACCAACAGCGCCGTCTTTCCTCCAGGATATGCAGCAACGCCAATGAGACGGCAGGGGAAATGTACCTGCAATCTATTGGCCAGGGGGCCCATGGCGTAATTTAGTGTTGGGATCCAACGCCATTCGAAGTTCAACACAACAGATCGCCTCCCTGGCTGCGATGTCAGAGCTGAAGATACGATGGCTTTCTAATCCCTTGTACCCACTAGAATCTTTTTTAAAATAGCATTTCGACAGCTTGAGGAGACACGCGACTCATACGACCCTCAATTTACGCGGAAATTCCGAGCTAGAATGAGTTAGCTCGCCCAGATCGGACCTAGGAATCATGAGGATACTAGGCAGTCATGTATTATTGTCGACGGATGAGCCACTCCGCCCACATGCACCCGCCAGAATCCGCGCAAGGGGTTGCTGCAGTCATGGGTCTTTAATCCCGATCATCCAGGGAGTTGTCGAGTTAAGCGGCTCAAACGCAGCACTCCTCTGCTGCTGCTGTGTGTTTTCCCAGGAACAAGAGTCCCCACCACCCCAACTGACGTCGATCGCCTCTTTTCCAGGTCTTTTTCCCTATCCCACTTGGCCAACGCTTCGCCACACATACGATTAGGGCCGTCCCAACAGGCACTGGCAACTTCCTGGTGACCAGATTCAGGGAACTTTAAAACAAAAAACAAAAATATGTTGCGGCTAGCCAGTTGTGTGGTCATTGCGACACACTTGGAACAAGCTGATGTGGATTCCTGAACCTGCTACGGAATATTGCTCTTTGGAAGTCTCACCCATACTAATTTCTCGCAGAGCCTCATCTAGCGGCAAAGTGTTCACACAATCGCCCAGGACTGATCAGCTTGAATCCGTCAGGAAGAATTGACAAATAAAAGCGCCGGAAATTGGCCCTTTCGTACTACTGCGACTGTCATAATAATAATCCACAGCCTTATGTTGCCCCGTCACGTTTAAGATCTGTTTGAGGTGAAGTGCCACCTGCAAATGGGGATTCTCCGTGATTCGGAATTTCAGCCTCATCTGTAGAATAATATAAATCCGCCACTGCACTTGTTTCCCGTGAGACAGCGACTTGTTTTATCTTCCTTCTCTTTCAGCTTTCTCTGTCTACTGCTCCCCTGACTGGCGGTTCCACTGGTGTTGGCACAACCGGTTGATCAGGGCGAAAAAGTATTGCTTCAGTATGCTCATTTAATTGAAAATTTCATCCTTTTTGGGTCCAAGGGGGCTATCGTGCTGGGAAACAACATTATCGCGTTGGCCCTTTTTTTCTTATTCATTTATTTGATTCTCACGGGCAGCCGTTTCCTGCTTTGTGCCCTTGGACCTCGTCTACTTATATCATGCCGACCACTACGATTGATGATATCCCTTTTGATTTATGGTATCTAATTGCCTCTTGTCTCGACCCTCAAGATTATATCAACTTGAGCTTTACAAACCGGAAATTGTATTCTCTGCTTAAAAACGATTTTACAGCGCGGAACGCAGTACAAGTGAGTTCACAACATTGAACAATAAATACACCTATATACCACACTTATTCCCAAATTAGTATAGACTGACACTTTCACAAAGCTTTCTATCTCCCATACAAGAGAAGGGAAATTAGCCTTAGAAGGAAAGATTACCTATATTGAGGCCCTTAGGAGAGCGTATGACGTACGTGAGGCCGTGGCTAATGCACAACCTTACTCAGCATGTTTGATCGCGTATGGGGAAGCATTCCTGTTTAACCAAGGCGTATTATGTTATTTGGATAGGGGCGAGATCCGCACGCTGGATGTGCATGGAGCTGCTCGGCAAGAGCAAGTTGTCAATATTGGGGCTGTGTTACGACGGGCCTGCACGGTGTCACCGGATTTCAGCCAAGAGGTGGAATTCTCGCTTTTAAATTATAGCCACGGCATCGTTGCGGGCTTGTGCGAGATGGAAGGGTCTCAAGCGTGGCTGATTGTCCTTGACATTCGCGCGAGATGTACCCGAAAGAATGGTAGGCTGCTTCTCCTGCAGCAGCTCGAATCCTCCCGAAGAATATTTGTCCGCCACAATGAGAAGGTCTTATTTTACGGGACTCATTCCGAGTTTGCAGGGCATGGCCACCACGAATGGGTCATTCATGGCTGGGACTTGACCAAGAGGAAACCCCTAGCAGAGCGACCCGTGCAACTGGAAAATTTCGTCGGATCTGAAATCGGGTCTGCAATATGCTTTGAAATACATGACAACCACTTCTACGCTATTTCGAACGAAACCGGTTTTGAAGACGAAGAAATCGATTGGACTTCGTACTATATTTGCCTTCGGTTTCCGGTAGAAAGCCCCCACAGTGTCGAATGGCGTCGGTTGTGGCGCCGGCAACATCGCGAAGGTCCGATCCACGACACGTGGACAAACATATCTCTTCGAACGGACGACGCAACCAATCAACTCTTGATTGTTGAGAGTCGACGAGAATGGCGTCGTGCTGGCAGTGAGCATTATAGGACATACTATATGCAACCGCTTTCGTGCTTCAAAACAGATCCTGCAGACAAGAAGGACGGCGTGGGTCAGGCAAAGGAGTGGCAAACGGGAAGCGAATCCCATTCGAACCATGACTCCCCTAGTCCTGGGTTTCCTGGATATTTGCCAGTGCCTGTTCTGCCAAATGATCCACTAGCTTTAGCTCTCGATGACCGCAGTAAGCCCAATTATGAGCCTCCCAAAAAACGCCTCCGCCGATATTACCACCCAGAATATGATGACCATGAGATATCCTCGTCTAACCGCAGAGACTTCATTCTTGCAAAGACAAAATATCGAACGTACAATCATTGTGCATCAGCTTTTATTGACCTGGTCAATGATAATTCCCAATCAAATCAATCGAGAGACCACTTGCGGCTTCGTATAGGTTCTCGGAAGCGCAAATGTCCTATTGGCGAGGACGGCCTTTTGTATCCGTCAGAGCTTGATGAGAACAACAACCCAATACCAGATAGTGATGAACGTTTTGAATCTCGCGGGATCAAGCTATGGCCGCCTCCAGATTCCCACCCTGAACTTCTGTCGCTGCTCTGCCCTCCCAAGAGATGCGGGAATATAGAGGCTACCTCCGATGAGCGGTCTATCATTTACTCGACAGATCCTTCCACACCTGATGGTAGACGGCCAATAATTTTGATCAGCTTCGATCCCACAATACAGCTCGACAACGTAAGAAGGCTCTCTGTGAAGCTAACTGTGGAAAAGTCATCCCTCCCAGTTGAGATTGACAGAGAAGATACAAGACTTAGCAAAGGAAAACGAAAAGCTAGCACTGATATTGAAAGCAGTAGATTGGCTCCTGGGCAATCCACGCCATCTGCGCCGCTTCCTATTCCCTGGTTCAGGACGGAGGAAGCGATGTATTTGCATATTAACCGGAGTTACTGGCTGCGCTGATATGGTAATACCCGGCCTGTTTGTTCTATCCTTTATGTTCAACCTTTCATTCCTCTCTGTGCCTGGCGTCTGTGCTGGCCTGTTAGTTCTTTTTTTGTGAGGGTTTCTGCTTTTGGGCTACCGGCGTTCTTTAGACTTGGCTTTTGTATCTCTGAACCAGGGCAGGCAACTTTAATCGCCTCCCTTCTCTTATATTCCGCTGTTTAATGGCACATCTACTCCTTATATCCTTAGTTGAGCTATCTCCCTGGCTCTTCGCAACCGTTCAAACTGACACATTGATAACTATGACTAGAATTGGCGGATTGGTCAGCTTGATTATCAGGGTTAATTGAAAAAATATCGTTTAATAAAGCGCCGGTTAAATTCGCCGCGATCCCAAAGGAGCTTTGTCAATATCAATGGTTAGAACGTAAGGGGAAAATAAAGTCGACTACCGAAAAACTTACAGAGAAATAAAACTTGCTAAATTTTATCAACTATTACTGCAGCATACGCAGCATAGATAAATTCTTATTTTGAAGCCCATTTCTGGCATCCACAACGACGTTTTCACGTGCAACTACTCGGAGGCGCGATATCACATGACCTGATCGAGCCTTGGCTGAGTCATCAGCAATCCCACCACCCCACCAGCTAGTGCTTCTGATAGCTATGACTCTATATCCATGGATCGCATTCCCGAGGTCAAT
Organism: Blastomyces parvus; assembly: GCA_002572885.1. Classification (NCBI taxonomy): domain Eukaryota; kingdom Fungi; phylum Ascomycota; class Eurotiomycetes; order Onygenales; family Ajellomycetaceae; genus Blastomyces; species Blastomyces parvus. The sequence continues at coordinate 135,954 of PDNC01000004.1, forward strand.
CCGCTTTACAACTTCAATTGCAAGAATATTTGTTCCCATTCGTTTCAATTGTATACTTCACTACCACATAACTCTCACAATGGCTCCAGTCACTCTTCGCCTCCGTGCGGAGGACAAGATCCTTGAGCATCGGTAAGTGCTCTATGCTATACTTCCCGCCCCCGAGTACAACTAAGAGTCATGTATAAGGAGAAATTCACCATACTTCTCTAATCATACTCATAGATCTGCCCTCACCCCTCAAACCACTCGTGCCCTTGTAGACGCCGGCTACAATGTCAAGGTCGAGCGCTCTCCCACCTCTGCTCTGCGCAAGCGGATCTTCCCTGATGCAGAGTTTGAGCAGGCTGGTGCGACACTGGTGCCAGAGGGTTCATGGGTTGACGCACCGCTTGACAATATCATTCTGGGTCTGAAGGAGCTTGATGAGACCAAGGATTTCCCACTTAGACATGCTCATGTCACATTTGCGCATTGCTATAAGGGACAAGGAGGGTGGGAGAAGGCATTGGGAAGATGGAGCCGTGGGAATGGAGTGCTGTATGATTTGGAGTTCTTGCAGGTGAGATACATACATACGTATATATATTTAAACATATTACTGGTGCCTTGTTGAATGGTGAAGTGGGAGTCATTCAGGGGTTATTCCATTGGAGAAATGATACGTGGACTAATTTTGGATAACTTTGGACATGATCGCAGGATGATAAAGGGAGACGGGTTGCTGCATTTGGTGAGTAAAACCTACATCCATCTACAAAGACTTTTAAAGAACATGGCTAATACACTGATAGGATATCATGCCGGCTTTGCTGGTGCTGCGCTCGCTCTGAAGACCTGGGCCTGGCAGCTTCAACATCCTGATACTCCACTTCCTGGTGTAGATCATTTCACTGATGGCAGAGGATACTATCTTAGCGAGAAAGAAATGATTGATCAAATCCGAGAGGATGTTATTCAGGGAGCGAAGATTGCCGGCCGCAAACCTAGAGTTCTTGTCATTGGTGCTTTGGGTCGCTGTGGAAGGTTTGTCCTCTTCTAACAATGACACATTGGCATGGCTATGCAGCTGACAGGGGTGAGGATAGGGGTGCGGTTGATGCTTGTGTTAAATCTGGATGTGAAGATGTGCTCCGCTGGGATATGGCCGAAACCGCCAAGGGAGGGCCATTCGAGGAAATTGTAGAGTCTGATATGTGAGTTTTCACGTCCTCCAAAGTTGGATTTTTTCCCCACCTGCATGCTAATAACCCCCTAGCTTTGTGAATTGTATTTATTTGAATGAAAAGATCGCGCCATTCGTAGACATGGAGAGCCTGAAGGGCCCCAACAGAAAGCTCTCTGTTGTATGCGACGTCGTACGTGTTCCCCCGCCCCTTTTTTCTTTCTATCTTTTTTTTTTGGCTTGTCCGCTCTCGTAATTATTAACCATTAATTTGAGTAGAGCTGTGACACAACAAACCCGAATAACCCTATCGTAAGTCCCATCCCCTTGGATATTTGCTCGGGTAGTTTTGCGACGCTAACAGTCCATCCCTTCTAGCCAATCTACAACATAAACACTGTAAGCCCCTCCAGTTGTCCCTTTCCCGCATCAAATCACCGAATGGGCCAAAAACAGAAAAGAGAGAGAGAAAGAGAGAGAGATAGTAAATATGAGTCTAATTCAACCTCAACAGACCTTCGACAAACCAACCGTCCCACTCCCTCTTTCCAACCCACCCCTCAGCGTAATCTGTACGTCTTGTCTCACCTCCCCCTCTCCCCATCTCCCGTCCACCCAATCACCCCATTTCAGTCCCAAACTAACCATTCAAAACCCTTCCCCCGTTCTGAAAACTCAGCAATCGATCACCTTCCCAGCCTTCTCCCCGCAGAGTCCTCGGATGCCTTCTCCTCCGATCTCCTCCCGTACATGCTGGAGATCAAGAACCGTGACTCGCACCCAGTCTGGCAGCGGGCGGAGAAACTCTTTAGAGAAAAGGTCAAGACTCTCCCTGCGGCATTGCAGAAGGCTGAGTAGGAAGAAGAAAAGAAAAAAAAAATGCGCGTGAGAGAGAGAGAGAGAGAGAGAGAAACGGTGGTATCTGTCAATTGATTGGCTTGATGGAAAGGAGGGTTATAACTCTATTTCCCTTCGGAAGATTTTTGAGATAAAAGGATCATTTTCAAACAGGGCGGCCGGGGGGAGTACAAAGGAAAATAGAGGTTTAGAAGAAGTGGGTGACCTATTTATTTTCTCGGGGATTATTTCTACCGTCATATATAGAGATAGTTAGCTCTATGTGCCCTCCTCCATCTTGTCATATATTTGGGGGGGGGGGGGGGGGGGGGTGTTTGAGTCAAAATTTAGATACTTCATTTCATTTCGGCTTGAAAAATGGAATCAAATGAACAGGTCATAGCATAGGAAGAATAGAGGGGTTCTAAAGCAATGTTCTAATTAAGGATTGACATCCATCTATCTAATTTGAAATTGCAGAGTAGCCCAAGAAATGCAATGCCTCCCAGTTAGAAGACAGCAAAAGAAAATGGAAAGGGAAAAGAAAGAAAAGGAAGAAAACCATAACACCAGACAATACCATCATCTACAATGGTACAGTACATTACATACAAATTAAATGCTCTTCTATTTTCACGAGAGAGTTGTATCACAGAGCCCTTTAAAATGATAATAGCAAGGATACTGCTGTGTCCATACATTGCCGGGGACCTGAATGAAAAAAATGTCCGAATGCGAAGAAAGGTGAATTACACCAACTTGTGCCCATGCCATATCGATCAATATCACTCAATATCACACACTGTTAGTGTCTTTGTATTGTACAGGGGAATTCCACGGCGGTTGGACGACAGACAAATAGGATATGAGCATGTTGGTACATACCACAAATACCACTCGCGCCGGTGGGGATAATCGTGTATACAACCTACCGTCCGTCCGTCCATACAAATAAAGGAAATGAAATAAATAGCACCATTCCTTTGAAAAAATTGTTATTAGGATTTTTGCAATCAAGTAAATAGAATAGGTAAGATAGGCTATGCGCGCAACGTATATGCGATGCGTGATGTTAAGTATGTACACCCCAATTTGATAAAAAAATAAACCATATGCGATAATGTTATGTTGCTAAACCGATCAGATGTTCGCTTTCCCGCAACCCGCCCGCCCTCCTGGCGCTGGTATTGGCATTGCCGTTGGCGTAAATACGTAGAATGAAGATAGGACTGGGATAAAGTAAGATGGGTAGTTAAAGGGTAAGTAAGGGTGGTGAGTGAAAACAATAAAAATAAAAACTGGAATAGAATGGAATGACCCTCTAATTTAATCTAACATAATTTCCTGTTGAGGGAGAAAGAATTAGTCCAAATTCGTTTCACTGTGGGGCGGAAAAGGGACAAAGGAAAGTGTTAATATGTGGGGGAGGTCATACCTGGAAACTGCCCCGTCTTCCCATTAACCCTCCCCGTCCACCACTCATTCTCATTATTAGTCCGTTCTATAACCTCGATCACTTCACCGGCAGAAAAGCTCAGGTCCCCATGCGCCTGCGCCTCGTAATCGTATAACGCTGTCACCGTCTCTACAGCCGGGGATGATCCCGCGAGCCGGGCCGGCTTGGGTGGAGGAGGTGGCTTCTTTGCCTTTGCAGCCGCAGCCAACGAGCTGCTGCCGCCGATAAGTGTAGACGCGGTGTGGGCAGAGTATGGCGGTGGTGGGTTGTTCTCTGAGGTATCCGTCGTACGGCGTGATGGATGTACTTTTTGTTCCGCGGCGAGCTTATCCTTGCCGCCCGGAAGGAACCTGGAACCCGGCCGCCGGCCGCCGGTAGCCTTGAAGTGGACGATTGAAAGCTCCTCCGCACGTTCCTTGACGTCGCCTCGTTTTAATTCAAAGGCCTCCTCGACGTCTAAGGTTAGGTCGAAATAACCGATGTTCATCCCTTGCATTTGTTCGTGGAGGGTGTAGAAGACATTCAGTTGCATGTAGTAGAACGATTGGAAGAGTGGTTTGATGAGCTCTGCTTCTAGCTGGAAGAGCTGTGGGAGCTCCTTTTTCAGAAGGTCATTGTAGTAGTTGAAGTCTGCAGTTGCTTGTTCGACATCATTCTCCGCCTTATACAAGGCCTTTTCGTCTTTTAACGACTTATCCTTCTTATCCTGAAGCTTTTTTAGGGTAGCGCGGTGCCGATCGTAATCCAGCTGTTTATGTTGTCGTTTCACTGCTACCTTCCGAATGATCTTAATGATCTCCAGGAGTTCCTCAGCGGGGTGGACCACTCTGGAATTTATCAACTCCAATTCAGGTTCTAGGGTAGTCTGCAGTTGGCGCACGATCGAAGCATATTCGTCGCAGGCTTCTATTCCTGCCAGGTTCCCTTCAGGCATCGCAGATTCCGGATCCGAGGCTCGACCGGAGATCGGCTTGTAGAGTTCTTTGATAGCTTCTGAGAATTGGATCTGGTGATTAAGCATGCCTACAGAGGTAACAGGAGTTAGTAATTGCGCAACCAACTTCGCAGAGCTATCGTAGGATATTCGGGTGGGGGAAGGGCAAGGCCGGGGAAGGGCATGTTTTTTCTTATATGACACTTGGGATACCATTGATGGCGTCGAAGTACTTCTTTGATTCATCGTGCAGCTTCTTCGTCTCCTTCTCTAGCTCCTGAAACCTCCGTTCGGCATCGAGGTAGACGGCATCCTTGGTGTTCTCGCCAACATTGAAGCGAGCCTTGAAGGTCTGTGGCGCCCGCACGACGGATTTCTGGAGCCCCTTGAGACTCATTGTCTAGGAGATCCCCACCCGAAGCGGAAATGGGGGAGGTTTGACGGCAGCGCCGGAATAGACGTCACGAATATGGCGGGGGGACTAGCTCGTGGCAAGCAGGGAGTGAAGATACAAGATATACGGGGGGAGGGGCAAAAAACGGTGGAATGGGAGATTTAAATATGGAGCGGGTACGGCGGAATCACGGAGTTATATATTTAGAGTTGGTGGCCGTTGTTTTGGACCTCTTTCTCTGCAGAGTAGATGCTACAACAGAAGACAGCTGTCGCACAGCGGATTGTAAGAACTTGGGGAGGTTGTTGTTTGTCGTTGAAGTTGAAGCTGAACTCGGTTGGTTGTTGCTGTTGTGCCTTTTGACTTTATGCCCGGTGGAAGCTTCTCGGCGCGGGCGTGCATTATGTAAGACGGGAGCCCTGTTATGGCCGTATCAGGTTTAACGGGGCAGCCGCACTTGACCAAAGACGGTTAGAATGTACTGCCAAGCCCCCGCGCTAGTTCATCTTTGGTTAGCGAAAATACTCCAGCCACATAGATGACAGACGCCAAGACCGGTGGCATGGGACCCGACGCTGTGATTGGCCAGGATCAGATCTGATTTGCTGCCAATGACGATTAGCGTGAGGCTGAGCATGCGGCGCCTGGGGATTCGCCGGATGCACGAACGACCGACGCCTGCACACTGCACACACGAGATGACATCGTCACAGACTCACAGAACCAGCAATTGGTGCGAGCTGAGAACGGAGGCAGCAGAATTATTAGAGACGAGGAACATACGAAAGCGTCCTTACTTCTATACGGGCTGTGGAACAATGGCTGCATAGCTTTTTGCTGCAATCTTATCTGGAGACCACTTATGTACTCCGTACATATGCATCCATTGTTCTGCAGGTGCTGTCGCTGCGGCCCCGGAAACTGCCAGTTTCCGAGGCGCATACGGCTCCAAGGACATAACTCCGGCTTGTTCTCTTCTTGGCCGGCAACAATCGGACCAGTTGATTCATTCTCATGGACGGGTTGAACATTTATGAAGCGTTACAAAAATGAGGTACACTACGGAGTATATTGTGTGGAAAGCCTTCTACATGTCTCTTTATGTCTCTTTAGATGTAAGAGTTACTGGTAAGGTACATTCTGAACGCCAATCAAGAGCTAGCTGAATATGAACGTCACTATAAGTACAGGTATAGTTGCTAGAACACCCCTCTTATACTTTATTTAATCAATAAAGACATGTATACTGACTGGTGGATCAAGGATCAGCTATAGATAAAATGCCGTCGTGATTCATGTCTTATCCAACTACATGAAACTACCTATACTTTCTTGTAGGCCACGTTATGCAACTAATATCTGCTTATGTTCTATGTCACAGAGAAGGAGGAATCGCAAAAGTACAGATCACGGGGACGCCTATGGATCATGAGCTTTAAGTTATAGATGTCTATCTTCCCGTTTTTCACCCTGGAGCTTGTCCTCGTCGTCTCTGCTGATGGGCAAAATCTCTTCGATCTATCCTCCCATCAACTCGGAGAAAACGGAGCACGACAACACTTCCACCAGCCTCATCAACTTTGGGTTATAAATGTTAAACACTGGGGTTAAGAAGGATAGGGCCCCGGTAGGGGCAGAAGAAGGAAGCTATCCCGACTTCAAATTGCCATTTATATTGTGAGCAACTACAGGTCAGGAAAATTTGTGATAATCAAAGGCTGCACTTCTCAAATAAAACATTCTCTGGGGCCCTTTTCGGAACTCTCAAGGCTAGAAATTCTGCAAATGTGTTGAAACGCCTAATCAACTATAATCATCTGTGCGGACTCTTTGTCATTATCGGCTTCATTGAAACTCCCGATTTTCAACAAGTTCTCTAACCGCACTAGACGAGGGAAGCGTTAGCACTTTTAATGTATCAGGATTTGCCTGAAACCCACAAGAAACCTCTACTTTGTATTATTACTATTATTATCATTATTTTATTATATATATAGTGTCTTGGAAAGTTAAATACCGGTTTCAACAGACCGCCCATCACTCCAACCTCCCCCCCCCCCCCCCCACAGGAAGCCCCAGGATTCCTACATGAGGATGAAATCCTACCGTCCTGGGCAAAAAGCTAACAAGCCAACCAACCCCACACCGACTTGATCTCGTCAGCCATGGCCCACCGGCCTTCCACTACTGTATGGACTGTGCATAGGGTCTAGAGCCGAATCCTACAATTGTTTGTTCTGACGTTGGCTTATTTGAACTTACAGCCCCTAGAACGAGCCAGCAAGAAAGTTGGTTGTAAGCGGAATACTCATGTGGAGGAAAACATTATATCTTGATTTTTCATCTCTTTCTGCTTTTGGATTTATATTGGGGAGGAGGGGTAATATTTTAGCGAAAAGGAGTTAATTTATTTAATAATTCGATTCTTTAAGCGCGAACAAACACAGATTATTTGCTGTTAATAGCTCTATCGATGGTATTCTTACTCCCTCGTCGATATTCCAAGGTTCATGCGTCAAACCCCTCCAGTTGGCAAATATTATCACTGCTTACAGACAGATTGCATGCGGGGTGATGGATATCAGCAAAATCATCACCCCACCCGCCCCCATCCCACCCACAAAAGCTGCTATTTTTTGCCATTTGGTTTCATACATTCCACTCTACCAACAGTAGCCGCCAGCTGTGCCAGTTAAAATGTGTGGAGCGGGTGGAGGCGTCAGGCGCTATCGAGCCTTAGCGACGAGCAAGCCCTCTTTACTAATAACTTCTCCTGCTTGAGCACGGCATATCATTCTGATCGGCCACATATCGCCTCCCTGACACAGGACGCGTAGCAAAACCGCGGTTTAAGCCAAGAGAGTGGGCTGATAACCAATGTGGCATTGATTTTCATAATACCTAAAATAGAACCCCCTGTTGTCGAGTGGGCGCTCCATTATTTCTCCGAATGTTATTACCGTTCGGAATTGACCGAACGCGGGTTCCTACTGGAAGACCTGTGCCGGGTGCCAAGTTGAAAAAGTCTCCACGGACTCCGACCAGGACTCCGACCAGGGATGCAGGCTGCGGAAGAACGGCGGGAAATGCTCCGCAAGAAAGAACGAGAAGGAGTCTTATTTACAGCGTAAGAAAAGTCAGACTGAAACGCAAGCAGGCATTGGCTAAACGTTAAATAACCTTGGAAAGCGCTATGGCTTGTTATATTGGTATATATATATATATATAAGGAACGCGGAATAGCATGCATCCGATGCAGTCTTCTTTCCCCCTGGCGCGCAATTTTATGATTTCCCGCATGCCAAAAAAATAACGCGGAGTAGAAACAAAAACAGAGGAGGGAGGCCCTTACGTTTTTATCAACACAGCCCATAACACCATGGCGTTTCCCTCAGACGCTTTATCGACCATCCAGAACTTTCTGGCTACGGACGAAATCATCGAACCTTCCTCTGACCAGTATGCCTCGGAAACGGATTTCTGGTCGGCGCACAAGAACCCCAAACCGCAGCTGGTCCTGCGACCAAAGTCGCTTCCTGCGCTCCAGAGAACGGTCGAGTATCTCTGTGCCTCAGAGCTGGATTTCGCAGTCCGGTCCGGGGCAAACAATACAGCTGGCGCGAAAGATGTTCAACTGAGCATGAATGCTTTTGATGCTTTTGAATTCGACCGGAACAGTGAGTCGGTAACGATTGGTGCTGGCCAGACATGGGGAGAGGTAGATAGGAAGATGGAAGAAGGCGCCCCGGGATACACAGGTTCGTCACAATAACGCTCTGTCCTTGGAGCTATGAAAATGATAATGTTATTAACTTCTTCGTCTCGCCTTCTCCTTCGTTTCGTATTGCAGTTTTGAGCACTAGGGTGCCATTTGTTGGCGTTGCGGGCTCCCTTCTCGTCGGCGGGATGTCCTGGTTTTCTGGGGAGCATGGCCTTTGCTCAGATCCAAAAACCCTTCTTGATGCCCATGTGGTGCTGCCGGATGGTAGGGCAATATGGGCTTCAACGGAGCCAGACCTCCTCTGGGCACTTCGCGGCGGAGGGGGGAACTTTGGAGGTAAGTGAAGCACAATAATTGCCTCTCGTCATCCGAAGTATTTCAGCGTTTGATAAGATTCTGCGTGCCCAGTCGTTTCCGCTTTCAAACTCAAGGTATACCGCTGCCCACCAAAGATCCTTGGGGGAACGATTGTGTTTCCAAAGACTGCAATGAAAGCTGTATCTCAGGGGGTATCCGATTTTGTGAAAGGAGGGACCGATCCAAAAATTGCGGCACACGTCGTGGTTATGGACTTCGAGCCCCCTACGGGCCCAGACGATATTCCGCAGCCTGGTATTGCAATCAATATATTCGATTCCCATGGAGCAGAGCATGGGAGGAGTGAGCTGGGTTTCAAGTGGGCCTTCGACATTGAAGGTGCAGTAGACATGACCAAGGAAATGACTATTCGTGAATTCAATAATTCTACGGGTATGTATACACACTTCAACTCTGTAGCCGACGATTTGCAACGGTTCTGACACATTCATTGCTCCTTTTCAGCCTCGCTTCGGATGGTAGCGGGCAGTACCATCATGCTGACTTCACCACTAATCGACGCTGAATCTATTGATCCCGATTTCATCGTGCGAATGGCAGAGTTCTACAATCAGGCAGTAGAGGCGAACAGAGCTTTGGGATCTGGCAGTTTGCTCGTTCTGGAAATCTTAGGCAAAGTGAGTGGTCACCGGCTTGTTTAAACATCTCTGCCTAGGCCCGATGCTGACGCCTTTCCGCAGAATACTTTAACTTCCGCTGGGGGAACCGCCTTGACAGCGTGGCCTCGTACGAAGCCACAGCATGTGCTTCAGCTTGCTATGATGCATCCTCCTGGAGCAGACTGTCCCCCAGAGCTGGTTTCAGGACTTTTAGAGAAGGCTCCCAAGCAGATATGCCCTGCCCATAAACCCAACGAATATTGGCCCGCTTTTATCGAGGAGTTCCAAGATTTGAGCCAGGTGAGTTTGCTTTTCAGCCAACCGGCGGCGCAATTTTTTTCATTTTTCATTTTGCTTTCTCTTCCTTCACGTCTTCCGCCTTTTCCGCAATCTTGAGGCACATCAGGACAGCCCTAAGCAGTAGAGCTGACGTTGGTTTATGTGATAGATCTTCGGGCCAAACTATGAACGACTCCGTCATGTTAAAACAAAATATGACCCCAAGGGTAGATTGAATAAGGGGCTTTTTATTCCTCCGTTTTGACTGTCTGGCAAACCAGGGTCAGCGATACTCGCAGGCAATTTTGTATTCGTAATGTTGAGCAATGAATGGCCAGGGTGTAGTTGCTTGGATTCAAAATGTAACAAATTGACCAGCTTTTCACCATCCTCAATATTCATAATATCCTTGTGGGGTTCAACCTGTTGTAGTAGTTTACTCATGCCACAATGGATGTAGAAAGCTGTTGATATTGTTCATATTGTTCTAGTTCGGGCTAAGCGGACTTGTGGGTTAACTCCGATCACGTGTTCTAATTCTCCGCTTTTCGCGGCAAAATTTGCCATCGCAATTAGTCAGCGCCCGCCTTTATCAGATCGAGGATTTCCCAGCTGCTCCCAAAATCGACGAACCCACAACAATTCCCATACGCCTTTTCCCTCCATCACTATGTCGAATTTGGCACCCTCCGCTTTTCGACAGGCACTTCGTGCATGTCCACGCCGACGTGCCTCTGTCCGGCCAGCCGTCCCCAGAATAGCGGCAACGGCAGCCAGACGGTGTTATGCGTCCGAATCGAAGCCGACCAGGGCTCAGGCCCATGTGGACTTGGACGTGGACGTCGCCATAAAAACTGGTCAGAAGTCATTTGTCGAACAAACCGGTATCCGGCCACACGATGTTGCCGTGCCGGGCACGGCGGCTAGCGGTGATGGCCTGACGGATCCGTCGAGTGGGATTTTGAAGCAGGCTACCGTTCTGGAGCAAGGAAACCGGCCTATATATCTCGATATGCAAGCCACAACACCCACAGACCCACGTGTGCTTGACGCGATGCTCCCGTTCCTCACGGGTCTTTACGGCAATCCGCATTCGAGAACACATGCGTACGGATGGGAGGCCGAGAAGGCCACGGAACAGGCCAGAGAGCATGTCGCCAAACTGATTGGCGCGGATCCTAAGGAGATCATCTTCACCAGTGGCGCGACAGAGAGCAACAATATGAGTATTAAGGGTGTTGCGAAGTTCTTCGGCCGGTCGGGAAAGAAGAAGCACCTCATCACCACGCAGACGGAGCACAAATGTGTTCTGGATAGCTGTCGGCACCTTCAAGATGAAGGGTTCGAAGTTACATATCTCCCTGTGCAGAGCAATGGGTTAATAAGCTTGAAAGACCTTGAAGATGCCATCCGTCCCGAAACGGCGTTGGTCAGCATCATGACAGTCAACAACGAGATTGGCGTTATACAGCCTGTGAAAGAGATCGGAGCTCTTTGCCGGTCCAAAAAGGTGTTCTTCCACACCGACGCTGCCCAAGCTGTTGGCAAAATCCCCGTCGATGTTAATGAATGGAATGTCGATCTTCTTTCGATTTCTGGCCACAAGATCTACGGGCCGAAAGGCATTGGAGCTTGTTATGTGAGAAGACGGCCGAGAGTTCGTCTCGACCCCATCATTACTGGCGGTGGCCAAGAGAGAGGACTCCGGAGCGGGACGCTTGCTCCCCATCTTGCGGTTGGGATTGGAGAGGCGTGCCGCATTGCAAAGGAAGAAATGGAGGTAAGAGTTAATCCCTTTCAATCTCTGTTGCTTCCGCAATGAATTCCTTGACTTTATGGTTTCCCTTACTATATTTCTTCGCACCTCGAATGATTATATTGCTTAATATATGCTTCGCTTTCTGAGAGTGGTTGGTTGTAGCTGCACGGCTTTGCTGTGTTTGCCGACTACCTTTGATTCACATAGCAGGGGTTATGACATTGGTTCGGTGTTTTCTATTGTTTTTTTTTAATTATTTCTCTATACGTATATATGTTTATGATCTGATATGGATTTGCGTTGCTAATTCAACAAAAAAATCTAGTATGATGCGAAACGCATCAAAGCTCTGTCCAAACGGCTTTTGGACGGCCTCCTCGCAATGGAACATACCACGTTAAACGGTGATCCCGAAAAACACTATCCCGGCTGTGTCAACGTATCCTTCGCGTACGTCGAGGGCGAGTCCCTTCTGATGGCTCTGAAGGATATCGCATTGTCCTCTGGGAGTGCGTGCACGTCCGCCTCACTGGAACCTAGCTACGTTCTCCGGGCGCTTGGAAACAGCGACGAGAGCGCACACAGCAGTATCCGGTTCGGCATCGGACGATTCACGACAGAGCGCGAGATCGACTATGTATTGCAGGCTGTAAGAGAGCGGGTATCTTTCTTGCGGGAGCTCAGTCCGCTATGGGAACTCGTGCAGGAGGGCGTGGACCTAAACACGATCGAATGGAGCCAGCATTAAACAACACGCACTGGTATTTTTTTAATAACCGGCCCGGATTTATTACCTGATTTTGATACCAGAATATCCTCCTCTCATTCGGCGAGGGTTTTATTTTTCACTTTTTTCCCCCATGACTACCTTTTGTTCATACCAGCCAACCTGATTTAACCTCTATCGGCCGGGTCTTTTTCATGATTTACCGAACCACCCAGCAACCGTCATACCATCCATCCTTCGCCGGCATTTGTTGACTAATTTTTTTTTTTTTTTTTCACCGTCCCTTTTTCCTCAGCTGTCCGATTACATGTTATTGTGGGCGTTTTCTGTTCCGCGTATCCGGGCCTCAATTTAACAACCCGGTCGTTTTCTGTATATTTTTCTCAACCACCTTTTCCTCTGTATTATTACTATTATATCAGGCCGTTCGCTTTACTCCTTTTTTCGTTGCCCAACAAAACAGAAAAATGGGTAAGATGGACAAAGCTAAGTTATGACCGATAAAAAATTTCATTTATGATATCAAGCTTCTTGTATTCGCTCTCCACTCAACCAGACATTTCAGATTTAGCATACAAAAATAAAATAAATCCAGATAAATTATTTTAGTACAGTTGACCACGACCACTCTCCTCTCAGCGCGTGATCACAAAAACCGTCATGTTCCCCCCATTCTTGTATTAATATTCTGCAATAATGACTTGCTCCCCGCACCATGATATCCTTGATATTCCGCGTGCATTTCCATTTCCCCTCATGCTACCGTCGTATCCCTCCAACACTTTCCCCTCATTGGGGAAATACTCCGCAAGGCATGTCCTGGGCAGTTTCTCGCTGCCTGCCCATGTGCCGGGCTCCTCAGGAAACTCGCATAGAGCTAGCAGAAGGCACGGGGATGCAGTGCTTCCAGCCATACCGGCAAAACGTTAGACTTATGATACAGCCGGATTATGGTTGTTCCGCCGTGCCAGCCGGCGACACTCGCTGAACCGTGGAGTATAAAATCTTAATATAATGGTGGTATCACCGTTGAATCACCGTTGAATCACCGTAAATTAACCCTACGTTCTTCCCTAATGGATATCCATGGATATAGGTAGCTGCCGCCAGCACTAGATTTCTTCATCATGATAACCTTGGAACCCACGTTCAACCTCTTCAACACACGTGAAGAAGCCCGTGCACTCCTACGAAGCGTTTTGATATCATGCAATCATATTTTTTTTTTCATTAAAAAGACCTCATATCCACAAGAACCAAACACCAGTCTGCGACAAAATAAATCAAGCGCGACGAGATCCTTCTATAATAAACAAGCCAAAAAACTGCAAAATCAAGATATCCCTCTAGAATGCAAAGATGACTGACTCCCTTGATCATTGGATAACCACCATACCGATAACCATGCCGATAATCACAATGGCGATGAGAACCAGAATGCCCTAGATCCGGGGATGAGAACCAGAATGCCTAGATCCGGGGACAAGAACCAGAATGCTTAGAACCACCCACCCCAGATGTCATAGAACCAGGGGATGAGAACCAGAATGCCTAGATCCGGGGACAAGAATCAGATTACTAGAACCACCCATCACAGGTGTCATATAACCAGAGGATGAGAACCAGAATGTCTAGATCCAGGGCAATGTGTGTACGGAATAATGGGGTATTTGAATACCTAGGTAACTCTTCTTGGTAAAGTCACATGAAACACTGCATTTTAATTGGCTGAGTGCTTAGTCATTGTCTATATTGGAATGACACTAGCTTAGTAATAGACTTGTAATACAAAGCTAACCAATTAAAATTCTTTATTGCACGTGATCATTGCCAAGCTTGTATAAGGTTGATTTTCGAATATGTTGAATAGAGTATTCTGGACACACACTGATTCAGGGACAAGAATCAGAATGCTAGAACCACTCACCGCCGCAGTCATAGAAAGAATCAGAATGTTAGAGTCACTCGCTGCAGATGTCATATAACCAGGGATGAAGAATCAGAACACTAGAACCACCCGGGTTCCATGTGATAACCAGGGGATGAGAACCAGAATGCTAGAACCCCGTGATATCAACGATATCGTGGATATAACCATAACCCTGTGATATTCATGATATCACAGCTGTAATCATAACCATAACCACCAGTATCAACACCAAATGATGGAAATACTGATAACAATTATCATGCAAGAATACGCAGCATTGAGAATGGCTGAGGGGGCGGTAATATCAATACAGGACCTCGGGAAAGATGGATTTGAGTGTTTTTCTTGCATGTTTTTTATGTATTTGCATGTACACAGCTAGTCCCTAGCGGGAAACTAGACTCTACTTCCCAAGGTTTTTGTAAGTATTTGGAATGATTTGGGCGTTTTCTGTGGCTGCGTGTGCGTGTGCATAGGTGTTGAATGCTCTACCCGACACAAGCGGAGTAGATTCCTTCAGAAGCAACGAGATAGTTGAGCGTGGGTTTAAGAGGGTTGAACCTAGTTTGAAATCGCCGTGGAAAAACCTTCAGCATGGTTTTAACCTTAAATCGCCGCTGTGGAGTCCGTATTCTCGATGGATGATCCAGAGTTGAGCGCCGATTTAAAACCACGTTCAACCTTCTTACAACCACGTTCAACTGTAACCCCGGTTTGGGCTCTGGTGGTGATTGAGCGTTGATATCATTGACATGCCCTCTCTTTTATATGCCCCGCAAACAAAGGCGAGCCTGTTGGCCACCACCACCCCCAAGAGGCTAGGTACATACGCTAGCCTGGGGCCCTTTGCGCGGGTTTCGGTGACTGCTGTCTTCAAAAGTGGCTGAAGGGAGCGGATCATCAGGGACCAGATGCACGCAATCTTTGCCAGGTCTAACCGCAATCTGCTGCCAGTGCGCCCAGGGAGCCAGGGAATCGGGGGATCAGGGATGCGATGGCTGCTGACAGGATGGTCGACGCCAGCCATCACCCGGCTCTGACGGGAGGGGGGGCATGATTCATGACGGTTCTGATATCTTCTCAGAAAGAAAAGAAATAAGCGGTGGCGAACGGGAGGGACGATATAAAAAATCCGTTATCATCGCATCTATTGGCATTTCAGCATTTCAGAACCTCACTGCTCAACGATGTAGCAATTTATTAGTGCTGAGTCGATATTAACTTTTTCCAGTCCCGGAACCGCCCATACAAACCCACTCGATCTGCCCGCCCTGGTGCCTGTTGAGCCTAGGCTGGAATTTGGCCCTGAAGAAGAGGGGGAGTTGATTTTGATTTCTTCTCTTTTTATCTACTAATTATATTTATTTAGATCTCCGCCGCCCCGCCTCCCGCTGGCAGCCCCCGCTGTGTCCTCCAGAGACATCTCCTTTCCATCTATACTTAACTTGGCTGCTACTGATTCATATTACCTAGGTAATATCTCTCTTTCTGCGCTCCTCCTCCTCTGGCATCCGTCTCTTCTCCGTCCCGCCTCTCCGCACATCGTCCAGCATTGCTTGCCAGATATGCTTGCACCCCTCCCCTCCCTCGAAGACTACGGCCTCTCCCCCGTCACAGGCTTCCTCCCAGAAGAAGCCCCGCTGCAGCGGCTGCCGGACCCGTACTATGCAAAATGGGAGTCCATTGTCTCCAGCCTCCAGGCGCTGCTGCTCAGCCATCGCTTGCGCCCGACCATTGACAACATGCCCATTCTCTCCACCGCGAACCTGAATTCCGAGCCGGAATGGCGGAGAGCATATGTTTTGTTGGCGTTCATGCTGCATGCCTATGTGTGGGGTGGTGATTCTCCGGCTGAGGTACGAATATTAAAATATCTTTTTTATATCTTTTTAAATCCTTTTTAAATCCGCGCGCTTTTTTTTGCCCCTCCTAGTGGGGCTTCTTCCTTCTGGTTTTTAATATAGATCAAATGTAGATCTATCTATATATATTTTTTTCTTTTGTCCAATGAAACGGGGTTGGTTGCACAGCATACAGATCGGCGAAGATCGCAGAACTAACAATGGCGCATCTTTTTTCCAGATCATCCCCAAATCCATCTCAATCCCCTTCCTCGAAATCTCCGCACACCACGAACTCCCGCCCGTTGCCACATACTCCGGCTTGTGCCTCTGGAACTACAAGCCTATTTTCCCCGGGGAACCCGCCGACAACATCGAAAACATCACCTCGCTCCACACCTTCACGGGTTCCCTCGACGAACAATGGTTCTATCTAGTCTCCATCGCCATGGAGTCCCACGGCGCCTCCACCATCCCCCTCATGCTCAACGCCATCGCCGCTGCCCGCCAAAATAACACACAGCGAGTCATCGAATGCCTACGCACATTCGCCCAATGCATCGACGAGATCTCAGACCTCCTGCAGCGCATGTACGAGAACTGCGATCCGCACGTCTTCTACCACCGCATCCGGCCCTTCCTGGCCGGCAGCCGCAACATGAGCGACGCAGGCCTCCCGGACGGCATCATCTACGACGACGGCACCGGCTCCCAGACCCGCCACTACTACTCCGGCGGCTCCAACGCCCAAAGCTCCCTGATCCAGTTCTTCGACATCGTCCTCAACATCGAGCACCTCCCCACGGGCGAGAAGCGCACGGAGAAACCAGACCTCGGCTCCTCCCCGTCAAGCGACGACCAGGGCAGCAGCCACGCCCGCGCCAAACGCCACAACTTCATCATGGAGATGCGCTCGTACATGCCGGGCCCCCACAGGCGCTTCCTCGAACACGTCGCCAGCGTGGCCAATATCCGCGACTACGTCCTCAAGCACAGCTCCGACAGCGCCCTCTGCGCCGCCTACGACTCCTGCCTGGCCGTCCTCCGCGCCATGCGCGATAAACACATCCAGATGGTCTCGCGGTACATCATCATCAAGGCGCGCGAGGCCCGCATGCACCAGACTAGATCTGCCAGCCCGCGCGCAGCCCCCGGCGGCCATGGAAAGTCCCGCGCGGTTAACCTGGCGAGCCCTGTGACGGCGGCTGGCGATGACGAGGTTGTTGCGCCGGCGTCGGCGAGCGGCAGTAGCGGCGGCAAGAACCTGCGGGGAACGGGTGGGACGCCGTTGATTCCGTTCCTAAAGCAGGCGCGTGATGAAACGGGGGAGCCGGCTGTGGGGTTGTTGGTGAAGGAGTTGGCGATGCGCGGGCCTCCGAGGGCGGTTAGGGGGTAAATGAGCTAGATGATGAGGTAGCAATGCAGGATATATAAGAATAGAATTAAGTCTGTGGCAGCTTGCGGGGTCAAGGGCCGAACAGACGAGAATGAGAATGAAAGCTAGTTGGGAACATCGGCAAGCGTGTCACTGCTGGTGGGCGATGTTGGTTGGGATTTGATGGCTGTAAAAAGATGAAGACTTTGTATAGGTTTTTCTGTTTTTTTAAACCGCTTTTCTTTTCTAGATGTTACGTTTGACGTTTGAGTCATGTATGCTACTTTATCCGCTTTTCTCACTTTTCTTAAATGCTTGGATGCGCCGTTATTCTGCATTGTTTTGTATATATTAACGGTCCTCTCCCCTCATCCTATTTTTTTTTTTTTTCATTTGCATTGGTAGGTCTGTGGCTCTTGATACATCCTGCTACTCTTTGATTGCTCTGGACAGATGTATGTAGTTCAATATCCTCCCTGTATTTTTGTTGTTGTTTTCAAGTTACTTTGTTGGACTCTCACAGCTTTATATATTCAGGTGAAAACTACCAACGAATAGATAGAGATATCATGATTTCTACATCACACAGAATACTCCCTGTTCTCCCACCCCTTTGCTTGGATTCCAATATTTAGTGGGCAATGGAAGAGAGCAATTTGTTAACGCTCCCAACAGGACGGTATTTACGGTAAAAAGTGATGAAATTCGAAGGGGGCGTGGGCATATAACTAACTAGTAGGACAGCGAATTCTCTTCCTACAACAAGCTTATCCGCAGCCCCTTCAGAGCTTCCACTCCGCAGCGGAAGGGAGGAGAGAACGCCAACCTTCTCACCATCCCACACAGAGTCTGGTTCACAGCAAACTGCGACTGAATTTATGGAGTGGTCGAATGGGCGGCCATGGCACCCGTTTCGTACACTCAGTATGCGGGCTGGTTTAAGGCTGCATAACGAGAAATATCGCTGCCAATGGGGGGGCTACAAATAATCTATGAATTTTGGCCATCTAGACGGACCCTGTCCGCTTTGGCCAGGGCAGGGGGCTTGAAAGGTGAGAATTCATCATATGTGGAGGTTAAACTAAGCTGACTTCAAGGCAACAAATATGAATGTGCTTGGTGGAGAATGCCCATGGTAGAAGTCAGGTATTCTATGCTCATTTGCAGAACCTACCATCTGGGTGTTGATGTTTGACAAGTGCTAAATATATGAAGAAAAAATATCCATAGTTGAAGCTTTTCCAATATTCCAAAGATTTCCTTTTGAATAATTCCGACTACGCACTTTTCTTTTACAGCTGCAGATTCATGTAACGGGGAACCATGATGTTCAACGTATATCATTCTGTCAAATTGGAAGAAATCCATATACAACAGCTAAAAACTACAGATAACCCCAGCCGGATATCATGAACCAGTTCGGTAAAAAACCATCCTAAAACGAACGCCAGAAAACACCTCTACCTCGTCTGCTCCCCCTTATCCCCCCACCGACTCTCCATCTCCCGCTCCGTTTCCTTCTGCTGCGATTTCCCCTCCTCATGCATCTGCCTAAACTTCCTTCGCTCAGCCTCAGCCTGCGCTCGCTCCTGGTCACTGCCCCCGAACCCAGGGCCGGAGAGGAACTCGCCGACCTTGCCCGTTACACGGTCCCCGGCGCCTTCGCCCCATTTCTGCGCTTGTCTGCGCGCCTCTTGCTCTTCGCCCTCTGCGTTCTGGCGCTCACCAGCTTTGCGGAGGTTTTCGTTGCCGATGGCGGCGCCGACGGTTTGTTTGGCGGAGCCTACGGTTTGGTTGTATTGGCCGCTTGGTTGGGATTGTGTCTGGGTGGGAGGGAGATGTTAGATATATTTTTTTGTGTAGGAATGGAGCGAGGATCATACTTCATTGATGTTTTCTTTGTCATCAGAGGTGTTGCTTCCTGTTACTTTGTTCACGGTATTTTTGACAACGTTCGATGTCTGCCCCAGGTAGGAGGAGGTGGTTTCCTGGGGCTGAGGGTTGTTGGTGTTGGAAGACATGGTATTGGATTGTAAATGTATATATGTAGGGTTGATAGATATGTCGATTAGAGGGCACTTAGTTGTTTTTGGATTTAGGAACTGATTGAAGATGTAAATGATTGTCCTGATGTTGTTGGTTAAAGAAAATATTCCAGATTTCAAGCGACATCAGCCAGATTTATATACCCCATTACCTCTTCTAGCTCCGCGACCCAAGGTATTCCTAAAAAGCCAAGTTTTAATGATAGTAAATATCCAATAGCTGCGAGCTGTGATATCATAGCAACGCCATCCGCGCAACCCCTATGATATCATCTTGAGAAAAGCAAGGCCGTAATTACGCTCCGGTGATGTCATCGCGCGTTCCATTGGCGCCAAGCGCGATCCTGCCCTGAACACCCGCGCGGGAAAACATTCCAGGCACACCCGCGCTGGTCGGCCGTTTTTTCAACTGTTGATGCGCGACGACGTCAGAGGGGCTTCTGAACATCTGCAAACCAATCGCAGGTCGTTGTGATGCTCGTCCATTAACATCACTGGTATGTTCTGACGGACCAAGAAACAACTGGAGTCGAGATCGGAATTATTCGCGGGATGACGTACTCCAAAACTTGGTCTTTTTGACACATATTCCATTATCAATTACAAAAAGTTCTATCCCGAATAAGTTCAACAGGCCGAAATCCCCCAAAAAGCTGGAGTCTATATAGGTATATATATACAGGAAAAGGAAAATGCAGAAAAACAGACAGGACGATTAAAATTTCCCGATCAACAGTTGCTGACCCATCGCCTTGGCGGTCAAGTATACAGTCTGCCAGAGATTCACAAAGTCCAACGTGCTCGTGAACGTGTCGAGAAAGCCAAACGGAAGCATAGATGGAATCCAACCTGTCCCAGCAAACACAGCCAAAAAAAGTTAGCATACTTGTATACACTAAACATAAAAATCGAAGCAAAAGTTTGAGCAACAACGATGAAACAAAACTTGAAACACCACCACAGCTGAAGAAACGTAAAGTGCCAAAAAGGGATGGGATTATCCTCACCTTGCGCCAACTCCAACGCCCACCCCTGCATCTGATACTGCGATACGGTCCCGCGCTTCAACCAGTTTTGGTCACCAGGGAAGTATTCCGTCGCCTCAAGCTCTCCAGGCATAAACCGCCGCTCAACGCCCTGCAGGATGGTAAAGTAGTCATCTGCGAGGTGAACGCCCGAGTGGCCCTCAGTTCCCAGCGGCGTGCCGTAGAAGATGAGATATTCGGTAAGCGACGCGTGGAGGATGATCATTGCGCCCATTGCGCTGCCGTGGTTGCTGGAGATGAAAGTTAGAAAATACAAGAATGCGCGCGCGCGTCGCGGTCTTTTTTTTTAAAAACCAAAAAACGAATAGAAACAAAAGAGATCTTCCCCGTGCACTCAAGATATATAGGCAAGCAAATCTCCACGATCTTGATAAAGGATCTGATCATTTTTGCGCAGCAAAAAACACCAAAAAAAAAAAAAAAAAACACACCTGAAAACCCAGCGCGTCGGATCCTGGTCGAACGGCAACACATGCTTCTCCCCGTACTCCTGGCGCAGCGCCTGGTTGAGATCCGTCATTAACTCGGTAACATTGTTCGGGTGCCGCTCAATTGAAGCCTTGGAAAGCTCCTGGAGGCGCTGCGGGTCGAAGATGTAGAATCGCGGGAGCGCTTGGTCGAGCTTGTAGAGCCCGACCAGTAGCAGGGGGAGGAAGGCGAGGAAGCGCATCTTTGGTTTTTTTTCTTCTTTCCAGCTATGTAAGTTGTCGCGATTCGACTCCCGTGGGTGTTATTTTTATCAATGGATCGGTTTCGTAGCTGAAGCTGGCGAAAGGAGTTCAAGCAAGAAATAAATCAATAAAAAAAACTGCTGGAATTCCCTTGAAAAGTCAGCTTATCTAATCCGGGCCAGGGTGTCCGAGGTCGAACCATGCATAAATGCGCGAAAAAGGGGTTATTTTAACTCCGTCATATTGTGGGCGTTGTTGTCCTTTTCTCTCAACACCCAGCGGCTAACAGAGTACTGTGCCCCGGACTGGAATTCGAGATACACTATGATAGAGCTTGCAAGAAGGTGGTTCTACATTCTCGAATAAAATGTTCACTCACCAAAATGTAATGCTCTGAATGTAGAACGGAAAGAAAATAAACTCAAATTTTTAAACTTTCGGGCGAAGTGGGAGATCCAAGGATCGAGAAAAGGGGTACAGTATGAGCGCAGGCTCGCACTCACTCTCATTTTTGTGATCATCTTTTAGTAGTCATTTGAATAGGGGTGTGTGTCGTGTAAATTGACTGCGTAGACTAGAAACGCGCGAAAACAATATGTACCTCGCTAGAACAGGCGGATCGGTAGCTGGCATACACATACATACATCTAGGTATCTCGCTGAAAACTAAAATTTCTATGTTCATGATATAAGAAAAAAATATAACCACCCCCTCGATCCCAATTCATTTCACAAACGCGATGGGATAGCCTTACCCCCTTGCTCACTCTCACTACCCGCCATCCTCGACAACAAGCCCCATCCCCAACCCCGCTTTCCTTGCCAGCGCTCTCTTCAAAAACGCCTCACGAGCCAGTCCCCTCGTCAACCGCGCCCACGTCTCAACACTCACTCGTCCCTTCACCAACCCATCTTGCAGCGCATATATGGCCCGCTGGATGCCCCGCTCATCAGCGATGAGGTCATACAGCTGTTTCCCAACAACGGTGGGCGCAACGAGGACGTCGTCGATGGGAGGGAGACCCGTAGCCTCTTGGCGTTCCGCTACTGTTCCTGTTCCTGTTGCCGCTGCGGTACCAGCTGCTGATGGCTCGGTAGATGATGCATTTGCATCGGCCGGGGGATTGGTAGATAAGCGCGATTTGGCATCTGCAATAACGCCGTCGGCACGTTGTAGGGATTGTTGTAGGATGGACGTGTTGGATTGGAGGGTCGAGTGGAAGGAGTTTAGGGCGGATATTTCCGATTGAAGAGTGGCGATTGCGGCTTGGAGGGCTTGGGATTGTGTATGTAGTGGTTGGAGACGGGAGGTTGTCTGGGAGATGGTTGATTGGAGGGTTTGGGTGAGAGTTTGGGAAAGGGTGCGGAGAAGGGCGTCCTTTTCTGGATTTGGCGGGATAGGCGGTGCAGCTGGTGGTGTAGACAGCGGAGGAAGTTCGAGTTCGAACAGTGAGTTCAGGGGGTCGCGTGCGTCGGCCTTCTTCGCTGTTGGGGCCGGTTGCTGCCGCGGGTGAGTGCGATGCGGCATTGGAGTGGGCCCATAAGATGGTGCGTGCATGGGACGAGGTGGAGGCTGGGTTTGCGCAGCCGCCTGAGGTTGGGGCTGCATAAATGGACCCTGGGGGTGACGTGGTTTCTGCGGGTGTTGGTAGGGGAATGCTTGGGGCATGTGTGGTGGAGCTATCATATTCTGTGCATGAACCAGGTTGACAGGCTCGGTGGGTGTTGGTCGGTATGCGGCTTGTTGGTAGCCTTGCTTTGGTGGTAAAAGTGGGATTTGCGGAGTCACTTGTGATTGCGGTGTGGCCTGTCTCAAACTACTCGATCGCTGCGGAGCATGATAGATACCATGGTTGTTTGACATTTGGTCATGATTGAGTTGTTGCGACGAAGATTTTTGATGACGGATATCGGCGGGGAGCGGGGGTAAGGGCGGTGGTTGGTTGTATTTTTGCGCGGATTGTTCTCGCTGCCTTTCTGGCTCTACCGCCTGGCCTGGTTTCGGGGGTAATTGGGGAGGAGCCGGACTCTGTTGTGCGGGTGGGGGGGATGGGCTTACAGCCTTTGCAAGCTCTCGTGGTAAGGGAGGAACGGCAGGCGGCGTGGCTCTTTGGTGCGGGGGGATATGCTGAATATTCTGGTGCTGCTTTGATATCACAGGAGGCTCCTTCGCGAAGATCTCCCGAAGGATATACAAGAAATCAACAATCGTTGACCGCTAGTTTAACTTTGAAGTCAGCACATGGCTCTCCATATAGATACTGATACCCCATATTAGAAAAGCACGCCACTCACATCCCATGCTTCCGACCAGTGTGCCAGATAATGATGATACACCCTCCCCTCCCCACTAACATGTTGACCGGGGCGAACTAGCATATCCTGCGTCGGGGTGACATACACCATAGGCGGCTCACGCGGGTACGCCTTGGGCACCCATATCGTTATCGGAAATCGATACACAGCTCCGCGAAATGTGACGGGTAGCGTTCCTGCCACGTGGAGGAGTAAAGCGGGCGCGCCATTCTCATATGCTATTCATACCACAGAAACTTTGTTAGCTTTAAGTCGCAACATATGGGAAAACCCCGGGCTGGTCCGCACGGCGGGGATGAAATAGGGCCAGGGGAGGAGAGGGATAGAAGCTAACTATAGACATCTGTCCGAGGAGCGAAGCCGGGGTATTGTGCGAGTAGATTTACTACGTCGCTGTATGCTCTGTTCGGATCTCGATATGTCTGATTAGGCCCGTACTCGGGCTGTTGGGAACGCGGAGAGGCGGGGCCGTAGTGGTTAGCCAGCGATGAAACTGCGGGTGGTTTTGCTGCAGGAGGGGGCCATGGATCACACAAACTTACATTTGTTAGTACTCGATATAGCCAGGTTAATGTCTTCTGTGGCACTGTTGCCATGATTGTGGTGCAGGAGAAGCCCAGCAGACATGGCGCACCTCTCTTGGTGGTGGAGATGGTTAGGTTTGGTGGTGGTTGAACGGCGGTGATGATGATGAAGATAATAATGATGCAGTTGGTCAAAGCGCCGAGAGTTTTTCTGCTACCGGGGTTAGCGCAAGAACTAACAAACACCTTGGTTTGGAGCTTGGACGCTGGGAACAATGCTTAGATGCACGGTGAATGCTTTTGATATTGTTCTTAGCTATCAAGGTTTATTTTGTTCCAGACTAATAAGCTGTAACTTAGACATTTGAACAATGCATACTACGCGTTGCTTAAAGTAAAAACAAAGACACACAGTAATGACGCCATAATAAATGCGCAATAGGTAACGAGGGGGGATATCAAACAAACACAGCAGGGAGCAATTTTAAGTGACTTATCCTCCAATCAGAAACACCCAGATACAAAAGAAAAAGGAGAGTTTGACAGAGCATACTACCAAATGATGAGGCGCTGAGAAACAAAACCTGGGTCCCCCTCGATAGAACAATCAGCTATGAAAAAGCAAACCAGACAAGCGAACCCATGTACACTACGTGTGTGAGCAGATACAATATACACAAGAGAGAGAATGGATATGTTCCTGTATACAGGAACCGGCCCCATTCAAGCTTTGGCATTGGCATCAATGCCGGTATATAACCGGTCAAGTTGGTCCGGTGACAGCGTCGTGGCAACAGACCCTCCAGACCGCAGCGTCGACTGGTTGTGAGAAAAGTTTCCAGGATGGGTGCCGGCGGAACTGGTGCTATTGCTACGTTCGCTTGACCAGAGGTACTGATGGGGCCCGGAATTCAGAGTTTCGAAACTGCTTTTAGTCGCGGCTGCAGCCCACAGCGATGAAAGGGGGAGGAAAATCGCCACGAGCGTGAGGACGTTGGAGTTCATTTCGTAGAGGGGAAACGGATATTGGATGATTGAAAAAATGGCTATACTCAGAACAAAAAATAAAATAAAACGTGTTTAGTATCCATCGTGCATCCCGCGTGAAGAGGTGGGGGGAAAGAGAGCATTTATTTACCTGGAATCACCATCGTTTGGCAGGACATGATGAACATCACCTGCATAGCTCCGAATCTTGTCATGCCCAGTCGCCTGCGAGTAACGAGGGCATATCCCAATTTGGCGATGAAGATAGCGCTGAAGAAACAAGTGCTGATGGTAATGGTGATGTTCGAGGCGCTCTGGAGCCAGATGAAAGGGCGAAAATCCGAAGCATGCATGATGGCGATGGAATTCTCGACCATCAACCCCATCCGGAATCCAATGGCCAGCAGTGCGATAACGAGGGACACAGCCAGGAGTAAGTATCGTTGAATTTCCGGAAGGGTCGTGCAGACAACTTGAGTTTGGATCACCAGGGAAAACTCCATGCAAATTACCAGAATAGTAGTGAAAACGATTCCCAAGATGGAATCGGCGTAGGCACTGCCAGGGACTTGAGAATAATCCCCGGCGAAGAAGGCATAGGGGTTGTTAAATGCGGTGGTAAAGTAGATGGTCATGCAGAGCAGGCGGGCGAAGTTCATCACCAGTGCAGATATGTTGAGGGAGAAGACCGGCAATCGACGTTTCTCCGCCTGCGTGAGGAGAGCCAGCATGATAATCGCAATGACAGACGCTCCGAGCTGAGCGGCGTAGTTGATGCAGACTCTGGTTCCGTACTGAATGAACTCATCCAGGGCATGGATCGAGACGTTGAAAGGGGTCCCGTCGGCCCTGTGGAAGATCACGTTCTGGTCGAACGGATCGAATGAAGACGCCATTTTCGAGAGTACGCGGATATTCTTCTTGAGCAACGCGCAGGAGTTAACGGATGGGGAGCTGGATGCAAGGGAAGAAGATGTATGAAGTCGAAAACTCGGGAGAGCTGATGATCTGATCAACTTATCAGGGACGTGAGAACGGCGGCAGCGAAGACAGAGAAAAGGATGAGAACGGGGTCAATGAGCATGCAAAAGGGGATGGATGATAAGAAAGAATAAGAAACGAAGCTGCTGCGAGTTGGTAGATATATACTAATATATACTCTCAGACATTCTCTGCATCACCACTCCGTACAAGCAGTGAAAGACAGCCGCAACAATGCCAGAGGCAGCAGGGTATTGAGCAGGGAGGGCATAATATGTCACGCAACAAACAGCAGAGACGAGGAGGTATTGTGCTTAGGCCTTGTATATATACACACGAGGCATTGAGACGGAGAGAACAATCTGCACGAGTGAAGGGCGGGACAGCAGAGAAGGTTGCTGCTGGTGATACAAATAGGGAGAATCCACCAGAAGACTTGAACAAAAGCTAAAAAATATAAAATAAAATATAAAATATAAAATATAAAATAAAAATAGCGTTTCAGCAGGGTGATAATATACCTGGAAGCCGTTGGAGATCGCTCAGTCAATCCAGTCAATGCGCAAACAAGAGCCCCGAAGCAGAATCGTGGGATGTAAGGGCGGATGCAACGCGCGCAGAACAATATCAGCGCTATCAATGTTTGCCGGCGAAGAACAATAGGACGGACGGGAAGGCTGATGAAAGCTATCACTCTGGGCTCGCACAGACAAACGGCGGAATGAGAGCAACTCTAATTTGTCTCGGGCCAGACAGCGTGGAAGGATGGGAGATATAAAACATTTTAATCTCGGGATTAAAAGTAGTACATAAATAAATATAAGGACAAGGAATGAAGGGAGGAAGCATGCAACAACAGTCTGTCTGTCCTCCCAAGCGCTGCCTGAGCCTTTTCTTTTTTTTTTTTTGTGGACAGCGAACATTTTGATGAATATCAATCAACCTGGGCTCAGCAGCTGTGTAAGTTAATCCTAGAGAATGCATCGCATGCACAGCAAGCAATGTCCAAGAGGATATCCTATGTATCTCTGCATACCCACAACCACCTCTATACAACACACCGCAACTCAGACCCTGAGCATTGCTACCGTGGTTTCGATATGCGACTGAGAGGTTGCATAGAGCCCTTGTCCGCGTAGTAGTAGGTAGAAGTCATATATAGGAATCGAAAAAGCACACGGCCCGCATTGTCCTTTTTACCGTGGTCAGCAGCCCTATGCTCGTCATCTCAAGCCATTATGATGCACAATTAGCACCGTCGATGCGCCCATGGTATTGGATGCGACCCCGGCCCAGCCAGACAGGGCTACAACTGTGTCTATTTGTAATGATGGAGGCTTTGTAAAAGGAAATGTATATAGAGCGGAGAAAGTTCCCATGGATGCATCCCCATTCATTTCTTTGTTCTTCTCGTCGCTTTTTTTTTTCCAGAATGTGAAAGAATGCAACCTGTGTGTGTGCTGTTGGGATGTTGATGGGCGTGTGGTATCACAGCGCCGATATCAATAGGGTGGAATTCTTTTTCTTTCTCAGCCTGACTGGGCAAAGCATTGGAGTGAACACTGCTGGTGCACTGCAGCACTGCAGCACTATGCAATATGGTATGACTGCATGCTGTAGAGAGAGGATCGAGAAAGCGGAGAGAACAAGAAGAAGAAGAAGAAGAAGAAGAAGAAGAAAAGGAGAAAATGTGTTGGTTGGAAGAAACGCGAGCTAACTTTCGACTAACCACCAGCCCCGGAATAACTTCAGCCAACAACAGCATTGAATACCAAAAGAAGAAAATAAACACTTGAATCAATATCCCCCGCATTCCACACACCCTCCTCCAGACGGAACACACCCGCATCTTACATCCCCGTGCTATCAATACCCTCGTTACATCCTATCCTCCCTCCCACCGCATCGTACACACCGCCCGCCGCAATGTCGTCCTGCACGACCACCACCACCACCTATACCCCTCCCCCCCTCCCCGCGCCCTTCGCAGATTCCCCCGCCACCCTCCTCGCCCAAGGTGCCGAAGGCCGCCTCTACAGAACCAATTTCCTCACCCCCTCCATCCCCGCCGCGCTCAAAATCCGCCCCGCCAAACCATACCGCCACCCCATCCTCGACAGCAGACTAACCCGCCAGCGCATTCTGCAAGAGGCGCGATGTCTGGTAAAGTTGGCGCGCGAGGGGGTCCCTGTCCCCGGCGTGCTGGCGCTGGATGTCGGTGTGGGGGATGTTAGTGCCTCTGCGTCTGCGTCTTCTTCTACTTCTGCTTCTACTTCTACTGCTGAGCGGGGAAGCCTTACGCGTGCCAAAGATGCTGATCAGAATGAAAATAAACCCGGGTGGTCCGCATGGCTAATGATGGAGTGGGTGGAGGGCATTGTCGTCAGGCAGGCGGTTGACCAGTGGGAGAAATGGTTGAAAACGGAAGAGAAGCAGGCTGCTGAACTGGCTGCTGCTGCTGCTGGCAGTGCCGATGCGAAAGGTGCGGATCTTGTCGAGAAGAGCGAAGAGGATATCTGCGCGCTGTTGCGGAGGATCGGGCTTGTCGTTGGCGCCATGCACAAGGCCGGTATAGTTCATGGGGATTTAACTACGAGCAATCTCATGCTCAGACCCATTGCGCCTGTCGATTCCCTAGCCAGAGAGGACGACGCCGCCGCCGTTCCCTTGAGTACATCTATCAGGCAAGACGCGGAGTTACAGACTATCACTACCCTGGACAAGAAACCGTCGCTGGAGGGGGAGATTGTGCTTATTGATTTTGGCCTGGCGGGACAGAGTATCCAGGATGAGGATCGGGCTGTCGACCTCTATGTGCTCGAACGGGCGTTTGGGAGCTCGCACCCGCGAACCGAGCCGTTTTTCCATGAGGTGCTCAGGGGGTATGCGGAGAGCTATAAGGCGGCGAATGTGGTGCTGAAGAAACTGGAACAGGTCAGGTTGCGCGGGCGGAAGAGGAGCATGGTCGGGTGAAAGAGCAGGGTAAGGAGGGGAGATTGCTTCTATAAGGCGTGCAACGCGCATCACGACGTTATATTCCTTACTTCGTTTTATTTTTTTTAAATTTATTTCACCCCAGAAGCTGAAGAAGAACAGTCTCAAGAGGAGAATAATAATTTTTGTTAAAAAAAAGAAAGATTAACATCCACAATGCCCTTAAGTTACATGTTTCGCCATGCTGAACGAACCGCCGCGGAGACTTGCATGAGAACGTTGGGAGTTGCACAAAAGAAAAGAAGAAAGAAGGAAGCAAAAAAGAGACAACGCTCAGAGCTTGCTTGGAAACCATTGAAACCAAAAACCCTCTTCCCCTTACACAATGATATATATATTTATTACCTACTCACCCTGACGGACACATTCCCCCACCTCCGCCAGGGCAAAATAGCCTTTATTTTCAATCACGCCGCGATCCTTCACCACAGCGGTATACTTCACCACCCACTGCGGCACAATATCCCCCTTCAACCCCCCCTCATCATCATCCGCCGTCGCGCTGGCCGCCAGGATCCCCGCCCCCTTCTCGCTGCGCGCAAGGAGGTCCCGCGTCGTACCCGGCGGCAGGATATCCGTGCAATCATTATGCGTCAGCAGCTTAATCTGTTCCTTCTTCGCATACACGATCAGCGGCTTCGGCACGACGCAGCAATCCTTGACGTTAATCTGGTCGACCGCGGGCCGCACCTTGGTGTGCGGGAGGAACCTGGCTAGCCGCTCGCTGTCAAACTCTGACACGCCCAGTTGGGAGATTTTGCCGTCGTCCTTGAGGCGTTCGAGGACGCGCCAGGTCTGGATTATGCCGTCCAGTTCTGATGCGGTGCTTGATCGTGCCGCTTCGTTGTTGTTGCCGTTGCCGTTGCCGTTGTTGTTGCCGCTATTGCTTTTGGCATCGCCATCTGATATGTCCTCCTCGCTCGAGTCGTCTGCATCGAACGATATGCCGGGGAACGAGACGATCAGCAGGTCTATGGAAGTGACGTGTAGTGCTTTCAGGACGAGGTCAATTGCTTCGCGGGTATGCGAGCAGCGGCGGGAGGTTGGGATGCCCGGGAGGTAGAAGAGCTTGACGGTGATGTCATACTGGTCGCGGTCCTCGGTCAGGCCTGGTTCTGAGAAATCGATCGCGGGCACGTAGAGGGTGTCTCCTTGCTTCGAGGTCCAGGTGGTGTAATCGCTGTATGAGAGTTTCTGCGGAACGTCGTGGATGTCGTGGGAGGGTCCGTTGGAGTGTGAGGGTTCGATAAGTTGGGCTGCGACGAAGTTGGAGCGGAGGGCGTTTAATAGTTCGACGTTTGATTTATCGCTGGTCAGTCTTCGGATGACGGAGGGGCCGCCACTCATGATATTCCTGTAACGATAGAGCCCAATGTTAGATTTCTATTTTTCCCCCAAAATATCCCCCAACCCCCTCTGTTCTGAGGAGCGTTTCGAGTGGTCGCATGGCCAGGGTTGAATGAAGCGGGGTTGCGCGCTTACGATGTTGAGAGTATGAGCTTCATGGTTGCGCCTCGAATGCTCTAGATAGATACACGGGAATTTTAATAACGGAGAGCAGCGATATTGATATACGATCAGGTTCTGTAATTAATTTGGTAGAAGTTGATCCGCATTATTATTCTTATATATTTCCCACACCGTTTATGGAGATGTTGATGTTGCGCTTGAGTTCAGCCGGAGACTGGTCTTATTAAGCATCGATGGCTGCGGCAAACAGCTTCTGCGGCGGGGCAATCGCTGGTTATTTTACTAGGCTTGTTTTGTGTTCGGACGCTGGCACAGGAAAAAAAAGAACAACATCCCATCCCCACCAACCACCAGGCTTCAGTTTCTCCTCCAGCCCCATTCTCCGCCCATCGAGAGGATGGCAATCAAGTACGTTGCCACAGTCTGCTTCATCGTTGATCCTCAGGAACCGTGTGAGCTAACATATATCCCGTTTCCTCTCGCCAGCTACCTGATACTGCTCTCGAGACAGGGCAAAGTGGTGAGTGCCTCTCGTCGCCCACCGCAGTCCTCGCACACTCCACACCGGACATATCATTCCATTACGAACTTCAAAAATAATAAGGAAAAAAGGCTGACCATTGCAATTATCTCCCCCCGTTTTTCGTCATTTTCCATAGAGATTGGCAAAATGGTTCTCGACCCTGTCTCCTAAGGACAAGGCCAAAATCATCAAAGATGTCACACAGCTAGTTCTCTCTCGCCGCACCCGCATGTGCAACTTCCTCGAATATAAAGGTGCGCGGCCAGAAATAAATCAATTCCTTCATCTCACTTTGCTGCAGGCCAGGCAACCAGCCTGAAAACAAAAAAAGAAGAAAAGAAGAATAGAAGATAGCAAAACCTGAACAGCCCGTGTTAATTAACACCCTTGAACTCTCCTTTTGATAACAGACACCAAAGTCGTCTACCGCCGCTATGCATCCCTCTTCTTCATCGCCGGCTGCTCGTCCGACGACAACGAGCTAATCACCCTCGAAATCGTCCATCGCTACGTCGAGCAGATGGACAAGTACTACGGCAACGTCTGCGAGCTGGATATCATCTTCAATTTCCAAAAGGCGTATTTCATCCTGGACGAGCTGCTGTTGGCTGGGGAGATGCAGGAGAGCAGCAAGAAGAATGTGCTGAGGTGTATTTCGCAGCAGGATAGCTTGGAAGATATGGAGGTGAGTGAGGCGGGTGTTCCTGTTTCTATTTCCCTCCCTGAATGATGTGAACACATTGAAGCTGGAGGGGACACCGGGCAATATTCTCTGGTTTTTGTTCCTTTTTGGCTTTTTGGTTATTTTTTTCCCCTTTTCTTTTGCTTTGGAGAGTCCTCGGTTATCTCCATCCCATCCTCCATTGTGTTGCTCTACTCAGCCGTGCTAACGATTTCATCTTCCCCCTTTTTCCCGCAACCCAGGTCGAGCAGGACATTGTTACGAAGATCATGTAGCACGTTCATTTACAGGCTCCTTTTTTCCATCGTCGTCGTCATTTTTAGCGAGTCCTTATATTATACGCGCCCTGGATCCCTGTTGTTGTTGTTCTTTATATCCCCCCCCTTGGTCATGTTTCACTGGAGTTCGGACTTGGTCTATTTACTGTTTGGGAGTTTCTCACGTATATCTAATATATGCACAGAAGCACTTTTTTTTTCTATTTGAACATTCTCCAAACGTTTGAATTGCTAATCACCTTTAATTGAACCTTACAGGAGTCTGAAGTTGAATTAGCTGGACTGAAATCGCTTGGGTTTTAGATATTTCCAATTGCGGAATGATGTTCATGAGGGAGTTGTGGGTCTGGTATCTTCTGGGTTATGGTGTTTCTGGCACTTTTTTTATTCGGCCCTGGCGTTCTTCACCTAGGAGCTCGGGCTGCCGATGATTTTCATCTAAATATCTCCATTTCATTTGCCAGGGATGGGGACTCCAGTTGTGAACGAAGCTTTGTTTCCGTTCAGATATCGTCTCCTGGTCGCCTTTATAGTAGAGGATGCAACTCGACAGCTATCAACTTTCCTAACTTCTAGGCACCTACATCACCTGCTCGCACCTACGACCCCGGCGCAGTTTCAGTCTCTATCATTGTCTGCTTGTCTCCTTGTCTCTTTGTCTCTTTGTCCCCTGTCTCCCTCGCTTTCCCTCCCCCATTCAATCTCTCCCTTTGGCTCACGTGTGGCTGTTGATTGGCGATTGGCGCCGACTGCCGCATCGGGAAATGGCGCCACCGCCTCGGTTCTGGAGCAATCACGTGATCTACTGCCCTACGCACCTTCCCCGGTCGGTCGGGCGCAGTCCAAGCCAGCGACGACAACGAGAGCAAGAATCCGGCGTCATTCGCATCCATCGCATCACCATCTATCTCCAGCGCATCGCCACTATGGCTGGCCGTTTCATCTCTGCTTCCTGCTAGACGTCCGTCGTCTGGCTACGTCGATCCCCTAGGAGTTGTCCTTGCACCCAGCCTGGAACGCGCTTATCGTTGCTTCGACTGGCTTCTGCAGGCTAATCCACCTACGTCACCTCAACTTCCCACGTCAGCATCCAGCGCAAACTGAGCGGGAACTATCTCTCCCTCTGGGCGCAATATATCTTGTGCTATTGCTTGTTTCGATTATTGGAGACTTTTTCCATAACAGCCCAGTTCCCTTTGCTGCGCACCCGCCGATCTCGGGCTCAAGGCCGCCAAATCGTCTCCTGGTCATCAGGCCACCTTGCGACCTTATCCACATCACCACATCAACACATCTAACAACCATGAAGGTCCGAAGGAGAAACCCTCGGGATGCCCGCCTCTAGTTTGTTTATGTTGCTGATGAGAATTATTTCTGTATAGTTTCTTCCACTCAGCGAGTTTGAGGACGTGACAAGTTCCCTTAACTTTGACACGGAAGACTGCCACGTCGTTGGAGGATGCGATCTGTATACCACCAAAGCCGCCGGGGGGGATAAAAAGCTGTACAAGAATATTGAAAACTCGCTCGAGTCGCAATATGAGTCGCTCCTGCGCCTCTCGGCCTCCCTCTCTCCTCCCAACGCCTCGCATGCGGCGCAATCGCTGAACTTGTCTCGTTCGAGCCCGTTTGGGCCGTTGAGTGAACATTCAAGTCGACGGACATTCGCGTACCTCATCGCGACGCTCAATGCCAGCCACCCCGATTACGACTTCTCGCATCTCCTCCGTCCCTCCGATTTCCGCCGCGAAAGAAGCTTGAAACGCGTCATGAATACCATTGATACCACATTGTTCAACCTTCGGCCGCGCCTCGAGAGGGACGTGACTCCTCCAACGCCTTCCACATCCGCTGGTCCACATCCAACCGCGACGACGCACTCGTGGGGACCTCGCATGTGGAAAATATTAGATGATCAAATGTCATTGAAGGAGTGCGCTATATTCTGCTATGCGCCCGAGGAGGACCCATATGACGGCGAAGATGGCGCCATCTGGAGCCTGAACTACTTCTTTTTCAACAAGACTCGAAAACGCGTCTGTTATCTCTACCTTCGGGGAATCAGTATTCTCAGCCAGCCGCAAGACGGGACAACGACTCCATCGTTGGCTGGAAAGCGATACGGCGACGACGGATTCTCGACGCCCGATTATGGTGCGCGAAAACGTGCCCGGTACTGGCTGGGCGATCGTGCGAGCCAGAGAATAAGCGATTCGAGTAGTGACGAGGATGAATCGCCCGCGGCATCCGCACGGCCGAGCCGACCGGTTGTAGATGAATATGATAATTATCTACTTAGCGACGAAGAACCACGCTCGAGATCTCACAGCAAGAGCTCGGTTCGTGCGATGAGCGAAGAAATCGCTGATGCCATGGAGGTTTAAGTGAAGGGTGAAATATTCCTTTCCAACTTGACGGCTCAACTCACGTCACACATAGTATGTTATTCAACACATGGTAGTTCTCTGCTTGCTCTTGACCAAGGAGGCGGCATGATGCTACTTGACGAGGTTTTTATACGTCCTAAACCCCGACATGGAGGGTGGGGGAAGCCATCGCAAAGCAGCTCCCGGCTTCGAGGATGCGGAAATATCATGTCCATTATTTTACTTTTGCTTTTGCTTCTGCTTTGTCTGTTTTACCCTATTGAATCTAGCTGAGGAGTCCGAAGGCCGTTCGTTGGATCCGGCGTTCTATGGACTTCTGTGGTTTTTTGTACCTTTTCTTTCCCGTCGATGATAACGATACCAGCCCCCGCTTTGCAGTTTTTGCTCTGTTGTTCACTTTCGCTTCTCCCCTCTTATATATTGTACATACATACTAATCTGGTTATGGAGGGTTGGGCGGGGGGTCTGGCAGTCTGGCATGGGCGGTTTCGCTGGATTTTTTGTCATGTTAGGGCTCAAGGCATATGCATATGTTGCTTTGCTTGTTCGCGTTTGCATTTTTCTATAACTAGGGCTCCTACGGTATTATTATTAATATTTTTTTATTTTCCACTGACTTTTCTCGTTTCAATTCTCTTAATTCTTCCGAATGGCTTTCGAGGAAGTTTCGCCGGTGAATTCACCAATTCGCAGATATTTGGAGGCTGCACTGCATTAAATGTCAAGTCTACTGCTCAAAAATAAGGAAATGCGTCTGGTTACTCCGTAGTCCTTACAAATGGCTGCCATTGTCACGTGGTGATTTAGTCATGACGTAAGCGCGATCTGCGGGTCACATGTTTCAGTCGTCGGCCTTCAACCTGTCCAGATAGAGAGAGCTTCGATATCCTCATAATAAACATCGCGCAAGGTACTTAGTTACTGTAACTATTGATTGCCATTCACCAGCCTTCTTGACAGAGATTCTACTCTTTTCCAACGTCTGCGAATACCAATGGCGGACGCAGAAGATAAGGCGAAAGCCGAGAAGCTCGCCGCTGCTAAGAAACGCGTATGTTGTTGTAGTTAGTTAGGGGCATACTGTATACTGTGGCATTATCTCCCCTCTCCCGCCCCCCGTTTGTCGATTGATAGATCAATTCGTGCGCGAGTTTTGCACGGTGAAATTGTCGGATTTTGCGCGCGCTTGTTACGCAGTGATTGGGTTTACGAAATGTGTTCTAACGGGTTATCTGAGACATATAGGTTGCGCAACTACAAAAACAGCAAGCGAAGGCTAGGAAGAAAGGCGCGGGGATAGGGGAACAAAGTAAGAAGGGAGAAGCTGCGTCGCCATCGACGAACGAGGCGGAAGTTAGCCACTCCATCTCTGCTCCTCCGGCAGCCCAAGAAGAAGAACAGCGGCAGCAAGAACAACACCAAGAAGAGGGCTCCCCCCAAGAACCCCATGCCGCAGAGTCTGAGGAAAGCCCAGAACGAGAACCAGAGCCCACAAAAGAAACAACCACAGGCGAATCCCCTTCCACACGAACCCCACACGCCCGCAAGCAATCCTTATCCGTCCAATCAAAACTCCGCTCCTCAGACTTCCGCCGTTCCTCCGTCAGCCAACAGACGGGCGTTCAACCGGTGCCCCAATCTGCAAATATCAAATCGCCCTCGCTTCCACCGCTCAATCCAGATGGTGACGCTGTGCCTGAGGTGTTTAGGAAACAGGCGTTGCGGCTTGAGGAGCTAGAGAGGGAGAATAAGCGGCTTGAGCGGGAGTTGGAGGAGGCGGGGGCGCGGTGGAAGAGGTCAGAGGGGAAGCTGGAGGATCTGAGAGAGGCGAGGGTGGAGTTGGTTGAGGTGCAGGATCGGCTGGGGAAGGCGGAGAAGAGGGCGGAAGAGGTGGAGCGGTTGGTAAGTCGTGTGCCTTTTACTATTTACTATTTCCCAAGGATTCTACTTTTACTTGTTTTTTTTTTACGCGGACTGACATGTCAATTGTCGCAGAAAGCGGAGATCACAGCACTACAACGGCAGAATGCGCAGCTGCACAGCAAGTCGCATCGGACGAATAGTGGGGCTATCGGTGGAAATTCAGACTCACCCCAGTCGGCCTTGCTCGCCCAATTGGATTCTAAATCCGCGACGATTGAAGCTATGGAATTGGAAATATCGAATTTGCGCGCCCAGCTTAATTCCCAATCTTCGACTTCGTCTGCTAGTCGGGACCAGATATTTGCTTTGGAAGAAAAGCTCGCCCGGAGCGAAGCATCACTCGAGGCAACTCAACGCGAGCTCACAGACGCTAAACACTCGCTGAACCGCGCAGCAGAGAAGGCTGTAAAGGAAGGGGTTGAGAAGACCTCGACCGAAACCCTCATTAAGAATCTGCAACGGCAACTCCAAGAAGCAGAAACCGCAAAGACAGAAGCTGACAAAAAGATCGAGACCCTCGAGAAAAAGCTCCAGGCCCTCGGCAATCTACACAAGGAATCAGAAAACAGAAATAACATCCGTCTCCGTGAACGTGATAAATTCGAAAAGGACGCAGCAATGCTCAAACGCAAACTCGTCACGATTGAAAACGAGAACCTGCGCCTTCGAGAGGAGCGCGATCGCATACGGAAACGCGAGGCCAGTAACGTCGGTGACGATGAGGCCATCGACGAACTTGAAGATGAAGAGCGACAACGGCTCGAGAGACGCGTGCGCGAGCTTGAGGGTGAAAACTTCGACCTGCGTCGCGGTATTTGGAAAGAGAGGAAGCGCGAGCTGTCCGAGGCTGGCGCTGACCACCAGGGCGACTACGCGGGCGAGGATCGTCCCTCGTCGTCTGCTGACGCTGGCGCGTTTGATGACATAGATCTCGTTGGCGGGGTACCTGGCAGCGGACCCGAGCATGCTCGCCGCAAGGGGTCGCAGCAGCAGCAGAAACACTCATCGTTCACCACCGTGCTCTCCAGCGGCCTTGCAGCTTTTAGGGGAGACGCGGGTAATCCAGCGGCTGCGGTCTATGGGCATCGTAGCAGGACTGGGTCGACCCGGAGCCATGGCACGGGATTCTCGCGGAATCAGCTCTTGTCAGAGAAAATGGGCGTAGATGGTGGTGATGATGACGACGACGGCCTTTGGGATGATGGAGATATTGATCCGGCTGCATACGCGGCAGCCCAGGCGGCCGAGGAGAAGAAGATGAGGGACGAGCGGGTTAAGGAGATTCATGAAACGTTGAAGAATTGGAAGGGGTGGAGGTTGGACCTGGTGGAGTCGAGGTATGGGGCTCAGGGGGCTGGGGTGGGATTTGGGGAGATTTTCGAGGTTTGAAATGCCTTTCAAAAGGCCTTGGCGAGTTTCAGCTGGTTTGTCAGGATGTTGGTTACTGAGGGTTAGGTAGGATTGATCATGAGTTGCCCTGTTATGTTAAACAGCTGTTATGTATTATGTGTTATTAGTGGGATGGCGTGGTATCTTATTTGACTGGTAACGGGCTTGTCTATTAATGGCTCACTGTGATTATTTATCATTGCAACACACTATTTCTTGTTGGATCGTTGTTACTGCATACCATCTGGGCGAATTTTTAATTTCATTATATTCGGAACTTGCTTAGCTTTTTCTAACCCTTTCAAATCCCCTTTTTCCTCCCTGAAACCTACACCTGGGACAAAACTCCAGTAAGGGGCCCCTTACTGCCAACAATCTATGAGGATTGAGGTTTTCCATAAACTGGGCTGTGATCTCCCATAAATATTTTTAATGAAATCTAGTCAGTTAGCTGCCTCTGCACACAGATAGATTTGATCGCGAGAAAGGAAAAATAGTCTAACATAAATAATACACATAAATAATACCCACCGGGATAGAGTAGCGCTGTTTATATATCAGCCACTGAGACGACAGTGATCTTAGCGTCTAGAACGAAATACAACACAAACGAAATAACGCCATACACCCAAGATTTCAGTAGTGAAAAGGAGGAATCGGACATACAAAAATGTTGTAAAACATGCCCAGAGGAAGAATAGCCCATGCAAAAAGTGGCAGATCGTAGCAAAGGAAAACGCAACAATAGATGAATAGATAACCATCTAGTCCAAAAGACGTACGAACTCCCCCTTTAACTCACCAACCCATCCACTCATTCATCCTCATCACCCGCAAGCCTCCCGTTCAACACCCCTTCCGACCAGCCCCGCCTCTTCTTCAAATTCTCCATCGCCCACGTGCTAATCTGGAACAACCAACCACCTGCCACTACTACGCCCGCCAATACATTCACAAGCCGCACCAGCAGCGCCAGCAGACTGCCTCTCTCCTCACTAACAACTAGTAAGATCGGTTCGATAGTGTACTTGAAGAAGATGCCGGGGACATGGTACTGTGCGTCTGGTAGTTCGTGGGAGCGAGAGGTGACAGCGTACTGGTTGGTGAAGATGGTGTTTCCGCGTTGGGAGGGGGTTATCGTTGAAGGGTCTGGGAGGGCGTGGCTGTATGGGTCAACGACGCCGGCGCGCGTGTAGATGGTTGGCACGATAGACATGTAGTATTGGTATTTGTGGAAGTGGGCTGGCGTCGTAGAGATGGTTTTGTCGAGGGGGTTGAGGAGGGTAGAGTAATGCGGGCCAAAGGAGAGTTCGGTTATCATGTGGGAGAAATTGAAGGCTGTTTTTTTCACATATTTGTTAGTGGCCTAATCAAGCAGTAGAAGTTCGCGGGGAGAAATGCCTGGGGGCCTAGGCTGGCTAAGAAACGTACCTCCATGATTCAAATGCTCTCCGAACTCAAAATATCCATGTCCTCTCGCCGTAATATGGAAATCACCCTGCACCTTGTTCCCCACCAGACTACCATATATACGACACGAATCCGCCTGTTCCCCGCGCTTCAATTTCGGACCCTTGGGGAATTTTCGCCTGTAGCTCCTCTGCGCCTCCCCCAAAGCATGTCCCACATGCACATCCTCTTCCTGCTCCATCAGGCGCACCGCATCCTCCTCATTCAACGTCTGATACTCGCGACTACCCCCACTCGAGACGCCATTTAGCTCCCGATTCCACGCCGCCCAGCTAGTCGGCTGCTTGTCGAGAAGATCTGAAGCGAGGATTCGATCGCCCACTGCGTCTTGCACGTTGACACGCAGCGCGTCGCACGGCATTGCGACGACGATATCCAGATTCATCTGCAGCTCGCGCGAGATGCCCTTCTCCACGCTGAAGTGGTGGTTCTCTACGCCCCTATACCAAGTGCGGAGTTCGCTTAAGGTGAGGAAGGCGCATAGAGCGAAGACGATGATGGT
Organism: Blastomyces parvus; assembly: GCA_002572885.1. Lineage (NCBI taxonomy): Eukaryota > Fungi > Ascomycota > Eurotiomycetes > Onygenales > Ajellomycetaceae > Blastomyces > Blastomyces parvus. The sequence goes on from PDNC01000004.1 coordinate 175,537, forward strand.
CCATTGGCCGCCGCGTCGTGTTGAAGAGGTGTATGTGGGCTTTGTTTTTGCTGTAGGTTGGTTGATTTGGAGGCCTTGTTAGCCTTTTGGGATCTGAAAGTGGTGTTGGAGACTGATAGAGACTTTGGGAGAGCAGAGGGTGTAGCGAAAAATGTCGGCATGCAATTAAGGGACGACAAAACTTACGAAACGCATCGAAAGTCCTCAGGCCGGATCCAATTCCGGGCTTCTCCCCAAATGCATCCTCATCCAACGCATGCTTCTCAAACCCGTTCATCGATGCGGCGAAATCAGTATTATATGGATCTATATATAGAAAACCAGCGGCGCTCTTTCAACAAGCGAAGCGCGGCATGAAGGAGTATTAACTTCAATTAAGAGTAGAAAAAAGCGAAATCGAATCCCCCACCCCTTCACCGGCCGTTCTCGCAATTAGGTATCATGTAAGAGAGCGTAGGCGGAGTGAACAACGAATAACGACGGTTAACAGTTGGTGATAGCCTGAATTAGCTCGCGGCGGCATTCCTTTGATCTGGGGCAATGACTAAGCAGGATCCCCGTCAGGCCAGCTTTCCACAATTTGGTGGCGCGAAGCTTAAAATTTGGCTTCCGTCCCCCCCCCCTTTTTATTTTTATCAGCAACTGGCCGTTGAGTCGGTAAATGGGTTCTTTATATTGGATGGCTAATGCCATGAGAGTTAAATATATATAATAAATAGCAGAGCCTATAAACCGTAGCAATCCGAAACAAGTGGGATATATGTCTGATTGCGCTCAAGAAAAAGAAGAACAAAAAAAAAAAGAAACACTGGCAATAACAGAAGTGGTAAAAATCTAGCTCAAAACAAAAACAAAAAAATACCCTCGAGAAAAGACGATGAAAAACAAGACACACATAGTCACATCAATTAAACCAAGCCCGAACCAACAAGACACCGAGGTCAATGTATGTAATATGTACAATGAAATATGGAGTAAATTAAAAAAAGAAGTGAAAAAAGGGGAGATAAACAAGCGGAGAAGGGTAGGAGCATGAAAGGAAGAAATGAAAAGGACCGAAGGGCTAATAGACTGTAATAGACATGCGAAAAATATACGTCCTGTACGAGAAGGCTCTTCTCTCCCATAATTGAAAAACAACGTCTGCTGTGCGAAATAGGTGTATGCTGTATGTCTAAAAAAAACTTGTAAAAAGAACAATGAAGGAAATACGGGATGTAAATGATTAGAGGGCAAGCAAGTACAGTAAGAAATGAACAATACCGGGGGCAGAGAGACCCGGGCAAGCCACAAAAGAAAAAGAGGATGAGGAAAATTAGCCAGTAGGGCCACACCGCGATATAATCGAGCCAGTAGTCTTTCCAAAAACAGAACAAAGAAGCGTTCACATGAAAACGAGAACCGGACGGGATTACTGATGGTACACGGCAATAGAAATTAGACAACAAAAAGGGGAGAAAAGGGAGAGTGAAAGTCAAAAAATCAAATGCAAAGTTTCCATTCCCGGGATAAACACGGGGTAAAAGAAACCTGTTTACTTTGCTATACATCATTAGAAACAAAAATGAGGGCAAAAGCAGAAGCGAATATGGGACATTAAGTAAATACAGCAGACATATCAAGAAACGCGCGCAATGTAGAACGAGTGGGTGAATGAGTCCGTGCGAATCGAAACTGGATACGGAACAAGACGAGAAAATGCAGAGGGCTGGGTATGAAGTGAAAAGAAGTTTGCGAACAGAATATGAAATAGTGCAGGGGGGCATTTCGAACCGTTATAGCGATTAATGAAGTATTCTTCGTCTGGTTTGCTCTCTTTTGAGGAATCGCAAGCTGAATGGAACCAGTGCTGATTATGTTAAAGAGAGAGAGGCCGCATCATCACCTTGTTTTCTAAAACCATAGTAATATTCGGGTCAGTCTTTTTATCTTAAAGTTACAGCAAAGGCGAGAGAAACCGAGAATTCGGGCTTCAGCTTACCAAGCTGGTTGCCGCTGCCGCCGTTGCAAGATCAGCTTTTCCACTCGTAGCTCTTGTGACACGTGGTAACGCAGAGCCAGTCATCGGATTCCCATTTGACGTCCGTTTTATAGTAGTGTTCGCTGCGGATACGTTCGTAGTAGCCGAGTTCCGCTTGGGTCCGGTATTTTTAATGGGAGATTGGCTTGGCATGTCTCGTGTCCTCATTGCACCCTTGGTACTATGAGATGGAGGATCAGGGAGCGGCCGTATAGTCGACGAAGCGGGCCCGGAAGCCATGCGCTTTCCGGGTGAGCTTATCGGAGCAAGATAGCCTCGGGATCGGGGGGTGGATTTGATCCCAGTGATGAACTCGTGGTTTAAAGCGTCATTTGGTGTGAGTCTTCGTGCTGGATCCCATCGTAGACAGCGAGTGATGAAGTCTAGGAAAGCGTCATCATCGCATTTTAGGGCCTGGCGGAGGTCTTTGGAGCTTGGCCTTCGCCTTCTCCCCTTGGATGAGACTGTCAAGCGAGGTTTCCCAAGAGAGTCGAAGAAAAGTTTTCTCCGCGTACTCTTTTCGATGAGATGCTTTTCGGGTGGTCCGAACACTTCCATAATGCATGCCAGCTGTTCTTGCTCGTTTTCACCAGGGAATATAGGGTAGCCAGTGAATAATTCAGCAAGTATGCAGCCTACACTCCACATGTCAATGGGCATACCATATGACATGCCCAATATAACTTCAGGGGAACGGTAAAAGCGGCTCTGAATATAAGTGTACACTTTCTCATTTTCAAAACAGCTGGACCCAAAGTCTATAACCTTGATTTCTGAATGCATAGGGTGGGCTAGGAGTACGTTTTCCGGTTTCAAGTCGCAGTGGATGACCTTGTTTTTGTGCAGAAGAACTAATGTGCTGAGCAGCTGCTTTGTAAACCGGCGGATGAGCTTGAGGGAGAATCCCCTGAAATCGTGAGCTTTGATAAACTCGTACAGGTTCATTCCCAAAAGTTCAGTCGATATACAGAGATGTCCACGAAAGTAAAAACTTTGAGTAAAGTTCACAACGCTGTGGCGTCGGTGGGGGTCCTGTGGATTTGGTTAGAATAATAAGGGATATGAGGGGTGGAACCTAAATAGGTGAAAACATACCCATTCCTTAAGCTTCTGCAGGATATTTACTTCGACGAGTGCCTGCTGATGGAATCGCTTCTTATTTCTGATAATCTTCACTGCAACAAGAACGCCAGTTTTATGATCAACGCATCGGACTACCTGACCAAAGCTTCCCTTGCCCAGAATATCGACAATTTCATAGCGATATGCGAGATGGTCCCCAATGACAATGTTGTAGTCGCCACGTTCATCGTCATACCCAAAGTTGGCAGTTTGGGCATTAAGATCCCCGACATGTTTTTTCGCCTTGTGAGTACCACAGAAGTAGATATCCTTGAAATCAATAATTTCACCTTTCTCGAAGATATTCAAGCTCGCCATCTTAAGAGCCTGGCCAGGTCCAACTCGCTCCTTAGGACTTGCCCTGCGTCGCAATTCTTCCAATTCCTTCGCAGCGGTCTCGAAATCCTTCCGTTTACTACCCAGTTTCCTCATCTCCTCTTCAGCCGATAAATCGTCACGGTCAAAATTCTGATCTTGAGGACGAAGTTTGGGCGTCGTTGATTTGGAGCTAGATAGAAGTTTGTGTACTGGGGATAATAAGGAGGACGCAGAGCGGTTTGCTAGGCTGTCCGTATCACCAGCATCCGTAGAAGGGCTAGGGTTGAGCGCCAGGCTCTGTTCGCTGCTAATGCTCTGGGTCCGTTGAACCAGACCGTTTGTAACACTTGACGTAGACGGTTTGCGTCTTGTATGCAGGTAGGTAGGTTTGGAACCGGGGCTTTGTCCAGCTGTTGATAAAGTATTCCAAGTAGCCGAGGCAGGAAGTTTTGGAGGTGGCATGCTGGCATATTTAGCCGGATCATTGGCTGATTCCTTGATGGTGTGGTGTGACTTCGTTCTTTGGTGATCAGAGCTAGGTTTTCGCCGTGTGAACGATGGTGCGCTACTCTCAGATTCGGTATCTATCGTCGTTTGAGGCCCCAAGCTCGAACCCTCAAGACGTGGTGAAAAAGTAGCAAACTGGGTTTGAGGTCGCGGTCCAGTAAGCCTGCTAGCATTAATCCTAGAGTACTCGCAGGGGAGTTGGGATCGAATATGAGAGAACTCTCCACCGGCCTTGGGTAATGATGAAGAAACATAGGGAGAAACGCTTCTATGATCAGACAAAACATCCAAAGGCTCAAGAGCACTGGAGCTGTTCTGGGCCCGGAACTGTATTGGGTCAGTGACAAGTGCATGATGTGAACTAGTACTCCTCGGTTGCGTGGATGGCAGGGGTTCGTTATCGTGGAGATTGTGGGAAAAGAAACTGGCTTTAGACGCGGTCATTGGGGTAGTCGGAGTCTTGGCCAATGTCTGACGCGGTGGAGGTGTACGGGAGATGCGCAGGGTCGGATCCTCGGCATTTTTATCCCGCAAAGATTCAATCTTGGTAGTCATAGGAATACTCAGGGGTAATAGATTGAGTGGCGGAAGCTTCAATGGCTGGAGATTCTTTCGACCGATATTTGACACAGGTCTAGGTTTAGAATCCATCCGATGGATAACCGGTCTCGAAACATTGAAGTCATCCTTTGCAGGCCCTTTGCTAGGAGTTTCGATGGTATTAGAATCAAGCCTTGAACTATCTTTGGGTAATCCGGTTTCGAAAGGCAGGCTCGATTTTCGAGTTGTATGCACCTGGAGCTCTCCTTCAGTTTTAGGTGACTCGTATGCCTTGGGGATCGCTGGAACAGGAGGAACCTCTTCCTCATCGTTATTAGCCGTGTTCTCGGTACGAGGTTTCGGAGTTGGTAACCTGGAGGTCGAAATATTCTGCGAAAGTCTAGGTTGTAAGGACCCATTAGAATTTCGAGCAGAATTATAACTGGTATTGGACGATAATGAAATCCCCGAGCTGTAGGATTTCCGATGAGGGTCAGGAGTGGTTCTTGAAGAGGAAGGAGTGACGCTTTTCCTCGGTATCATGGAAGGAGACTGGGCCGAAGAACGAGGTCGGGGGAGCACAATGTCTTGCTGCATTGGAGGTGTATGTGGCATTGGAGGAGGCTGGGGCATCAGTGACATTCGTTTCATACGTCTGGCATCAGTGGGGCTGATTGTTCGCGCTCCCAAGCCGGTAGCATGTGGCGGCATAGCAGAGATCCGCTTTGATGAAGATGGTGTCGTCGTCCGATTCAATCCACTTTTTGCTGGAGTTCGAATAGCGTTATTTGATGAAGCCCTCAAGGGCTCTGACCCCGTAGACGGAATAATAAGGCTATCCTTGCTATCCCTGGCTGTCCGGGAAGGTGGCTGTAGCGATTTTGCTTTCTGATACCTGGCCGTATTCAGAAACGTCGAGGGTTCAGAAGGCGCACCAACCCCGAAGTTTTGGGAGGCGAAACTCGCATGGGCTGGGCCATTTGCATCCACCGTGTTTTTCCTTGCTGATAAACTTGGTCTTCTCCGTGGGGGGGCGCGATCCCCATTGTCGGAAATTAAACTACCAGGTCCAATGGATTTTCTAGGCGGTCGTGACGTTGTAACAGTCGAAGTAGGAGGAGGAGCGTGACTTAGTCGACGCGGCCGAGGCGCCGTTGTTGCTTGAGTCTGAGTATTTCCATTTACCCCGGTTACACTCCCCACTGTGCTCCGTGAAGCATTGCTTTCTCTTCGTGCCAGTTGCCCTGTCCGGACATGGCTCCCATTTTGAGGTGGTTGTTGACTTGACCATCGCGGGGTCGATCGGGGAGCCGGTGGTTTCGAATCATAGTTACTACCTATAGGAAGCGGGAAATGGCTTAAGCTCGGTTCTTTCGACATGATGCTATTATGGAAATCATCGAAACTTATAGGCGTAAGGAAGTCGCTGCTATCGGGGGGAGTCTGGCTCTCATCCTTCAACGAACCGCTGGCTGTTGGTGACCTAAAACTCAAGCGAGAGTTCGAGTTTTCCGCGTGTCCATGAGACGTAGAGGGGTTCATGGAAAGGGTCTCGGAATACATTTGAGGATTCGAATAATTGGTGAATGTACTGCTGTAGATCAATAGTGAAAATGGGTCGCTGTCAGCTTACTGTGAAAAATAAAAACGCGCAAAAGATCGCGAATGAGAAACGGTAAGATGAAGCAAAAAAGAAAAAAAAATGTACCGTTTCACAGGGTCTCCATTTCGCCCTACAGCAGTGTTCTGCTCCCTAATCGACTGTCTTCTGCGCGCCGGGGCAGCAGCGCGCTGCTCGGTGTGATTCCTAAAAGGCAGCGAGCTAGAATTGGAGCTGTCCGTCGTTATACTCCCTGAGGACGAATTTTTCTGTACTCTTCTCGAGGGAGGAGCCTCCACTGCTTCCACCCGCCTGTTAGTCTTCGCGGCCTGTGTTTTGGCTGAAGCGGAGGACTTTGGCTGAACGGGCAAATGCCTACCTCCAGAACCAGAATCATCATTGTGGGGAGGAGGATTGGAGGAGGATTTTGACCGAGAAGGCCGCTGCGGCATGCTTTTCTGTAGAGGCATTTTTTTTTTATTTTTTCGACTTTTCGTGTGTGTGCGTAGGAAAGGGTCGATGAGCGTCCACGAGCCCGTCAATATCTATTTATTGTGCTTGTCTATCGCCGAAGCACGCCCGCACTGTTGCCCCAGAATTTCCCCCAGACCACACCCAACTTTTTGCTTTCTCTCACCTCGTCGCTGGCACGACGCACTGTGAGACGACGATTTCCTCAGCCTATCAATACATCCAGCAATTTGGTGAGACTGAAAAGGCCAAGCAACCGAGTCGCGATCTTTTATAGGACACGCTACCGATCCATCGCTGAGCATCGAACCTTCATGGAAGAGAGCGAGTGGTTTCGGACCAAAACGAATGTAGAGGACTCGACAAGGGTCAAAACGAGAGAACAGATCAACTGTTCACCCGTTTGGCAGGATATGTGTCGAGATAAAGCGAGAGTGAGGAGGAGGTGGTGGTGGTGGTGGTGGAAGTCAGACGTTGAGACGAGGTTGATGTGAGCAGTGATTGATTACTTTCGTCAGGTCACGCCGTTGCTGCTGCTGGGCCAGAGCTCGGTCGTTAGGGAAACATGGGGCTGACCTCTACCCCCTATTATCAAGCCACAGAACCACCCGAATTGCGGGCTGTCTGATGTTCGAAATATGGATAACAAGTTGTCTAGATGCTCCACCGGGCACTCCTATTTCAGATATCTCCCTCTAACCTTCAGTTTAATCATCAATGGGGTGTCCCGGGTGAGATGCGTGCTGAGCTCCCTTCGTTTCCCTCGCGTTGTTTGATGTTCCCACCCCTGATGCCGCTGCGGCTTGGCACGCGTCCAGCCTGCGACTAGCAAATCTGCGCCGGCAGAAATATGCCAGGGACGGGAATTGGCAAGGGGCAGCAGATTGTTGACATGTTGTTGACATGTTGGCATGTTGGCATGTTGGTATGTTGATATAATTCCATACCTAGTCTATATTATCTCGTAAATAGTCATACATCTGTTTCAACTAGCCACTAGGAATGGTACATAAATAAATAAATAACAATCGCTTGCACGCTCAGCATAATAGCACAAGAAAAATACGGAGTAAAAAATAATTAAACTATGAGCCGCCGGCCAGAGCTACTATCGAACCAGCTCGTCCTTCCCAAGGAACGCCGCCATTGGATCGGATGCTGCGCTTCTCGATTTCTTGTAGGCTTCCAGCTCCTCCTCAGTAACGCCCTGCTGCATTTCCTGGAGAGTCCGCTTCCCGAGGTTTGTATCAAGAGCGGCTTTATCACGCTTCTTAGCCAGTTGAGATTGCTCCTTTGCGCTCTCCTCCTCGCCTCCTGCTTCCATTTCTTGCCCAGCCTTTTTCATATCGTTAAGTAGCATATTTTGCGCCTCCTCAAACGCAGTTTTCCCTTCTTCCCCTGTACAGTAACTGTTTTTCACCGTAGAATGACAGCACGCGTAGCCCCATAAAAAGTCAGACCACCAGCTGCCCCATACCGACGTGTGGTTGTTGATGAGTATATCCTCCGCATACCTCGATTTCGCAACCTTTTTCGGCGCTCCCTTGATGGCACCTGTCTCATCATACTCAACAAATTTTTCGTTCTCAATAACTGCGGCATCGCGCAGAGGAGCTGGTTGTAGATGTTTCTCGCCACCGTATTTCTCCAGCAACGCTTGTCGCTGAGCCTTGCGCTTTTCTTCCATCTGGTCCTTTTCTTTCTTTCTGAAGTATTCGCCCGACGTAGGATTTGCCTGGAGATGTTGTCTGTCCTTATCGCCCCGCTCTTGTGATTCCCACGCATATCGCTGTGCTCGTTCGAATTCGGCTGCGTCTCCCGAGGCCCGAATGAAGTTCTCCTCCGCAACAAGAGCAGCAGCAAGATCTGACTGTGCGCCCATATCCACCATCCTGCGCGTCTTAGGGTCGTATTTCGCAGAGTCGAGATCCAAGTTGAGGAGATATTTCGCAGTATCTTCTCGTATCCGTAGATTGCGCGTGGCGGTACTCTGTTGTCGGCCCATATCAGACTCTTCCGCATATCTAGCCTCCTCAGCCCCATCGTCTCCCTCGTGCTCTTCCTCATCCTCGTCGCCACCCTGTAGCTCTTTCCTCTCCGCCCGTTCCTTCGCTTGTCTCTTCAGCGCTTCCAACTCTTCATATTCCTCTACCACATTCCGATATTCCGAAGCATCATAGCCATTCCATCTATCACGCTTCGCATCCCAATCTAGGTCCACACTTTGAATCTCTTCGTCTGGTTGTATGTCCTTCCCAGTCCACTTCGCTCCCAGTTTTCTAGGCCGGCTCAGACACTCTTTAACTTTGTGGGACATGGAGCCGCAGTTCTCGCAGGCGCCTTTGCGGTATTTGCTCGCAGCTGGCCCTACACGCTTCCCTCTATCATACCATTTTTGCTCTGTCTTGGATTTCTGAAGACGCTGATGCTCGAGGTAGTCGTTTGCAGAAGACTCGTCATCGACGTAGAAAGGCTTCTTGGAGATAAAGGCGGGAATATATTCGTTGCGCTCCTTTGACGCCACATCTGTTGGTCTTCGAGACATAGTGGCTAGATGGATAGTTAAAATGCCTTCGTATAGTTCACTCCGACGGGATTAGGCAGATTTAGCAGAAAACCGACTATTTTCTTCGCAAGGTGTTGGGGAGGAAGATGAAGTTGAGGTGAGGATCCAGCGATGATGATATCTGTGGAAAGCGGAGCTCAAAATCGAAACGCAGCAACGATATCATCACGTGATGTGGCGCCACTTCTCTTCGTTATCTCGACGCGTTCAAGTTGGGACTGGGACAACAGCCGCAACAAACATCTGGACGGACTTTCACTTGGATGATACCCTGGTTTTGTTTTTGGATTTGAGATTGTATCTGTGTTATTATCGAGTTTATGGATATCACATCTAATGCAAAGCAATGCCTGCCCCTCGATTACCCATCACCAGCTAGCAGATGGAAAAGTTTCAAGTTCTGCTGAATTGCGTTGACCATTACCAGGCCATCCAGACCAGTTTTGACCCTCAACTTCCTGTAAATGCTGGACCAGCCCCGAAAAGTGCACGCCCGAAGGTCCCCGTCATCCGTGTTTTCGGAGCGACGGAGACGGGGCAAAAGGTCTGCGCCCACATACATGGCGCATTCCCATACCTCTACATCGAGTACCAGGGGAGCTTGGATCCAAAAGAAGGTTAGATAAACGTCGTTAAAAACGTTGAAAATTTATTCCAAAGCCTACGGAATTTTTTCCTAATATTTTCCAGTAAATACTGCCACTCGCACGCTTCACCTGTCAATCGATCATGCTCTGGCGGTAAGCTATCGCCGAAATGCGTATGAAAAGAAGACGGCGTATGTCGCCCATATCACCCTCGTAAAGGGCGTTCCGTTCTACGGGTATCACGTCGGGTATAGGTTCTTCTTTAAGATATACCTGTTCAACCCTATGCATATGACGCGTCTCGCCGACCTGCTGAGACAGGGAGCGGTGATGAAACGCGTTCTTCAGCCCTACGAGAGCCATCTACAGTATTTGTCGCAGTGGATGTGTGATTACAACCTGTACGGCTGTGCATACCTTAAGAGTAGCAAGGTGACGTTCCGAGCGCCGATACCCACTTATCTTGAGAACTCGACACATACTTGGCATGACCGCTCCATCCCAGAGAATGCTGTTTTCGACAGCTTTTCTTTGCCACGACAAAGCCATTGCGATTTAGAAGTTGATATTCATGTTCAGGATATTATAAATCGTGCTGAGGTGAAGGAACGTCCGATACACCAGGGTTTTGTGGAAATGCTTCAGTCTTCAATTCCGGGCAAAAAGCTTGTGCCTAGCTTGGCTGGGTTATGGGAAGAAGAATCCCGACGAAGGAGGAGCAAGCTTAACCCCTCCGATGCGAATAACGGCTCGCCTTTCCGTCCAGAAGAGTTGGTTTCCATGTCTGCAGATCCTAGAACTACGGGGCCTGGCGGTTGGATTCACGAGGAGGAGTATAGAACAAAGATGGAAGCTGTTGTGGATGGGGAGCATCTTGGGCGAAAACCCACATTTGCAGATTTTGTTGCAACAACGCCTTTCGAAGCTGCTATTCGGTCAGCTTTGAGTAGCGTTGAAGACCTGTTTCCTGAGAACATACAGGCTGTGCAACCCGAGGATTTAGGAATGGATAATACAGGAGCAGAGGAATCTAGGATACATGTCGAAGTAGACGAGAGCCGTATACTTCCTCCGAAACAGGAGGACGCTTTTTCTTATAATTCCGATGATGACGATGATGATGATGATGATGATGATGATGATGATGATGTGAATGACTCCTTTTTACATGAGCAGGAGGCTGAGATTGCTGGCGATTTGGAGCCCAACCTGCCGGAGGGACCTGCGAGCTTGTTGGACCTTACCGACCAGGAAGGTTCGAATGTAGCTACTGAAGCTGTGGTAGAAGAACAGGGAGATCCGCTGGAACTGAAACGTTTCGGGGTTCGCCCATCTGCCGATTTGATTAACAGCCAAGAGGATGTCTTTGAGATCGACGAAGCATTTATTAGCGACATAGCTTCCCGCCCAAAGGGTTCGAAACGCCCAAATCCATCTGCGCGTGAGATGGATAGGGGAGGGAATAAACGGCTCAAACCGGACAACGATAGCAAGTTTCCAGGGGCCACGAGTAGGCCTGCCCACGACAGACTGAAAAAAGCTGCGACGAATACCCTCCCAGCGGATGAATCTACATATTTAGAATCCATAGCCGTTAATAGCCACCCACCATCGTCACAGCTCAAGCAATCCCAGAAGCATACTAGCAGCGATAACGGAAATATGCGAATATCCTTCCATGTGGTTAAAGACCCGCATGATCCCGCAACCATTTCAAGACTGAGCCAGCAGGATAATTCGTCGCAGAAATCCCAACCGCAGGCTTCAAAACAAGGCCGTAGCCAGATGGTGTCCGTCCCGGATCCAGAGACTACCAACCACAATTCTGAAACTTCTTCTAGACTGAATCATTCGGCGCCGTTGTCATCATCCTTTTTGGTACCTCAACCATGTCTCCACGAATCATTCAATATACCACGGGAGAGTAAAATTTTTAGTTTCATTCCACGTTGCCCCTCGCGCTCTGAAGTTCTGGCGACAATGCACGATGATGGCCGTCCTTCGATTATTTACCAGGGACCTCACTATAGCAACGAGGAGGATGTCCCTGATCGTGCACGCGAATATGCTGGAAGGGAATTTAAGCTAGAAAGCGTTACGGTGCCTTATCTGCCGCCGTTCGATTCGACTGGACATTCTCCTGCGTTGTTCGGAGACAAGCCACCTATAATCATTAATGGAGACGCCTTTGAAAAGTTAAACAACAAGCTCCGTAAATCTTGCTCACTGCGGACTTGGGAATTTGCACCAATCGCCCCAAGTCGTAGTGAAGTTATCGAATGGCTTGAGGAAGAAACTCGGAAATTGAAGGATTCTAACAGGAGAAATGCCACTTCACAAAAGCCCACAACTTCTGCTCTTTCTCAGATTGAAGGCCCCACTCAAAAGAATCGCCATGGCTTCAAATATTCTCAGAAAAAGCGGACGAGGAACGTACAGCGAGAGGCTCAATATATGAGTGTGATGAGTCTCGAGGTTCATGTGAATACGCGCGGCATTTTAGTTCCAAATCCTGAAGAGGATGAAGTTTCCTGCATTTTCTGGTCTGTACAAGATGGAGAAACTGGCATTGATGACGACGATGATTCCGGTGGCATGACTACGGGTGTTATTGCTCTAGCAGAAAATGAAAGCCTCGCGGCTAAGATATCTCCCACCATGGTGTCTGAATTTGACGAAGAAACTACCGAACTTGATCTTCTAACGAAATTGGTTGATGTCGTCAGGCGGCGTGATCCTGATATTTTGACGGGCTATGAGGTACATAAAGGCTCGTGGGGGTACCTCATTGAAAGGGCGAGGCACAAGTTCGACTATGACCTTTGCGACGAGTTGTCAAGAGTGAAAACAGATTCCCATGGACGGATTGGCAAGGAAAATGATCGCTGGGGATTCAATCATACGTCCTCAATTCGGGTCACTGGCCGACATATGATCAACATATGGAGAGCAATGCGAGGGGAACTAAACCTGCTGCAATATACTATGGAGAACGTAGTCTTCCATCTCCTGCACCAACGCATCCCGCACTACGCCTTCCAAGATTTAACGAAATGGTTTACTAGTACGAAGCCGCGAGATATTGCAAAGGTCATTAATTACTTTGTCTCACGGGTTCAACTGGATTTGAAAATTATTGAAGCGAACGAGCTGGTTTCCAGAACTAGTGAGCAGGCTCGAATATTGGGCATCGACTTCTTTTCTGTTTTCTCTAGAGGATCGCAATTCAAAGTCGAGTCACTCATGTTCCGAATTGCGAAACCGGAAAATTTCATCCTCATCTCCCCAGGCAGGGACCAGGTCGGCCAGCAAAATGCACTTGAGTGCTTGCCTCTTGTCATGGAGCCGCAAAGTGATTTCTACACCAGTCCACTTCTGGTGCTCGACTTCCAGTCGCTGTATCCTAGTATCATGATTGCGTATAACTACTGCTATTCGACCTGCCTGGGAAGGGTTGTGAATTGGCGGGGCCAGAACAAACTAGGATTTATTGACTTCAGGAGGCCAGCGGGAATTCTTGAGTTATTCAAGGACCAAATCAACATCGCCCCCAATGGCATCATATACGCCAAGCAGGAGATCCGCAAGTCATTGTTAGCGAAAATGCTGATCGAAATTCTGGAAACAAGAGTTATGGTCAAGGGCGGCATGAAGGCTAATAAGGACGACAAGTACCTGCAACGCCTACTCAATAACCGACAACTAGCGTTGAAGCTGATCGCCAACGTCACGTATGGATATACGTCTGCTTCATTTTCTGGTCGAATGCCGTGTGCGGAGATTGCAGATAGCATCGTTCAGACAGCCCGAGAGACTCTAGAAAAAACTATTGCTCTGATTCATTCTATCGAACGATGGGGTGCCGAGGTGGTATATGGGGATACTGATAGCATTTTTGTTTACCTCAAGGGGCGTACGAGAGAGGAGGCCTTTGATATTGGTGAAGAAATTGCGAGAAAGGTCACAGACTCAAACCCGCGCCCGGTCAAGCTCAAGTTCGAGAAGGTTTACCATCCGTGTGTCCTATTAGCGAAGAAGCGGTATGTTGGGTACAAATATGAGAGTCGCTCGCAGAAGGAGCCAGATTTTGATGCCAAGGGGATCGAAACTGTACGCCGCGATGGAACGCCCGCAGAGCAGAAAATCGAAGAGAAAGCGCTAAAGATACTGTTTGAGACGGCCGATCTGAGTCGAGTGAAAAGCTATTTCCAGAAACAATGCGCTAAAATCATGCAGGGCAAAGTCTCCATTCAGGATTTTTGCTTTGCAAAAGAAGTTCGACTGGGAACGTACAGCGATCGGGGCATGCCACCTCCTGGCGCCCTTATCAGTGCCAAACGCATGCTTGAGGATCCAAGGACGGAAGCGCAATATGGAGAACGGGTTCCTTACGTGGTAATCTCTGGTGCACCCGGTGCTAGACTCATTGACCGTTGCATACCCCCGGAAGTCCTCCTGCACGATTCTCAGCTAGAGTTGGACGCAGAGTACTACATTTCCAAAAACCTAATCCCGCCACTCGAGCGGATTTTCAACCTCGTTGGCGCCAACGTTCGACAATGGTACGATGAGATGCCCAAGTACCAGCGTGTGCGGCGTATTGACGGTGGTGCTTCGAATGCCGCACCAAATAAAGACGGATTATTCTCGATGAAAAAGACACTAGAGTCGTACATGAAATTGTCTTCGTGTGTTGTTTGTCGGGACAAACTGGAGGAGGGTGAAGAGCAGATTTGCAGTGGTTGTTTGCGGGATGGCCATGTATCGCTGCTTCAACTGAAGCATAGATTGATGAGGGAGGAGAGGAAGAAGGTTTATTTGCACAAAATATGCCGTTCGTGCATGGGCGTTTCGTGGGGGGAGGAGGTTAAGTGCGATAGCAAGGACTGTCCTGTTTTCTACACGCGGACTAGACAGGAGTCTACGCTCAAGAGTACCCGAGCGGCGGTTGAGCCTGTCATTAGCATTCTTGAGGACCAGAGTGAGGAGGGTCCGTTGAGTTGGTGATGTTGATGTTCATGTCGGTAGTGATGTAGTTTATATTTTTGGTTTTTAACTCCGTTTTTGTATTTTCTCCATACCTTGGTTTAACTGTTGAAATTCCCAAGTCAATTGACTTACGACTTTTACGATATATACCCGAATCTATAATATATATGACCGTATGGTATAAACAAACTGCCACAGCCACTTCAATCCTATCTGATGACAAAATCCAGGTCCATCTTCGGACAGTCTACGATCTTTTCCAGTTCGGAGCATAACACAGGCCCTGGGACACAAATTAGACGGGTCAAACTGCCATGCAAAATAAAGGTCGGTCTCGTATGTCAGAATGCCACCGATCAGTGTTGATGCAGGGAGACATCTGAATGCTAGAAAGTCTCCCTTGATGAAATATATATTGTCACATCCCATTCGAACCAGAGTTTTAACAGCATCAAACAGTCACATTTTTCAATAAATAAGAAGAAATGACGCCTCATCTTGAATATTAGCAGGAATCGCGATTTGAATTCATGATCTGAACTGCCGCGCCTTTCTTTTTGCCCCGCTTATATGGATGTGCAACATTTATCACAGCAGGTGTGATGAGAGCAATTCATAGGCTCGTTTGAGAAGTTAGCCCACTTTACAGACAACAGAAGATTTATATTCCATGCAGCTCAGCCCCCAAGAATCGTTCCAATCCTTGCACTGTGCCCGGGGCATCCAGATGCGATAGATATCCCGAGTACGCCTGAAAGAGACGTAATTTGTGAGTACTTACATGGCGAGGCTGATCTAAACCTCCAAGGTTAAATTAGCACACTTAACTACCACTAACTTATCCAGGCAGGCCAATTGACGTTGTTCTGCGGGAGAGGAGGGGTTCCCGGGAACAGGGCTGGGATAAGGGGTTAAAAGTAATTATTTATCTATATAATCGCGCTCCAGCCGTGGTCATAAAGCTGCCCTTCAAACACCCGACATAAACGTCAACCAAATACCTTCCCCCGACGGAACACCTTAATACCAATACTCAGACCAATATCAGGCCACAATGTCTGAAGCTGTCCAAACCTGGCTCATTGTCGGTGCATCTCGCGGCATTGGCCTCGAATTTGTGCGCCAGATCCTCGCCAATGGCCACCGCGTCCTGGCTACGATACGCAGTCCCAGCGCAGCCCTGGATGCTCTTGTTCAAAAAGCCCCTGACCGCGCAAAGATTTTGACGTGCGATGTGTCTAGCAATGACAGCATCACTGTGTGACATTCTTTCATGTTGCCTCCTCCCAAAATCAGCGGACACTATGCTGAGAGTCCCTGTATAGAAATTCATCATTAAACTCTCCCAGACTGGAGAGCGGAAAATCGACTACGTTGTGATAAATGCTGGTATTCTGGAGTATCCGAACGTGAGTTTCAAGCACTTCCAGGAATCTCACGATCGATTTGGCTAACATGGCACTCAAGAGAACACTCGACATGTAAGTATCACTGAATTCTGAAAGGCCCAGGCCACAACCCCCCTTCTAACTGGCGCAGGAGCTTTTCCCATTTCGCCCACCATTTACACACCAATACCGTGGGTCCGATCATCGTGGCTCAGAAGCTGCTCCAACTGACGGACGTCTCCATCGGAACAATAGCTTTCATGTCTAGCGATTCCGGCTCGACTCAACGTTTCCTCGACTTCGAGGATGGGTATGTCAAACCTGCCCCTCACTAGCCAATTGAATTGTCGGAGCCTCATGCTGATACGGTGCTAGATTTGGTGCATACGCGGCGTCAAAGGCTGCTCTCAATCAGGCCCTTCGTGTATCCGCCCCCTTTACTTATCGATAGGTCCAGGAAGTAGCTAACCAAATCCCACAGCATATGGCAGAAGAGTTGAAGCGAAAGGGAAGCGAAACTATTATTCTAGCTCTCCATCCAGGAGAAGTTGCGACGTGAGAACCCCCCCAAAAAATCAAGCTGTTTGGTAATATGTATGACCATAATGCAGCTAACTTCGACCAGCGATATGGGGAAGATTGAAATTTCCTGGGATCTCGATGGCGGCCAGATTACCGCGGAGGAGTCTGTCGTTGCCATGGTTGATGTGGTCCGGAGCAAGAGTATCAAGGACACCGGGACGTTCTGGACTTGGGAGAATGAGGTTAGTTATTTAGTCACCCTGACCTTTGTTGAGACCTCAGGTGCTAATAGGATTGAACAGGAATATCCGTGGTGATCGCAAAGGGCATCGGGAAGACCAGCAATGAATGGGTTGGAATACCTTGAATGGTCCAACAGTCGTTCCCCAACTTAAAGGAATTACATATATAGGGAATAGAGGGAGGAACTGGTATTTTAAGATACATATCTTTTTGCAGACATTACAAAGTTATATTGGCAAGGCTCCTTCAACTATCTTCCTTTTTGATATTTTACCAGGCCCTTGATTTAGTTTAACCGGCGAAAATAAATGCCTCTAAGGGATACCAGTGAACATCACCACTACCCGTCAATCTTCTCACCCACACTTTATAGCTCTGTAGTTCTTACATGTACATGTGTAATGAATGTACTCTTTGCTCGTAGCGAGTTGGCATTTCCTTCGGGGTAACTTAACAGCGTGGAAAGCTATTCATTTTGATTAAGTAATGATGAGTAGCTTGATCAAGTCAATAGAAAGATTGCCGTGTTTCAGTAATATGGTTGGCATGATAAACTAGTATTCGGCGCACTTACTGGCGCAGAATCTTCGTCATATATCTCATAGTTGGGCGTCTAACAAAGACGCCTTGAGGGGTTTAGGGCGGGCTGAAACAAATCTGGCTACAAAGAGCCGGAGGTCGGGCATCATATCTCCTTTAGTATAAAAGAGGGCATATCGCACCCTACTGGTGAGTCAAGTATATTTCTAAACAAATCGCATGCTATATACTCATCTTGATCACTCTTCAGATTACCTGCCGTCATGCCTCTCACCCTTACAAACGCAGAGGAAAGCGATGTAGGCGACATCGCGGATATCCACCTGGCCTCGTTTGGCCAGAACATGATGCTTCGGGCGCAATTCCCAACACCAGCCCTGCGTGAGGGATTGCGAGTCTCACTGATGGATAAAGCTCGTGAGGAAATTCGCGATCCTCAATGGGCGGTTCTGGTCATTCGCGACGAGAACGAGATCATTAGCTTTGCGAAATGGAAACGGCCTGTTAACGATGCCGCCTACCATGAGGCACCTTGGCGATGGCCCGAAGGCACCAGGATGGACATTCTGGATGAATGGACGAAGAAGGTGGATGATGCGTGCAGCAGGGCTATAGGGAATACGCCTTGCTACTGTTAGTTTCAACCAGTGCTCTTTGCTGACTTGAGCTTTCCCCCAGTACGTGATGACTTTATGGCTGCTTATATGTTCCTAGGTCTGAGTTTTATTGGAACGCATCCGAAGCATGAACGGCGCGGCGCGGCCTCGATGCTCATACGGTGGGGCATGGAGCGCAGTGCGAGTGAGAATGTTCCGATACAGCTTGAGAGCACTCTTGTTGCTTGGCCGGTGTACAAAAAGCTCGGATTCGAGGACAAAGAACGTATTCATATGCGATTGGAAGGGGTTGGAGAGAAAGGGCAGTCAGTGATCTACGAGGAAATGTCTCTCGTGTGGCGGCCAATGGTGCAGTCTGCTGTCGTGAGCACAGCGACGGAGATTCCCAAGACGGATTGAAACATATAAAATGCTACATTTACATGCGATGGCGAATTCTTTAGACAGATCTAGATATATATAATTATTGAAAAAGAAAAGGAATAAGAAAAAAGCATGTCGCGCACTGCTGTAGATTCTAAATGGCAATGCTGATCAACACCATCCATACTTCTCATTGCCAACCCATTCTATTGAATCCTCCGTACCGGCCCCGTCCCCGTACCACCGTAGGCTACATATACCTTCTTCTTCACGGTTTTCTTCTCGATGCGCGACTCCCGTTCGCTTGATCAGTTCCTGTACCTGAGCGGAAGGTCCCCATAAATTAACATGGTGCAAACCCCACTCTGCAGCCTCCCTCTGCGCAGCAAAAATCACAGCTCTTAGTCCTGCCACTTGTAAATGATACTGTGCCGAGAGGTTATCTAGAGCATCTTGGTTTTCAATAACAAGCCGCAGGATGTAGAGAGTATTGCTGGAATCTGAGTCTTTGGGAGGTTCATAGAACCGGTGCGTCCAGATCGCCCAGATACGATTCCCAAGCTCTCCAGCGATGGCACCTTTGATCTGTGGCTGTGATTTGAATAGAACCTCAGCGGCAAACTCTTCCTTGGTATGGTGCCAGAGCATGTGATCGTGATCCGGTACGATCATGAAGCGTACTTTCTCAGTGGATGGGCATGGTGTAGCCATTGCTTTCAGAGCAAGTTTCTCATCCTGTTTGCAGAGCTTCGCAAGGTCCCCTGCGAACAACGGTGTCGCGGCTGACGATCTGCCTGCTGCTGCCGGTGCCCTCAATGAAGGAGGGAACTCGACATGAAAGCTTGGGAAGGCATGCCATTTGAGATTTGTATAAAATTGTTTCCCGATATCTGAAAATAGGACACTGGCGATACATTTGTTGGTTTTGGTCGTCTGCCATTCTGGAAGTACCGCAGCCAGCTCATTCATAAGGCGTGAGGCATAACCCCGATTGCGATACTGAGGGTCACAATAGACACTTGCAACGCCGTGGGTGATGAACTCGACTACATTGCCATGTTTATCGCTGACCCATGAGCGTTTACGGAAGGTTTCGCAGGAAGCCAGGAGGGGCCTTTGCCCTTGCGGGAGGTTCCTATCCACCAGTACCCATTGGGTCATTCCCCCGTCTTTTGCTAAAGGGACTGTCATGAGATATAGCGATTCTTCGAGGTAGACATCCACAGGGAGAGCATCTTTCCATTCATTTGAAGTGAGAGTCCAAATCGCTTTGTTTTCCGCATCGGTCGGATGGTCGAGGTAGAGAGATGGAGACAGCGCATCTGGCAAATAAGTATCATGCATGGGTTCCATGATCGCGGAGTAGACTCTCGAAGGATGGAGCTTGTTTTTTACAGAACTGGCACGCAAGTCAACGGAAATAAATAAGGACGGTCATGTTCACATATCCCAAACTCAGGAGTGACAGGGACTTGAAATTTTATCTTTGATAAGGCTTAGGCTCAGGCTCAGGCTCAGGCTCAGGTTTGGGCATTCGTTGAAGCTTGAAGACCGTCCAGGTATGAACAACGAGTGTGCCGCTGATACTTTGTTGGCTCAGCCAAGCAGTTAGTTGAACGTTAAGTTAATCCTTGTGAAACGGGGCAACGGCAGCGCTAAAGCTCATCAACTGATCAGTGATGGATGAGATTTCTCGCCCCGCGCCTTGGCAGCGGGCTGGGGTGCATTTAGAGTGCATCGTTGACTGGCGGCGAGACGGGATCCCCGGCGCTATCACCCGAAGCGCTCAGCATCGCATCGCGGATTGGTAGGCTCTACTTTACTGTGTATTATTGGGTGTTCCGGTGCTATAAATATCGTCTTGGAAGAAATCAACCCAAGCCTCGGTTAGGTTTTTCCAATAGATACTACTTGTTTGGATAATTGACTGGCCTAAGCGCAAGGCTGGAATTAGTGCGAGCGCCCCAGGGCCTTCTGTTGAGCAAGGTGGGCAAGGAAGGGTGCAAGGGGCGGGGAGAGAGGGGTCAGCTCATCTGGGCCAGGAGGAGACAAGCCTGCCTGGCGGGCTGCTTCTTTCAGCCTCATAGTTGTGTCTGGTCGAAGTCTGACGGAGTTTTTCAGTCCTGATATGCACCCTGTAGTGAACTGTCGTCAGCTAAAACAACACAACTTCGCATTTTGTGTTTCTAATACATCGAACCGTTCAAAGCATAGAGATGATTTCCCATTACGAACCTTCGACTAGGTCGATCCGATAGTGAAATATGGATCCTGTGTCCGCAATCGGACTACTTGCGTCCATTGCCACTCTCATCAGGGCCAGCAAGGGAGCTCTAGATCTTATAAAAGCATATAAACATGCATCAAGAGACCTAACTGAAGTCGTGCACGACCTTGAGATATTCGAGGAGGCACTGCGAGGCTTCGATCGTGTCCTACGCAGTCGCCAAACAAAGCACAACATCTCCGAGAAGATCCTTCGAACGGCTATTAATGATGGATTTTCAACCATCAAAGATCTCGAGAAGCGTTTAATGCAGGTATATAAGACTGAAAACTCGAGTCTCCGTCGAGTTAGATTCGTCCAGCATAAGTCGCAGTTTGAAGCGCTTGATAAGCAGCTCAAGAGCCAATGTACACAACTGCATGGTTTTGTATCACTGGCGCATATGTTCGTAGTACCAACTTCCCCTTAATTTATCCAAGTACTAAACCCGTGCAGGGAGACCTTCCTTGCTGTGTGTAACCAGCACCCCCAACTCCTAGAAGCATGTTCGACCGCCATAGAGGAGATGGCAAGCGAACCTCAATTCCTCGAGGATGCGTCGGAATCAGCGTTGCCTTTAATTTCGAGGTATCCATCCTCGAACTCATCATCCATCACAGCTGTATCTCTCGGATCATCAACACCGTCATCACGGAGTTCGATATCTTCCAAAAATACTTCCATGACCTCTGGCTCGTTTGATAATAAGCTATCAGTGCCAGGCCGGAGGGACAGGCGAGGTAGTGACACCTCGTCCCAATCAAGTACTTTAGTAGACTCCCTCACAACGAACTCACTGGTCATCCGTCGCGCATGCCGACATGATTGCTACTGCAAATGCCATGATGAGTCGACCACCGGTGAACCCAAAGCGCAGTCTTCGCGGCCTAACGCGCGGGTATTTCGAGAGAACCGCAAACCCAAGATTGAGTGCTCAGACCCAAGTTGTGCAGCCGCAACGTCACAGGAAAAGCCTATCCCGGTGTCTTTCTTTAAAAAGGCCATATCGAATATGATGTCAACGAGTAGTATCCAGGTTCGATATCGACTAAATACTTATCGCATGGTGCCGGAGGGATCCAACGCCATGCGGTACGTTAAACACGGGAATCTGGAAAAGTTGAAATTAGCAATTGAGTCAGGAGAGGCAACGCCATGGGATACGGCGCCGGATGGATGGTCCTTGTTGCACGTATGTTTTCTTGCATTTCAAGCTTGGACTTTGTTCCTACTATTATCGGGGGTTAGTGGTTGCCTTATTGCTAACACCTGCCATGCTGATTGTTTTAGACTGCGGCGTACGCGAGACAATTGCCAACTGTACAGTATCTTGTTGAACTAGGTGCGGAGACTGAAGTATCGGATCTTGGAGCACGGTCTGTACATTCTTCAACTCGGCTTTGGGAGTTTCAACATTGCATCTATCCCGACCTAACCACTTACTTTTTAGAAAACCGGTCGACTTCGCGTTTCTGAAATCACGGGGGGCAGATGCCACCCAAACAGAAAAGGACATCGTCCAGGTCTTCTCCAAACAAGACGACTACATAGACGATTATGATTTCACGCCCATCCACGTTGCTGTCCTGGATCTCTACGATCCCGAGGACTCTGAACGCCCCACGCTCGAAGAACTCATTGACTTTGTCGACCATGCCAACAACGCCCCCCAGGGCACAAATTGGGCCCACTGGAAATCAAAATACCAAAAAAGATCTCCACTTTTCGTCACCATAATCGAGCAGTTCCGGGTTTCGGCGGCGGAAAACCCAGATACAGGCAAAATCATACAGAACCTAGTCGATCAAAAAGATCGCAAATTCCACTGGACGCCACTTCATTGGGCTAGTGCCACGGGCCAAGCGGATAAAATGAAAATTCTGGTGAATACTGGCGCGGATCCGTTCATCAAGTCTAACTTAAACGCGAACATTTTACACGCGGCGGTAGAATCAAACGCATTGGAGAGCTTGAGCTATGCGCTGGAGATATGTAAACGGTACCCGGATTTGTTGAATATCGATCAAAGCAACGTATGGGGGGAGTCACCACTTATAATGGCTGCGCAGGGGTGTTTGGTGGGCTGTGTAAAACTCCTCCTTGACGCGGGGGCAGATCCGAATGTAAGACAGGAGAATAATCAAGTTGCGCTCCATTATTCCGGCCTTTCAGATCGGGGGGAGAAGAGGTGCGAGACGCTGGCGCTCTTCTGCGAGACAAGCCACACATCAAAGTTGGACGTTAATGCGCAAGATGAGGATGGCAGGCCGCCCATATTCGATTTCCTAGATGATTTGGAGTGTATGAAGTGTCTGATTCGACATGGCGCAAAGCTGGATTTGTTGGACAATTCCGGGAATAGCTTGATCCACCATATGTGTATTCAAGGGGAGAGTGATTCTTTGGAAAACTTGTTGCAACTATCAAGCGACAAGAAATTAATCCTGACAGGGAAGAATTATGACGGGAATACGGCGCTCATTGAGGCACTGCGTCATGAGAGTATTGACTGCGCGCTGGTCCTCCTAGAACTTGATGATGTCGGTGACATTGTGGGTCAGGACGGGTGGGCTGCAGTGCACTACGCGGCAAAGCTGGGTGATCCAACCCTATTGAAAGCCGTGTTGAAACACCCGACCTTTGTACGGGGTGCGAAGACAGGTGATGGCAAGACAGCTCGTGTGGTGGCCATGGAGTCTGGTCACTGGAAGGGGGAGGTAAAAGACCTTTTAAATCGATACAATGCGCTGTTGTGATGCGCACTGCTCCGGCAGAGCTCACCTCGTGGGGTGGTTTTATTGAGATGTTCACATTGTACATTATATTGATCGAAAATTTTGACGATGATAATGTATTCTATACGTTTATATATCAGCAAATCTTTTGAGACTCTTACCCAGACAGTAACTGTAAACATTGCACATATTTCATGCACGGCTAGGAACGAGTTATGGAGCTTGTTTAACAGATGAGATTTGAACAATTTCTCCGGATAGTTATCATAATATGCATCTGAATGTTTCCAACCAACTTCCAGCCCTCGAAAGAGTGAAGTATGGCTTTTGTGGGAAGCAAAGGTCGAGCTTAATCATTGCCTTCTTGTCCATACAAGTTGCATGAAGCGAGCGATGAGGTTCGTATAGTCACGGGCCAAGCCGAAAAGTTTGTTCTGTTTGCACCATGCCGGCTTGGTTCCACAGATAGCAAGCTGATAATGCCAAGATACATAGAGTTACCTCCACGACAGCCAACCTTTGCCTGGCTAAGTGGTATCAACAAGTACCCTGCCATCCACCGCAATCGGTCACACCAGGTACCAACTTCCCGGCATACAAACTGGCCACAAAACAACCTCAGATGTTTTTTTGTCACATCTAGCTCTCGCAGCATCTCCAAAGAACTAAATGACTTGATAACCGACTAACCCGCAGCTTTGGGAATTGGGTTCCATCCCTCTTGTGCTCACTGAGGTCCAGGGCTTGCATTCCGAGTCCATCGAGTTACTCCCAGCGAAGCTATCGTTATCCTTGCCCTTCTCGATGGAGGCCTTTGGCTATCTCCTCTAATAGTCTTCCATGGGGTCCTTTAGCGGTTATGTTATTGTCTACGTCCTTGGCGGAGTTACCTTCATTCCGCTCGTTCTGAGCTTGATACTCCTCCATGCTCATCTAACGTTCCCGAAGCTATCGAAACCCGGCAAACCTGACGAAGATCCCGGTGCCGACAGCATCCGGCATCCCTCAGACGATCAGTTTAGTTTAAAAACAGGCACCGATGTTCTAGCAGAAAAGTTTCAAAGAGCCCATGAGTCCGATGTCGCCGCGGGATACTTTGCGGTTTGTCGGGAATATGTTCCAGGAGGAGTCAATGGGAAGCCTCCCGAGCGGACCACTCCTGCCGGCGAGGTCGTAGTAGCGGAGAGCCCAAGTGTCTACCAGAGCATGTACCGGAGTATATTTGACCGAAAACAGGCTCCAACGATCGACCCCGCCAAAGGGAATGGGAAAAACACAAAGAAGGCGAGGAATGTGTTTTTCGTGATTTTGAGGTGTGTCTGATGTCCACGGCCAATTCCCCCGTTCAGATTCAAGATAATGGCAATGTAACTCACTTTTATTACTTCTTCCCTCACAGACATGGGCATTTAATGCTATACGATGATGCAGAACAAATAGAAGTCCGTTATGTGATCTCGTTAGCTCACCACGACGTCAGCATTTATAATGGTGGAGATCAGATACCTGAAGGAGAGCTCTGGATTAAGCGGAACGCCATTTGCTTGACCAGGAAACAAGGCTCAATCCCTGATACACTAGAATCGAGATCCTCGACATTACCATTTTATCTCTTCTCTGAAAATCTGTCTGAAAAGGAAGACTTTTATTTTGCGATCTTAAAAAACCTTGAGAAGATTCCGGATTCTCCAGCCTCTCCTCCGACGCCTCAGCATTACGATGTGAAGCACATAGTCACTCTCATACAGCGGCTTCATTCATCGGAAGAATACCTTCAGACCCGATGGATCAACGCGTTGATGGGAAGGCTTTTTCTGGCCATGTACAAAACTCCCGATTTTGAATCCTTTATCAGGAAAAAGATCACGAAGAAGATATCCCGAGTTGCGAAGCCTAATTTTATCACGAAAATTTCTCTCCAAAAGATCGATGCTGGGGAGGGAGCCCCACTTATCACTAATCCTAGACTCAGAGATCTTACTATTGATGGAGACTGCTGTGTCGAGGCAGATGTTAACTACAGTGGAAATTTTCGTCTAGAGGTAGCAGCCACAGCTCGCATAGAGCTTGGTACGCGCTTCAAGCCTCGAGAAGTCGATCTAGTACTGGCCGTGGTGTTAAAAAGCTTAAAGGGTCATGGCCTGTTGCGATTTAAACCCCCTCCCAGCAACAGGCTGTGGGTTTCTTTTGAAACCATGCCACATATGGAAATGTCCATAGAGCCCATAGTCAGCAGCAGACAAATTACGTATGGTGTGATTCTTCGTGCCATCGAAAGTAGGATAAGGGAAGTGGTTGCGGAAAGTTTGGTTCTGCCATTTTGGGATGATATACCATTCCTAGATACAGAACACGAGACCTTCCGTGGCGGCATTTGGCATCATCCCCCTAAGCCCCCGCCGAAAACCGTGATTCCGGATGAAACTGAAACCCAACCAGAAACACCCGATTTAGTGTCTCCGCTCGATGGTGTATCTGCCAAAAATGATGCTCCCTTAACTCCGCCCTCACCAGCCTTAACTGACCAACGAGGTTCAAAGTCTATACCTTCCCACCTGGGAGAATTGGGCTTGTCGGTATCGTCCGGCGTGGACAGAATAAATCGACTGGACCCCCCTCGAGCTATCCGATCTCGAACATTTTCAAACGTTGCCGGTCCTGTCGTTACAGCAGATACTGTGAAAGTCGACCATTCCGTCTGGGATTCGAAGTTGGAAGAAAAAGATGCGACAACCACTATGATTGAGATTTCTAACCGTTCCCAGCCGAACTCTCCTGCAGGAACACCCGTTGGCTCGCCTCCGAAGGAGTCATCCTCGTTGCACAAAAGATCAGTGTCACGTAGATACAGCGCTATATCTGATGAGACCAGACCAATTGATATTACGCCTCGGACACCTTCGATTCCCGATCGACCTTCGCCAGCTACGCTATCCATATCCAGTAGTCCACGTAGTTCTAGCTTGTCTTTGAAAAGTGAAACTACAAAACCAAACACAACATCTGGCTCGCAGCCAAGCATTGACATCCCAAGCGTCAAACCCCTTGAACGGCCAGTTATAGGATCAATAGGGTCGGCAGCCGCCGCCGCTCGAAAATGGGGTTTGAATGTTCTTAAGCGGAATGGGGAGCCAGCATCAAGGGGAGAAAACAATACACCAATGCCAGACCATCCTATCGGGCGAGGACGCCCTCTACCCCCACCAGGCACCCCTCTCCCACCGCCAGACAGGTTTGGCTTCTTGTCTACTCCTTCCATACCGAAACGTAAGCCATTACCACCGCCTCTCTTACCCGAACGTCAACAAAAGGTTTCCCGTCCTGTCCCTAAACCTCCACTCCCTCGTCGTAGCCCATCCACAAGAGGAAGCCAAGAACAAATGTCAGACGAGCTCTTGATCATCGAAGCTCCTCTTGGATCGGAACCAACAACTCCAGTCACAGATCTTGCTCCTAACAACAACAATGACAACAAACCTGAAACGATGAACGCTAACGACACGGGAAGCACTTTGCCTCCAACGGAAGATAAAGCTACAGTATTAGCAACAACAGAGTCAATTGGTGCTGAGAGTGGCATGGACAACGACCCAAAATCACTGGAAGATGAAACGCAGTCGACAGGCACTACGTCCACAAAGGATGAGACGATAGCAAAACCCTCCTCTGTACCAACTTCTAACGAACACATCCCAGATATCCTTTTCCACTCATAAGACAACTGTCTACGTGCAGCTCTATTTCGTATGTTTTTTCGATTGATACTGCGCATCTTGTTTAGTCGCAAAGCGAGCTGGCTGGGCCTCATGTTTCTTACCTTCCTTCATTCTTTCTTTTCCCTCTTTCCCCCCTTTCTTTCCTTTCAGTTTTCTCTGGGCGATTCATGGGGAGCATTCATTCGTAAGGAGTTGGTTTACTAGAATTTGTCGCTGCTTATTCTTACTTGGATTTTAGGCTTTTTCATATAATCACTTGCATGCCTCATGGTAGGTGTAGATGGCGATCGCGACCAGAATGACGGCATCACCTATATTAGTCGCTTACATCACCCTTGGTAGCTTAGATAGCAATTGAAATTAGATTATAGTCCAATTTCCATTCACGAACCGTTACATGGCCTTTGTTTCCGTTTTCTGTATAACTGTTTAAGAGAGGTTGGAGGATACACTCTGGTCACCACCCACAGTAGCCATGTGGTGAAATAAATAAGGAAGTGTCGCATCAAATTCTGCCTGAGATACACGTAGTTGCACTAGGGTGAAATCCAACGCTCACCAGCTACCGGCATCACGAGTAAGAAATTCCTCTTCCAGCAAGCATATATGTCCGTAAAACGAAGTATCAAGATAGGAGAGGGGCGATATGAGGAAGCACTGACGCGAGACTGACTAGGAAGTGAAGTTATAGTGAGCTATGAGTGAAAGGCATCCACGTATTGACATTAATCTCCGGCCGAGGCCTTTTTGGCAAGCCCTGACATCGCCACCAAGGCTGGCTCTGATCCTTATCAGGTTATCAGACATGAAAAAGCGGATATAAGAACTGATGGTTGGTGGTTGCATAGCCCTGAGTGACAGCGCCAAGAGAGCGGGTGCTGACTCAGCATCACTGATTGCGACGACTTCTGAACATCTGAGAGAGAAATGAATCTCTTTCTAGGCAACTTAATTCTTTACATTATTTCTAGTTCAGTTCTTGCTTGTTTATAACTTATTTACATTGCTACCACTCGGTTTTTTGTTATTCGTTCCGCTTAACTATACCCTCTTTATCGCTGATCTGTTGTTGACGCTGCGCGCTAGCTCTGGTGGTTATAACTAAGTTAGTCCTTGCTGACTGTCCCCTAAGCTTGAATCCGAATCCACTTCGCTCCGCATTCCGCTCGACTACACCTTCAACCTCTCCGGGCCATGTCACTTGCCTACAATTCGGTAGCCACACGGAATATCGACATGAGCAGGTAATTAACCCATGGTCAAGCTTGGATCCCGCGCCGTTTCCACGGCACTTCCTTCTGGTGATTGAAGCAAGAGCATGCTTTGGCTGATACAATTGTTGGTAGAACGGAAGCGGATCTCGCGGTGAACATCCGCAAGGCCACCAGTATTGGTATGATTTCCAAACCCAGTTTCAAATTGTTGTAACGCTGCGATATATAGTATGTTGAAGCTAATCCATTCCGCATTGATGAACAGAGGAGACCGCGCCTAAACGTATGTTCCCATATCTACCAAACCCCCCGCCCCCCCGCCCGACCACGGTGCAGGCAGCTGCCTGATCTACATCTCCGCGGTTTAAACTAAATGATGATGATGATGATATAGGCAAACATGTACGGAGCTGTATTGTTTATACCTGGGACCACAAATCGTCGACGAGTTTCTGGGCGGGCATGAAAGTGTAAGTCGTTAGATTATAATCCGGGCGGTGTGAAGTCGACATGCAATTATCGCTGCTGCGGCTCGTATCTTGCTATCGACCCAACGCACAAGCTTGTTTTAACGGAGGTACTAATACCGATTGTCCTACTAGCCAACCAATTCTTGCCGACGAGGTCCAAACATTTAAAGCGTTGATAACCGTGCACAAGGTTCTGCAGGAGGGCCACCCGATAGCAGTTAAGGAAGGGCAGTCGCATGTTAACTGGTTGGATAGTTTGAGTAGAGGTGTAACAGGGGAGGGAATCAGAGGTAACTTCCAACTCCCACTGGGCCCTGGACTTAAAAGTGGTATCAAAAAAGCGGGAGTCTATGGGTGTTACGACTTATTTTTCATTGCATACTAACGCCTCATAAATGCTATTAGGGTACGGCCCGTTGATTAGGGAGTATGTATTCTTTTTGGAGGCGAAGCTGGGATTTCACCGCCAGCATCCCGAGTTTAATGGTGAGTTTCCTAGCCGTCCTATGTTAGCTACCAGTGAGAGTAAATTTCAGTTACTAATGCGACTATTCTACGCCTAGGTCTATTCGAGTATGAGGAATACATCAGTCTTAAAACAATAAACGATCCCAATGAAGGGTATGACATCTATAACGCCAAAACCCCCCGCACCCAGGTTCTCTATTTCTAATGAACATATAGCTATGAAACCATCACCGACCTTATGAACCTCCAAGATCAAATCGATGCCTTCCAGAAACTCATATTTTCACATTTCCGGCAGAGCACCAATAATGAATGTAGGATTTCGGCTTTGGTGCCACTCGTGCAAGAGAGCTATGGAATATACAAATTCATAACGAGCATGCTGAGAGCTATGCACACAAGTACGTAATAATAGTAGAATCCCCTTGTTAAATCCTGCACAATGCTAATAGATGTTCACAGCTACCGGAGACGAAGATGCATTGGAACCTCTGCGTGGCCGTTATAATGCACAACACCATAGACTTGTTCGGTTTTATTATGAATGCTCCAACCTACGTTATCTCACCAGCCTGATTACCGTTCCAAAGCTTCCCCAGCAACCACCGAGTCTCCTTGCAGAAGATGAGGAACGCCCAGCTCTCCCGAAACGGCCAGCTAAGGAAGTCGAGCGAGAGCCCACACCGCCTCCAAAGACAGCAACAGTTCCCGATCCAGAGCCCATCAATGATTTCTGGTCGAACGAAGCAAGGCGTCAACAGGAGGAGTACGAAAATGAACAACAAAGACTGCAGCAGCAATGGGAAGAACAGCAACGTGCACAATTACTTGCACAACAACAAGCGCAAAGGGACTTCGAGGAACAACAAAGATTACAGGCCGAACAGCAAAGATTGGCCCAAGAACAGTTGCTACAGACCCAATATCAGCAGCAGACGCAAGGCCGGCTAGCTGAGCTGGAACAAGAAAATCTCAACGCGCGTGCACAGTACGAACGGGATCAGCTCATGCTCCAGCAGTATGATAAGAGGATGAAAGATCTAGAGGAACAACTGAATCAGCTAAACTCGAACTATAATTTGCAGACTCAATCCAAGGACGACCAAATACGAGCACTCCAGGAGCAGGTCAATACGTGGCGGACAAAGTACGAAGCCCTTGCGAAACTCTACTCTCAACTTCGACAAGAACATCTTGATCTTCTACAGACAACGAAATCCCTAAAGCTCAAGGCAGCTTCTGCACAGGAAGCTATCGACAGGCGGGAGCGACTCGAGCGTGAGATGAAGACGAAGAACCTAGAGCTTGCAGATATGATCAGAGAACGTGATCGGGCACTACATGAGAAAGACCGTGTCACTGGTGGAAACCGTGAGGAGGTTGAAAAACTGAAACGCGAGCTCCGCCTTGCTATCGAAAGAGCTGAAAATGCAGAGCGGGCTAAAGGATCTGAAATTTCCGCTTTGCTTTCCAAGTATAATAGGGAGATGGCTGATCTTGAAGAGTCGCTTCGGGTACGTTCTAACATAGTATTTTATATCGGCGCATTTTTATTCGAAAGCTAACTTTGTTACAGAATAAAACACGAGCTCTTGAGGAGATCCGAGCAAATCATGGAGAAAGAGATGAAGATCAGGAAAAGGTTTTACAGGAAAAAGATGAGGAAATCGAAGTGTACAAGTCCGGAATGGAGCAGGCACTCATGGAGTTGGAAGAATTGAAGTTGGTACGTCGAAAATGCAGAATGCGCGTGATTGAAGGGTTATAGCTGACATGTTTTTTTTTACAGAGCCAAGGAGATGCTGATCGTGCTCTCGACAACCAAATCGACGATGTGCTCCATAGCTCCGTTGCTAAAATCAACGACATCATCGACTCTGTACTTCAAAGTGGAATCCAACGAGTCGACGATGCTCTCTATGAATTGGATTCAAGCATGCAGGCCGGAAACCAGAATGCCTCTCCGTCCTATGTTCTTTCACAGATCGAAAAGGCTTCCGCGAGTGCCACAGAGTTCTCCACTGCTTTCAACAACTACATTGCCGACGGACCAAACAGTGCACACGCAGAAATCATTCGGACCGTCAGCATATTTTCAGGCTCAACCGCAGATGTGCTTAGCAACTCAAAGGGCTTGTTACGGTTCGCTACCGATGACAAGAAGGCAGACCAGCTAATGGGCGCGGCACGGCAATCTGCCCAATCTACTGTGAAGTTTTTCCGTGCCTTACAGTCGTTCCGTCTAGAGGGTCTGGAGCCTTTACAAAAGACAGACGTGGTCATCAATAACAACCATGAAGTCCTCATGAATTTACAGAAACTCTCTAAACTTGTCGATGCATTTGCTCCGAAGAGCAGCAAGCTCAGTGGCCAGGGTGACCTGGGCGATATTGTAGACCGCGAACTTACGAACGCTGCCAACGCAATCGAAGCTGCAGCAGAAAGACTCGCGAAGCTAAAGAAAAAGCCGCGCGATGGTTACTCCACATACGAACTTCGCATCCACGACTCTATCCTCGAGGCGTCTATTGCTGTCACTTCTGCCATTGCGGAGCTGATCAAAGCTGCGACTGCATCTCAACAAGAGATCGTCCGGGAAGGTCGCGGCAGCTCGTCACGAACGGCATTTTACAAGAAAAACAACCGGTGGACGGAAGGGTTGATCTCTGCGGCCAAGGCTGTCGCCAATTCCACTAACACCCTAATCGAGACGGCAGACGGGGTCATATCCGGACGAAACTCCCCTGAGCAGTTGATCGTTGCCAGTAACGATGTCGCGGCCAGTACGGCACAGCTCGTTGCTGCCAGTCGAGTCAAAGCAAATTTCATGAGCAAGACGCAGGATCGACTGGAAACTGCCAGTAAGGCTGTTGGCGCCGCATGCAGAAGCCTGGTGCGGCAGGTTCAGAGCATCATTGCAGAAAAGAACCTCGATGAGAACGAGGCCGTCGACTACTCGAAGCTCAGTGGCCATGAATTCAAGGTTCGGGAGATGGAACAGCAGGTACGTTTGATTGTTTCCTTTCTAAGTGTGTTTGTTTTCTTTGTTGATTTAATATCTTTCTTTGTCCCGGTATACTTCTTGCATGCATGAACTTCGCCTATTCCCATACAACCCCAGCCAGATCCCTATCCAGCAATGCAGAACAGATCCCAGCACCACTCTTTCTGTTCAATCCCTGTATTACCAACCCAGACTTCTGGAATGGAGGGAGCCATTCCATCAGTACATGTATATACTGTGCATTACACCGCAGCGCATGCTAACCGCGACGTTTGTAAAATTAGGTCGAAATCCTCCAACTCGAAAACAATCTTGCGCAAGCGCGACAGCGGCTGGGCGAAATGCGTAAAATTTCATACCTAGAGTAGTTAGCCTGTGTAGTTTGCCTTCTCAATGTTATTCTCTTTTTTTTTATTTTTTGGGTCTTGTTTTCAAATCTCCTTCCATTTTCTTCCTGCGATTTTTTTTTTTGGCTTTAGCATCCCATCCGTCTGTACCCTAGCGCCGCCTCATGCTTTTTTCTTCTTTTCTTTTCCTTGTTTTGTTTTTTTAAGCTTTTCCCCTCCCTTGCCCTCGCTAGCTATCAAACAAACCATTTAACTTCCCCAAAGAATGACAAAAGCATATTTCGACCAGCCCTATCTCTCGCAGCACCTCCGCTCCAACCAAGAAACCTTGGAAGGGATAAGGTGATGACCCCAGATCCCGTTTACAGATGCTTCGTAGGAGCCGCACGCCTTTCCATGTGGGACATCGCTCCACTTTCAAGTATTGGCACCCTCGTCATCTTCCTCCAATCTAATAGGCCCTCGGCCAAACAAAACCAAGCAAACAAATTTTCTCACGCCACTCTCACCTTCCCCGTGCTTTCCTTTACCGCCTAGGGTAAAATATGCGTTCAACATGGGCGACAAAGAGTCGCGGTGCGTTCCTAGCTAGTCGCCGCAAAATTTAGTTTCATGAGCCTCGGGTTTTGCTTAGGCCAAACAAATCCAGGGTTTTTCGTCCATGATGCTCATACATTCTCAATCACTTGTTTCCGTCGCCCCGTAAGGTGGAATGGCAATCGGCTTCCGTGCCGTTTGTGCTGAAAAGAAGGGCCCGAGCCGCGCACTTGCTTTTTATTTCTTGAAATACGAAATTACCATCCAATGAAGATTTTAATTTTACTTTTATGTTTCCATTTGCATTTTCTTTTGCCTTTGACAAAACCTCCTCAGGGAGTAGCCAGTCGCTTGGGTGATAGTTGCTAGCCCATTATTCAAACTATTCTGTTCCCCGCAACGAGCAGCCAGAACGAACCCCTTGGGCAACATTGCCAACCCTAGATTTCTATGCAAGAATCCCAGTTATTACAAACACTCCTCGAGGGCCCTGACATTAGTCTACTGGTTCCTTCAACACATGGAAGCCCAATCTCTTCGTGCTTATTTAACCTGACGTCGCTCCTCGTCTCCATTCGCAACGATTTCTTGTTATCTTCAATATTTGTACCTGTTATTTTTCCTCCTGTGGACCATATGTACAGACCAACGCACAATGCATGCAGCGCAGCCAAAAGCAAGTGTCGGAGCTTCTTTTTGGGTTCGAACTATTGCCTCCGCGTGCAGGCCAATTTCTGCCCTTGAAGATCGTTTTGTAATCAACATGTTCGTCCAAACAAACTAGGGAAAAGCCTACGTCTACTCAAGATGATCAATTTTAAAACATTCGCGCACTTAAATATGACATTCCGTCCATCGTTCGCCATATACCATTCCAAGGTTGCGTTTCCTAAACCGAGCTAAGCTACCATCAGAGGCCGATATTGAAATTCACTTAATCCCGGAAACCTGGTCGAGACTGGGCGTGGTGGTCTGCCGAGTTACTGGTTGACTGGCTGGCTGGGTATTTATTTTCTCCTCATCAGTCTGATGTCGGGTGGTTTGCCTGCAGCCACCGAAATAGTCACTTGAGACGGTTTACCTCGTTTTCTTTCCTGCGGGTTTCTTTGTTTGCAAGATCCTGAGGTATGGGATGAACTTGCGGTTTTGGGGGAAGCGGAAGTCAAATTAGCCCCGACTAAGGTCAGAACAAAGAAATAAAATTCTGGACCAGCGCAACATCGTTTTAACTTTAGAACTGATGCAAACCGACGCTTGGCGGCAGCAGATGGTGGTGTCAAGCGGCTGCCCCGCTTTTTACAGAGCCCACGGACCCTTGTCAACTTTATCCCAACCACACATCCTGCGTCTGCGGCCCAGGCGACCCCAATCCCCGCCCGCGGGCTGAGCCACCGCTTGCCAAACCCCTGCCGGCCCATCAGTTTACGCGCCGCACACTGCATATGCCAACCCATCGTTGGGGGTTTCTTCACATGGACTTCGTTCCCAATTTTAAGCAGAACTACTGGAAGGTGAGTGGATAGTACAAAAAAATTATTCGTTTGGCTCGCTGAATTGTTTCGCGAATTTCTCGTTCATAATAAAATATAGCTGCGAGATAGTTGTCTTGAACCAGCACACACGGAATATTATTAACTATGTAGAATGTGCGACGTATGACCGCTCATTTCTGTACTCGAAGCCCCGGATTAAATTTAGAAACCCATCCATTGGACTGGTCCATTGCTCTTCAAAATTCGAAAGTCAGCTTTCGACGGTACCCGGGAAAAAGCACTGGGACGACTTACCACTGGGTTTCAACAGTTTCGGGATCGTCAAGAAATCCTCCCTGCAGTTCAATCATATCCATTACCGCCAGATAGGTTAACCTATTGGCTGATACCCAACGCCCTAGAAAACGCCAGCTGTCTTAGCATTGGTTTAGCCCCTACGAGAGTGCAACCTACAAAATGACATGGCGTCTTCCGGAACGCATCTCGTGGCACGGATCACAAAAAGAATTTCGGCCCCGTTAAGCCAGAGGCTTTCATCGATTGCCTGGAGGCAGATCTCCTCTGCTTGTCGCCGAATTCGTTGATTGCGAGGGTCGGGCCTCCAAATCGTCTGTTGGACTCCGATAAGACCACTGTTACATGTTAGTGATTTGATAACCTACAGTGGTCTCGGTAAGAGCTTGCTCACGTTGAGAAAAATTCCCGAAATGCGGATCGGAATAGAGACTCAGATCCATATTTCTCCGAGAATTCATTTGCCATATGTGTCGCCTCTTCTTCTTTGAGTGAAATCTTTCTTTCAAGCAATTCTCTAAGAGCATCTGGGATGTATTCGGGGCCCGGGATTTTAATCTTGTCTTTGAGAGAAATAGGTTCATTGGAGTAATCTTCGATTTTCGGGTACACGTTATAAAGTTGCATTAAGCGTTGAGCGTCAATGAGGCGACCTTTGGTAGCGCTTTTTGCGTGGCTGTTTTGAACACTTTGGGTTGTACACACAGCACTCTCCGCCGTAAGAATACCTCCCTCGAGGAACAATTTGACGTTACCGCGGAACTTGTCCTGGGGGCAAAACTTGTGCGAAGCCAGGAGCGCTCCCGCTTGCCTTTTGAGGACATCTTTCGCTGTGGCTGATAGCTCTCCCAGAGTATGCGGCAGTGCGTTGTCAAAAACGGTCGTGACGTTTGCAGACTCAAGGAAATGTACTTGATCCATATTGGGTGCTGATCCGCCCGCTTGATTCAAAGGGAGACTAGGGTTTAAAAGAGCAGATTTAGAGCGGGCGTTTAACATGTTTGTACCTGTATAGTTAGAAGTCGATTTAGAAACGATGATGAAAACATTTTTCTGGTTCTCCTTATCATTTTTTCTCACACTTTACGGCTCCTAGTCACTGAAATGATTTGAACCCCGCCAGCAAGGTGAATTAAACTGCTTGAGGGGTCACTAACTTCCGAAATCCATCACCTTGCATTCACTTTAGCCTGTAAACAAAGAACACAACCGCCATCTCTCCTTCGTGAGCTAGCTCTGCTCTACTCTTGTTTCTTATTCCTTCCCCTCTTCCTTCTTTTCTTCCTTCTCTTCTCCTTTTCTTCTATTATGAAAATACCTTCTTCGAGCCCCTGCACTATTGCCATTGTTCCGCTGCCGAATATCCACCACTCTAGTATCCACCTAATTAATGATACCCTGAATATCTCCCTGCTTCAAAGCTGTATCTTTCTGCGGCAATCAAGCCAAGGTTTACAATTACGGATTTAAATGGCTACGGCTACAGCCTCCGCCATGGAGCCGATGTCAAGGTCTCTGGACTTAGTTATCGAGCTTATTTGGCAACATGCGATGGCCCATCTCAAATCTACTAAGAACGAGATTCTCCTTCCCGCTGATATCAACACTGTAATCGGCCAAGACAATGTTGAGAAGATTAAAGACCGCCTCAGGTGTGTTGACCTACTTCTTTACGAAATTTCTAGAAGCTAATATAACCTCAAGCACACTGCTCAGCACCCCAGTTGTTGCATTCAAAGATGATGTCAACAGTGTTTATCGCATTATGCCTACTCCGGTGTTGGATGGAGTTGTAGATTCTACCGTTGCTCAAGTCATACCAATGATCGCAACTAACAGCGACCAAAACGCCAGCCCATCTCCCAAAGCCAACAAGGCTGCTCAAGGAAAGCCTGAAAAAATACCTCGGCCACCAAATGCATTCATTTTGTATCGTCAGCATCACCATCCACTCGTCAAAGCGTCACATCCAGATTTCCATAACAACGAAATATGTTGGTTTCACATTCCCCCTTTTAATGACCTGTCTAACAAGTTCTACAGCGGTTCTTCTTGGAAAAAGATGGAAAGCCGAGTCTCTTGAGACCAAAGCCCATTTCAAGTCACTTGCGGAGGAGATCAAGGTCCAGCATGCCAAGGATCATCCTGACTATCAATACGCTCCCCGTAAGCCATCAGAGAAAAAGCGTCGGTCGTCATCCCGCCGTGACACTCACCAATTGGCGTTAAATGAAACGCAGATTGTCAGCTCGACACACTTTGGTGCTGGAGAAGATATAACTCCAATGTCCCAATCGGATGGTACATATGTAAATTCTCTTTCGCCTGCGAGCGATGAGAATAATACAGTCAATGACGAACGTAATTTCGACCTCATTGTTCCGCTCTCCCCTGGCCGAGGATTCACGAATATGACGATGAATCACAGTACCAATTACGTTATGGGTTTCGAAGACGCTGGATTCATGAATTTTCAAATTCGACGCCCAGGCATAACAGTCGCTTCTCCCCAACACACCCAGGCCCAAGCTGCCGGCACGACGGGCTTAGCGGGCCCTTGGTCTAATTTAGATTTCGAATTTGACAGCTATTTCGCCGGCCTTGGACATTGAAACCGATTTTCTGCCTACATTTCAGTTCGTGGTCTTACTGGGTTGCCCCTCCCCGGCCCCTTATTTGAAGACAGTGTTAAAATGATATTAACATACTGTTCCGCTTTCAGTGTAAATAAACTTTCATTTTTTTTCGTCTTTTTTTTCACGTTCAGCTCCCAATGTTTAGTTTAGTTCTAATGCAGATTCTGCTCGATAGACAGGCTCCACCGGCATCTCAATGCATGCATTCTAAAGACGTTCATAAATTGCCCCATCGACGACCGGTGGATGGTTCTCCCAATATGTATGTTAATTTCAAGACGAGCGTATTGCTTGTAGTTGCATCGTGGCTCTGCAGTCCATGTCGCGTTCAACCTAACATCTTGAACTCTCCAAGAGAAAGGCCAAATAGTAGGCCTATTTCGTACAAACATGGTTTGGCGTGGCGAGCATCATATTATAGTTTGCTGTTGAATCCCTCATAGCTGGGAATCATTCCCCTAATCTCTGAGGTCAGATCTAGCTCAAGCAACTTATTAGAAAATGTGTACATAAATATTTTCTACATGGAATTCTGCTTAAAGCGTCATACATTTCAAAAAATCGTGATGCACCGTAAAAATTCAGAGGATACACGATCTCTCAGCCGACCGGATTAGCACGGGTCAAGTTCAAGGAGGTGAGAGACCGAGCGTGGCCAGAAAAAATAAATAAAAAGCAGATGTTTCAAAAGCGCTTCGTCGGGCATCTAGAGATTGTAGTTTCCCCCCTTCGATATCAGGTCTGATCAGTAACTCTTTGCTTATGTCTACTTGGAAGACAATATATTTAAATCTGGTTCCATTTCTATTGCTCCATGTGCATACCCTTAGACAATATACATGTACAGGGCATCTTGAAAGCCAACAACTCTGCAGGTAATTCGTACCTGGGTTCCGAGAATGATAATACATCGCTTTAATCCCAGCACGCGTCCTGCTAAAGTCCATGAGCTCCTCGCCCTCCAATGCTTCTACAACCCCAGTTAACATTACTCGGTATAATTATGATGCTCATTAACAAAACCCGTAGAAAGAAAAAAAAAGAGAGGGAAAGTTCTTACCAATTACATCATTGAAGCTCTCCAAGCGATCAGTAACGTTGGCCTCCCTGGGGAACGCGCTATATTTCTGCCAGACAAACAAAAAAGAAAAGTCAATATGTGCCCGTGTCCGTGCCCGAGTTTTTGTTTTTTTTTTTTTTGCTTTTCTAGGTCCTGCCTTGGAAATTTCTAACCCCCCATAGGGCGGGACGGGAATGCGAAGAGGACGGACGGTTACTTACATCGAAGTATATGTTTGGAGCCAGAGCGATCTACAGGTTTAGTAATATGGGGAAGGTTGGTTAGTGTAAACTCTACTATTACTTCGTTTTTTTTTTAGACGGGTTGGTCTTGATAAAGCGGATATCTTACCCAGGTATGTTCATATTCGAGTCCGGAGGAGGGGAGCTCGTCATACTGATGGGGCTAATTTAATCCTTTAGAAATGATGTCCAAATGAAGGCGGCCTGATAGAGGAGCTGCACACGGAGAGATGTCTCTTATTATAAAATAAAAATAAAGATTCATACGTACTTTGGCTCGCGGCAAGGCGGAATTGGCCCCAGGTAGTACTTCTGGAAGGACGGACTTTTACAAATCGCGTCAGTGTCATGTAACCATTGGCACAACCTATACACATATCCTTTGTCCAAAATGCTTAAAACTTACCCCTTCACACTTCGCCGCTGTGAGGTGTCTATCTCTCATCCATCTCAGATGGAGCGCTACTCCACCAATTGGCATGAGTTGTAGCGTGGCGTTCGGGGTGGTTTGAGGCAGGCGTACACCGCATCCAGGACTACCCCTGAGAAGAAATTGTTCCCACGGCAGGAGATCGGGTTTATACGACGGGCGATTGAGGGATTGTAACAGCCTATCTTCCTCCCTCGCAAGCAGATTGGCCCGAATGAGGAACTCGGCCCTGATCTCTTCGTCCATTTTTGACTGCGCGGCAGCGATCTGGGTATCGATTGCGTGGGATAGGAGGGGCCAGAAACGAGTCTGTGTCTCTGTTGACGGGAAGAGGGTTGGGGATGAGGATAATCGTCGCAGCTCGTCCATCACAAGCTCGAATAGCTGGTTGGCGCTGCTGTCGGGAATGTGGATTTTGTCGGCTGCGATACAGTCCATGTATGCCGTGCACAAAGCGCTGAGGAAGTCTGTGCTGCATTTGCGGATGGCTATACCGTCGCCTGGGAATGGGATATGGATTAGCAATAGTGGCAATGGCATCCATTGAACAGGGCTTCAAATGCATGACAGCGTTATGGTATCATACCATCGAGCAAGCCCGCATCGCAGTCTGCCCAGGGCAGGGATGGATTGCTAGACATTGTCATCATTTCTGTTGATGGATTGCATGGGCAGAATGCGGAATCGTTGGGATTTCAATGGGTAGACGTGGTTCAAAGGTTTGTGAGGAGAGTTATGTTGAACGACAAAGAGGATATCAAAAAATGAACGTTATGGATGACGTCTTGGAACAATGAACTTTGGGAAATGTCCGGCAGGCGAATTCAGATTCTAGAATTGTCCGTTACTATGCAGATAAAATATCACAACCCTACACAGCTAACACCCTAGCAACAAAAAGGAACGAAATCCCTTCCAACAACATAGATCCCCAGCGTCGCTATCGCAAAGACCCGCCACCACCCAGCCTTCTTAGAAACCTCTGAACAACACAATGCCACATAATCCGCAATGCCCTTCTTCACCCCGCCTCCTCTTTCCCCGCTTCTTGTCACCATTACTCGAGGAGGCTGGGCATCCATCCTACCCCGCAGCCCAGTTAACATTAACTGAGAATTATTCAATACACTGAAATGGTATAGAAACAAGGGGGCTGGGGCGGCAAAAGGCTGGGGGGTCTGAACCGAGTGACACATTGAGTGGCATGGGGGCGGGGACAGGAGAGGGGCTTTGCGAGGGGATGCGGTATTCACAGGCAACAAGTCAGGGGTTAAGGGGCCAAAAAGGGGGCTGGTTGCGTGGTGGGGAGGCCTGTGAATATATATATGGGGCGGTCGGGAGGATTGGGGTGTTGTAGCTGGTACTGTTGTGGCTGGTTAATTAGATTTTGCTTGTGTTGTAGTTTTGATATTCACGTTGTGGTTGACTGGCCAAGGCATGTTTTGATGAATGGACTCAGGAGGATCAATGTTGGTGGGGAATGGGTATTCTTTGAAAATATCATTAAGTAGATAACGATGAAGGAGCAAAATGGTAGTATAGTACAGTTCGAACAAGTGCAGGCAGCTTTTATAATATTTCCCAGAAAGCACTTTTGCAAGATTTGGCATCACGCCGTTGTTATGGATAGAGAAATTTGCACGCTTATATCCTTCATAATAAGTATTTGCAGCTAACTGTAGGGAATATAAAAAGGAAGTGGTAATACACCTCTTTTGCAAGGGTACAATGGGTATATGGTAGATAATTAGGAGGATGGGACCGGAGGGGGAGCTGCTACGTTAGCTGCAGGCTTGCCGGGGGTTGGGAGAAACATGGGCATGTACGTCTGTTTGTTAACCTTGTTAGCAAAACCACTTTTCAAGTTTTTAGCGGGCGGATATTAAAGATGGATCCCTCGATTCCGAGAGATACGGATGAGAGGCAAATGAGATAAAGCAGACGGAGGCGAAACGTACGACAGCGACAGAGAGGACTAAAAGTAGCAGGGTTGCCAAATGGATTAGCTTAGGAGATCGTCACAGTTGAGAAAACGAAACCCAGCAGGGAGTTTGCAATAGCGAGCGACAATGCTTACAAGCCATAATCACACCCATGTATGCTGGTGTTGTAGACTTCTTCTGCTGCTCCGGGGTTTCCGCCAGCCAGTTTTGCAGAGAGAAGGTAACGGAAGCCCTGTTTGGTTTTGGGCGGACAGGTTCGTTTGATAATTAGCGGGCTGTGACTCCCATGACATCGATATTACGGACTCGCATAAGCATACCAAGCAATCATCCTAATGTGCGCGGCGAGGTTTTCGTTAGCAAAAGGGGTACCGGAGATATTGATTGGGGAGACGGCGGCGCAGAAAGTTGGGGGGGAAAGGGTGCAGTGATGCGACGTACTTATTTCTCGAAAACATCTGATATTGCAAGTCGGTTTGTTAGCAGCGTTTCAAAAATTCAACATATGATTGGGACATATTAAGGGTTTAATATGACATACAGCAGCCATGGGCATCGTGTTCGACATCGTGCCTATACCAATCAAAGTTTAGCATCGCAAGCATGAATGGGCAATCTAATTGAGGTATTATCAGCTGATATAACATACTGCTCATATCACCAACATCTGACACTTTCGCGGGCGGCTCGACATATGGAACAACTAGTAGAACAAGTTAGTGTGTTTATTATATATCTCCCAATTCGACACAGTTTCAGCGGGATAGAGATGGAGAGACCAACCGAGCTCCGGTCTCCGCATATCCTTCTTGGTGGCCATTTTCGCGTGCGTGGGGCTCTGTTATGTAGGTAGCTTGAACGGAGACTCGCGAAGTGTATTAACGCTCGTTTACTGCGTTGGGGAAAGCAATAATGGCTACTGGCATCACGGCAAGAGGAGATAGAGCAACGTGAAATAGTTAACGGCATCGTGGTCAACTCCGGCCGAAGTCGAGAGATCGCAGTCGCATCGCGCCGTTTCTGGGGCTTGGCGGACTAGTCTGAAAAGGGGAAGGCGGCTGTTGCTCGTGCTCGGCCTGTGTGGACTGCCAAAGTCCGGCGTGGGATCATTTGTTGATGGATTTACCACAATAAAAAGAAGACAAGCACATGGGAAGCTCATATAGTGAAAATAGGGACAGTATTTCATACTCTAAATCACCATAACCAATTAAACAAAGAAAATTTTATTTACAATGATGGGACGGAGTGGTGATGGGGCAAGTCCAGTCACTCAATTCAGGAAACATGATGCGAAAAGGGACGGCCGGGATGATAAAGATGTTGTTGTGTACTAAATACAGGATTTTCACATTTCCTTCTCCTTTCTCCTTTTCCTCGATTATTCAAACTTTATCTCCATATCTGAGGGCATGGGGATAAAGCCGAGAGGGACAGGTGGGATATAGCTGCTTATTGGACCTTGTCTTGGTTGTGGTAGTTTACGGAAGAGTTCCAGCTGTAAAAATAACATCCTAGTCAGCTAAAAATCGTTCATGAAAACGCAGGGGGAAAATATCGATCTGATGGGAATTGTTGAGATCATGACATTCCCCCGCCTCATGTCTAATCAAAACATATAGTCGAGAATTGCGGGGAAGTTCGCAGATAGAAAAATACTTACAACAAGGTCTATAGTTTTACAGGACGAGTTAGCCGATGTGGTGCATTCAAATATAAATCCATCTTAGGAACAACCGAAAGGGAGATAGACATACCTTGTCACCATCACCCCATGGGAAATTCTTGTTTCGAATGTTCTGGTAAGGGTATTCTACCCGCTCTTCCAAAGGTGGCATGTGCTCCCAGTGCTCCCAATGCTCATTCCACAGGTTCCAGGCATTGACGCTGGCAAGGACGACGACGGGTACGACGACACTAGATTTCGTGCGGCGATTAGTTGTCCTGTTCGAGTGATGGATATCTTCTTTCTTTGACAATCATTCATTCGATACCAGACTGGAGACGTAGAGTTGGACACGATAGGAAATGATAGGATAGCAAAGAGCTGAGGGGGAGGGGGAGGTTTAATCCGCGTACTAGATGGAGAGTTTCCGCCACAGGTCTGAAAAATAACACACAAGTCATGGTTAGAATCTTGCTACTTTGATATCGATATCAATTTGTTAATTGAGAGGAAGGGAAACGGAGGCAAGCTCACCACTGGTAGCAGCAGCATGAGCCTTCACAGCAGCTCTTTCACGGTTGAACGCATTGTCGGGGAGCGTGGGAAGCTTGTTCTCGGTACTGTTGAAGCGGCGTTGGAGAACACCAGACCGGACAGGGGAGGACCGGATGGCGGGGGCGCCCGTTCGCTGGGCCAGGCGGAAAGCGGAAGCGCGAGGGAACATTGTGTCTAGTCACTCAACCAATGCGTACGAGGAGCCAATTGATGGTGGGTTGTGGTTGTGGGAAGAATGTGTGTTTGTGGTTGTGACGTTGGATGATCGTTGATCTCGTCCGGGTTGGATTGGGTTTGTCCCGAGAGTGCGCTATAGCACGTGACTGCCTTGGCATCTCCCCCAGCCAGAGGATGCCTTGAACCTACACAGCTCTCCCTCAGAGCTATGAACATGCCCTTTATAAAAATAGGTCCATTTTCTGATTGATAGACTATCTGGACATATTATAATATTGTTAGTTTCTTGATGTCCATCCTTCCAAACAACAGTTGTCGATGATATCAGATAGGGGCGTCACAGATGGCCAGGCTGACAACCTGGAACGGTAAGGATCCTAGAGCTATACCTGGATTTCCCACACCTCGCAGAACTAACACACTCTATGTGCAGTTAATGGGATACGGTTAGTGTTATGGCCTGGATAATATCATTTTCGGTAGAATGAAAGAATAACTGGAGGTCCTCTAGCAACCCGTTTTCGTATCATCCATGGCGGGAGAAGAAGTCCTTCGAGGTATGCAATGAATAAATATAACATTCGAAAAGTTGTCCCTTGTATATATATGCATCAATTCTAATACCTCATATACAGGCTATGTTCGACGCCCTCGATGCGGACATAGTCATCTTCCAAGAGACGAAAATCCAAAAAAAGGATTTGCAGGATGATATGGTGCTCGTCAATGGCTGGGACTGTTTTTTCAGCCTTCCCAAGTATAAGAAAGGCTCGTGCTTTCTGTCCATTCTCAAACAACTGTATATATCTATGTATATCACTAACCCTATGCGCAGGATATTCTGGAGTCGTAATATATACCAGGAATTCTAAATGCTGCCCCATACGGGCTGAAGAAGGGATTACGGGCATTCTTAGCCTACCCGCATCAGTGTCACAGTTTTCTTCTCCTATTTCATTCCGCGACTTACCGGAAGAGGCACAGATCGGTGGCTACCCTACTGCTGAACAGCTGACTCTTTCAGAAGTAGATGCTGCTACGCTTGATTCTGAGGGACGCTGCATGATCCTGGAATTTCCAGCATTTGTCTTGATTGGTGTTTACTGTCCCGCGAACAGGGACGAAACGCGAGATGGGTTTCGAACTGGGTTTGTAAACATACTTGATGC
Organism: Blastomyces parvus; assembly: GCA_002572885.1. Taxonomy (NCBI): domain Eukaryota; kingdom Fungi; phylum Ascomycota; class Eurotiomycetes; order Onygenales; family Ajellomycetaceae; genus Blastomyces; species Blastomyces parvus. The sequence continues at coordinate 220,352 of PDNC01000004.1, forward strand.
TAGAGTACGGAACCTGGTCGCTATGGGGAAGCGCGTTATCGTGACGGGGGATTTAAACATATGTGGCTCGGAAATCGATTCGGCTCGTGCGCTTGAAGAGATACGGAAAGGTAACCTGACAGGTTCGGAATTTGTGTCTGCTCCCGTTCGTCGTGTATTTAATCAGCTGGTCTATGGCGGGAAAGTTATTGGGGACAAGGACGAGGGAAGGGAAACCCCCGTCCTTGTGGATTTATGCAGAAAATACCATCCTGGTCGACCGGGCATGTATACTTGCTGGGAACAAAGAGTCAATGCTCGACCTGGTAATTACGGCTCGCGGATTGATTATGTCCTCTGCGATAAAAGCATGCAAGACTGGTTTTCTGCGTCCAATATCCAGGAGGGCCTTATGGTATTCGCTTCCCAGTTACTAGACATTCACTCCAGATGAAATTCTAACGGTGCAACTAGGGCTCCGATCACTGTCCCGTTTTTGCTGATCTCAAGGACAAGGTGTTCTTGGACGGGGCAGAAGTCGACATTCTCGACATTCTTAACCCAACAGGTACCTTCGAGAACGGCCAGCGGAAGCGGGAATACTCGTCCGCGGACGTGCTTCCACTGTCGGGTAGACTGATTCCTGAATTTTGTCAGCGACGAAGCATCAAGGACATGCTATTTCGCCAGAGTTCACAGGGTGGTAGCCAGGGAAGCATGAAGGCTCCTAGCATCGAAACCACCATCCTTTCTGCTCAGAAGACTTCCTCAGATGTCAATCTTTCTACGATAGAGCGGTCGACTGTGCCTTCTCCATCTCCCACACCCCCGACGCCATCAGCAGTGTCTAACACTCCTAAGCGGCCTCGGAAAGGGGATGATGCCATCACCTCACGACCCAAACGTTTAAAACAGAGCGAGTCTTCGGCCGCTACTTCAACCAAAAAAGGGCAAAAGACCTTGAAAGGCTTCTTTGGTCCGAAAGAGTCCTCTAGTACTCCAACGGCTTCCACAAATGATGAAAAGGGCTCTTCGAATCCATCAGGTATAGCAGGAGCAAGCAGCCCACAAAAGGGGACGGCAAGAAATCCTCTCCCCGACTCGAGTTTTTCATGCCCATCTGGAGATCAGTGTGGTCCAGAAGAAAACGGACGGCAACAATTACAGATGGTCGACACATTATCGTACAACGGAGATTATGATAGTAGTGGTAGGGTGCATGACCCTATTGCAAACAAGGAGTCATGGTCAAAGCTCTTCACGAAAAAGCCCCCACCAAGATGTGAGGGCCACAATGAACCTTGCATCAGCCTTGTGACGAAAAAAGCGGGGATTAACCGCGGCCGATCGTTCTGGATATGTGCGCGGCCTTTGGGGCCCACGGGCATTAAGAAAGCGGGCGATCAATGGCGGTGCGATACTTTTATATGGTCGAGTGATTGGAATGGGCCTGGATGAAATTCTTTTCTTTATTTTTTTTTCTTTCTTTGTATCCCTCTCTCTCCCTGCGAGTCGAGGCATGTTCCGTCACCTAGGAATTTCACACTAGGAGAGCTAGGGTTCTTGAACGTCAGGCGGGGTGATGCAGGAGTACTAGTATACCACAATTCATGGGCTGATACGGGCTTTGCATTGCTACATAGCAGGCGGCCGGCAATCGGCTCAAAAAGGCGGAGGGGTGAAGGTATTGTTTACACGCCACCAAACCTGGGTGGTGTGCCCAGCTGCGCATACATGTACATGTACAGTACAACCACACCTGCTTCGTTATAGGAAATCATTTCATCCCTTGTCACTATTGAGAACTGGCAAACAAATATGCCAGAAGTACACGTTTTTTGCCAAGGACTGGGGAGTCTGTTTTGACTGGAGTGGAGTGACCAGGGTTACAGTGGAGGAAGAGGTATGGCTGCGTACGATAGCCCATCGGACGCCGGGAGTAACAAGGTTTCCATGCTGTTTATCTGTGAAATGTTCCAGCCACTGATTCGCTGCGGAGCCTCTTGACACATCAAGAGACAAGGGCAGGGTGTAATGTATATTAGTTTTATGTGGCCATGTCGTGTATTCGCAGCTGTGTGCTGGTTGAATGCATGCGTATCTAGGCACCCCAGGGAGCCGATACTTGTATACCCGTGTTCCGCAAGCGGGTCATGCATAGGATATTTTGTTGAACGTGCAGATGTAAAGAAAAGACCCAGGGTTAATAAACAGATTTCCCCTCGCTTTTTTTTTGGCTGTGCAGTACTGAGGAGAATAGTGCATAGTTCCAAGGTTTCCTTTGAATTGTGTTTGCTGCGGGTGTAACATGCACCCAGGTAGTTAAAGATTATACACGTCAAAGTCTGTTAACAACCTCCCCCGCGTCGGTCGTCGCGGCAACTTTTGTATGTAGGGACCTGTCTTGGCGGTGAGAGGCCCTGTTCAGAAGATATAATTAGCAATGTGACATGGCACAAGAGCTGTTGGCTTTTCTTGTGAGGTGAGGAATTAATTAATCATCCGGAAGAGAGCGGAAGAGGCGGCCGCTGTTTGCTCAAGATTCATCTGAGGATCAGTGCGGAGTACGGAGTAGTAGTGAGACAACGACGACACCGCACGATAGTTGTTATCTCATCACTTCTCACCAGCTAGTGAGTATGCTGGAGCGACTGAGTTGAGCTGAGGTTAGACAGGACGACGCTTGGTTTAGCATTCACTCATTATTGCTCAGGATAGGGTGGTTAATTGTTAAGCATGTTGCCTGACTACCTCAGACGGACATCTGGATTCCATCAAAGCACTCCTTTGAAACTAGGCCTGAAGGAGGGTTGAAGGCAGGCTGCTTTAATCACTTCTCTCTCAGTGCAGTGGAAGTGAGTTGAGATGACTGAATACACTGATCACATATATCAATACTATATAATAATGAAAAGAAAAGAGCACTGTGATTTAAGTTTTTATTCAATTAATCCACTCCCAGAGATTTTTCATAATATAAATCTGTAATCTTAGAAGAACTGTCAGTATCTATTTGTTACCGCGCGGCGCCAGATGGGCGGTTCACCGGCGCAGGCTCGTAGGGTATGTGGTTATAAGGCTTATCTTGCAGACGTTCTGCTGGAGGAGGCAACGGTGCCGACAGAAAGTACCCAACCATGTACATGTACGTATACAGCCTTATATACGCATGAGAAGGTCGGCTGGTATACCTTGGGGGGAAAAAAGAATTAAGAGACTCGGGGATACGTTAAAAGAAATGTTAAGATGGAGGCTAAGGGGGATCCTTTCCGAAAGAGGAAGAATAGGGCTTCGGCTGCCCCACGTGATCGGCAGAGCCGCTTCTCAACTCTTGACGAAGAAGCATCTTCAATCAACCAACTACGCAGTAATCGTCAATATTAAGCTATGATAGTTCAACGGAGCGGAAGACTACCCGGACACGGCAATTCGTCGCAAACACTGATTTGATTATTGACCACAGCTCTAGAGCTAACTATATGTACTGTACAACTAAGCACATGGGAGCCAACAAAAAGGAAGAAACATGCGACCTACCAGAGGAAGCACGGAGAAAAAAAAAATGACAAAGGGGTTCGTATCCAATCAACATATCAATCACCCTATATCGGATGAAAAGCGAAGCCCGAGATTTATGCAGCTATCTATGCCTGAGCACCGTTGAAGATGAGCTTGTCGGTGGTGCCGCTGGGGGCACCGGTGATAATAGAGTTGGCAAGCTCCTTCATGCGGTCGCAGACACCGCCTCCGCTGATGCCCTCAAGTGCAATGAGATAAGCTCCGAGACCGCAAACATGGGGAGAGGCCATGGAGGTTCCAGAGAGAGTATCGGTACCACCACCAATGTAGGTAGAGACGATATCGACACCGGGAGCAAAGACATCGACTGCAAGTGGATCAATTGTTAGCCTTCGAAAGAATATTGGGCTTCGGGTATGAAAAATTGAACTTACCGAGTTCACCGTGGTTGGAGAATTCAGCCATGACGTCGCTGGAGTCAGACGCGCCGACAGTGCAAACAGTTGGCTCAGAGGCGGGGGAGGATGTACCGGCATCAGCCTATATATTGCGTGTCAGTAGGATTTTGGGGATCGGAATAGCAGCAGAAATATGTATTGAAACTTACACCTTCATTACCAGCAGCGACCGCGAGGAAGATACCAGCGCTGACAACAGCGGCGGCAGCATCATTGGTGGCCTGAGAGGTGGAACCACCCAAGCTCATGTTCATGACGCTCTTCTTGGGGTCACCGTTCGAGGTAGCATCGGTGACAGCCCACTCCATACCCTCGATGACGCCAGAGTTCGATCCGCTTCCAGCACAGTCAAGAACCTTAACGGCGACCAGACTGGACTTCTTGGCAATACCATATTCAGTGCCAGCAACGGTGCCAGCAACGTGGGTACCATGGCCGTTGCAGTCAGTATCATCCGAATCAGCGGTGTTGTGGCCCCAGGTGGCACGGCCACCGAAGTCGGAGTGGTCGATCTCGATACCAGTATCGACAATGTAGGCAGTGACGCCCTCGCCTGCGGTGGAGTCGTAAATGTAATCAGTGCCGTTGCTGCCTGACTTCGACGAAACACGAGGGAGGCCCCAGGATGGAGCGTTTGGCTGAGTCTCCAAGGCAGAGATGGTCACAATTCCATCAGGCTCGATGTAGGCAACCTGGAAAAGTACATATTAGTCAAAGTCTTTCGTACGAAAATAATCTATCGGAATGGTTTTCCATACATCTCCGTCATTGGAAATCTGGGAGACAACTTCGTTGTCAAAGACACCAGAGTATGCCTTGAAGCCGTTGGGGAACTTGTAGTCCTTCTTGAGGCCAGCGTTCTGAATGCCCATCCGAGTGGATTGGGAGCTGGAGACCCAGTTGCGGTGGGCTTCGAATTTCTCGGCAGTGGTTCCTGGCTTCATCACCACGATGTATTTATTGGGAACAGCCTGCTGACCAGCAGGGGCGTTAAGGATAGGCGCAGGTGCAGCGTCAACGGAGGCAACGGCCGCTAGGGCCAAAGGAAGAATTTGAGAGAAGAGATGCATCGTGAATTGTGCGTGCTGAGGGCGTCAAAAGTGGTATGAGAAAAGAATGTATTGGAGACTCGGGCTTGCCGTTGGATGATTGTTTTGGAAAGACGTGGGCGAGGAGGGCACTTATATAGCTTTTTGTCAATCTCAAGATGACGCTTGTTTACTCCGGATAGGACTATGATTTTCGGAGGGCCCCAGACCAACCGGTGGCTGCCGATAACTAGGGCGACGGAAGCCGAAAGAACGCTTTGCCAGGTCGCATTGCTAAATCGAAGATCAGGGGCGGGCATGAATATTTCCCGTGGACGGGGTTTCTCCTGACCTCCACCCCACCGCACATTTCAACTCATCCCGCAACCCGCACGAATGCAGTTACATCAAGAGAGGAGTCTGCCAAAATAAAAACTAGCGGCGCAATCCCGTTCTCCATAACTTTGCAGGGAATCCTGTTGGTTTCAATGTTTGCGCTATAGGGAAAACCAGCAGGGTTATCCGCATGACAATTTGCTTCTCTACCGGGAGGAGGATACTAAGTAGCTTCAGTTATTGAATACTATGTATGAAAGTAGGCAAGCAAGCATCTGGCAACTAACCTATTATTCAGGGATTTCAGAGCATCTAGAAGCAAAAATCCAGCCTGGCTGCTATCACTGTATCGCCACTCCTCCGCCAAAGCGCGCCATCAGGTGCTTTTTCCACCCCGTGTTCCAGGAAAGACGATCAGCGGAATCCGCCCGATCCTGTCATTTGACAGCGAGCCAACAAGATGTCGAGCTTGAACCAGCACTTTAGACCACGAACACCTGTGCTCCATATATTCACCGGCTCAAAAAAAGCAAACGTTTTTGTATCATACGTCGGATACATTCTATCTCGGGGGGTCTCCATTTTTTTGGCACATGCTCTTCAAGTGGGATCCAAATCCAAAGATTAGTGGCGTTTTGATTTTTGCCTGGCTTTTGTTTCTGATAGTGATGCAGCGCAGATCTGAAGCGAACTCAATTGCAACCCAAAGATACAGTTTATGATAGAAGAAGCCTTCAGCAAATAAATAAGCTCATGACCCCTGCTACGCGGCGTTTTTCAAGGATGTCATGCTCCAAATCCCTGTCCTCGAAGATTCAGAAGGATCACGCATAGACTATGCAGGAACCACGTACTGTACGCTCTATACAGAGTAGCAGTCGGCAACGTCCGCTAACGAAGCAACAGCCAAGACGGCGTGCCTGATAACATGTATGCGATAATTGGACGACGATGATCTCCGCAATGATCTCCCCCGAGCGAAACCGAGCGATGCCGGCCCTAGTTGGATAGTCCAATATCATTAGAAACATGCTAAGAGGAGTGGGGGGGACAACGCGAGACAGTCCGCGCCTATCAACAGGCGAACCAACGGTCTCGCTGCTAAAGCTGTTCGTTGGTGGATCGTGGATCGCCGGCGATAAGATCAGGGACTACATACATGAACATACATAAACGACTCCAGGAAAACACCCGCATTATTATGCAGGTCAAGCCGACTCTCAATCACGGCTCCCTTCTTCCCCTTCTTGCCGCTTCTATCTCCACTTGGAAGTCTAATAATCCTTCGACATGCTTCAATAAAATCTACCCGCTTCGAGTGGTTCCATACTGACCAGCATCAAAGCGCAAGGGACCCCCCACCCCGAAAACCTCGAATTAATCCCTACCAAACCCTGTCACATCCATGGATTTCAGGCCATATCCCCGCAGGCCTGGGGTGTGCTTCGGGGGTGCTGTTTGTTAGCTTTATGATCGACAAAAAGACACCACCCCCCCTCCTTACTCCACGAAAGGCCAACCACTCGCGGCTGGTCACTGGTCACTGGTGAGTCGTTGAGATTCCGCCCTCTCGAGCTTGAAGCGATGCATTTGCGGCATCTACTCCGTAACTACCCAGGATAATAACACGGGCATTATCACCTCATTGTGACCATTCCCCATGAACCCCCCACAGTTAGCCGCCTTATCACATGGTTCATACTCCTGAGGACTCTTCTCTTCTCTCTCTTTCATCAGAATAAGATACACACTGGTTTGACAGATAGTAAATATAAGCAGGTAGTTTAGACCATATATATATAGATATCATCATTTATCAACTGATCAAACAAAAGCTGAAAATCTGCTATCTCTCTTTTGAATCTTGATAGAATTCTAACCTGAACAAATACGCCTATGTAGAAATATATTATGTATAGACATGAACCCAGTAGCGCAGAATATAATGAACATCCATCTATAGGTGGAAGCGAAGCGAAGCCGAAATGGGAAGATCCTCAACCCCCCCGCCCCGGCCTCAAGGGCTCAAGGAGCGGGCAGGAACCAACTAAGCCCTTTACAGACGGCTCCGAAAACCCGCCCGCGTCCAAGGCCGAGCCGACGGGATACACATGATGCCGATTTCCTTGGATTCTTCACCAGCCGTACATATACTTTTTACAGTAACGCAAGCATCTCGTCATCTGCTACTGCTAACCTCCACCCTTCATGCAGAGTGTCATTCCATGCAGGCTGTGAATAATAATGTCGTGATTAATGCACGTGTGATTATTGCGCGGCGTCCGCGCCATGTACATGTAGTATGACGTGCATCGGGGAGGAAACCCGCCTCCACTTATACTTAACTTAAGCTGATCTAACTTACGCGTGGGCCCTAGAGTGGCGTGACCAAGTTGTCTGCTGGAGCTTCTTAGTATTATGTTCCAGCGAGTTTCAACCCCGCCAGCCCGCGCCGGGGTAGGGCAGCGGTAGGGAGAAAAAGCAGTTTCATGCGATTCTCCGTTATCTAACTCTATGATAGGTTCGAAAAGGGGGGCATCAAGCTCTGTTGGTTATTAAAAATTCCGATGCCGAGAACAATCGAGAATCGAGAATCGAGTGTCGGAGTCTAATTGACGGGGTTGGAAAAGGGGTTCGTTTATTTGATTGATTGACAGGTACAAGAAACAAGACACCCCACATACTTGTACATCGCCAGGGATCGGAAGATTGTTTGAACCAATAGGGGGAGGATTCTATGCAGACCAAAACAAGCATGAATATTAGGTAGACTGGACAGACATGTGAACTCGGTCTCAGGTTTCGAAACCAAGCACAAGAAACGCCCAACACCGGCGTCCTGGTTTGCCGACAGAGAAGAAAGCAGCTCTTCCCGAAACCCATCATCCCTTCATAGTTTCAAGTCTCTGGCAAAACCGGTGGGGATGATCCCTCCCCTCCCTTCATCAGAGTAAGATATGTACTGATTTGACAGAGAGGAAATAAAAGCAGTCAGTTTAGACAGCACATAGATATTATTATTTATCAATTGATCAATTGATCAAAACCTGAAAATCTGCTATCCCTCATTGAAATCTTGATAGGGTTCTAATCTGAACAAGTTGTGTATACACCTATGTAGAAATAGTATGTATAGACATCACAACCCCGAGCCGCCTGCCCCACCCTAAACAAAATCCACCTCCTCAGTGTGAACAGTGAACAATGACGGACGCTCCGGTGCCCACATACAGCTTGCCCAGCCCAGCCCAGCCCAGCCCATGCTCAACGGGAAGAAGACTCGCGGCCGACAGTGGGCGGCTTCGTATCTGAAACCCCTCCCGCCATCTGTGGGGAAGCGGAGTTGACAAAGGGCCACCCGTCGAAACAAACTCATGCTGAGCCTGTCTGTCAACGCCATCAAAATAGAGAGTATTATTGCGCATCTATCCAATAGAGCTCTACAGAGTAAAAATGTCGGTAAAACATGCAATAATAGAACAAACTTCCCCATTTTGAGTACCACATACATACATACCCATCGATTTCGCAGTCAAAAGATAAGACGCATCGTATCCGTTGCCAGCACAAGCGACAAGAGACAAGAGATTCCGATGTTCCTTCAAAAGCGGAGACTAGGTATAAAAAGATACGGCACTGTGGGGTATGATCGGCAACAGATGCAGCCCAAACATCAAAAGATGAAACCATTTTCGTTTCGGCAACGGAGCCTCTTCTCAACCAGCCATCGGTCCATCGCTAACTAGTTAGTCGCCGTCATGTCATGGCTGCTGAAGGATTTCTCGCTTCACTAAGCACCAGGCGGAATCTTCAGAAGCCACCTGCACCCACTACTTCCTGCCCTGCCCTGAATCTTCTTGATCGCCCCACACAATCCCTTTCATCCAGCTAGTTAAATCTACTAGGGTTCAATAAGTCGACTTGGATTTATCAGGCAGGTCGCCTCCAGCTTGCAAATCTGCGCTCTCAATCTTCCTCGGTTATCTGTAAAGGCATTGCGAGGAATTTGGAATCAGGCGCACAAAAGGCCCTAGAAAAAGGAGAAGAAACACAAGGTCAAAGAAAGACCATGGGCAGTAGATAGATATCTCCAGCAGAAGATCATCCGATAGAAAACAATAGCAGAGACGAGATAAAAGAGAAGATGGGAATGACATCCGCCATGCCATCCTCACTGTTTTGGCCGCCGTAGTGGTTGCATCGCGCAGACTTGACAGAAATTGAAAAGATATAGTGGAAAAATGACTTTGAGGATGGTGAGGTTGAGGTGAGGCTCAGGGAGATGGATGAGTCAGCAGGAGGAAAAGCGGCGATTAACTAGTTACGGAGTACGGAAAAACTAAACTACCGCCGTAGACTTGATATATGCATATGTTGGCATTCAGCCCGGTTTACGATGCACTTGATCACCGATCCAGACTAAGAGCTAAGTGATAGTCAGTCAACTATGGCAATTTATTATTAGTAAACCAAGCAAGTTAGTAAGTTAGTGACTAGGTTCTATGAAACAGTTTGCCTCTGGGTGGTCAGTTATATATATAATTCATGAATTATTTCCGAGAGAGCCTAACAAGGGCTAGGGGATCAAAAGAAGAGGGTTTGGCAGGTTTTTTTTGGCGCTTTTTGACGGCGGAAGAGCCCGTAACTTAAACCCAATCGTCCGGCTTTTAGCTATTCATTCTTGCAGCATTCAAAATGACGGCTGTAAGTTACTTCGTAAAGATCCTATATTTAGATTCATACTCGGAGTGATGGTTTCAGTGCTTTGAAAAGAACATGGATGTGAGACTGAAGGCAATCACAAACTGAGAAATTGATTTTCCATCCTGCCACCCAGGGCTGTCAATTTATTCCGTGCATGGTATAGGATGAAAGTTGAGGTATGGCACAGTAGTTAACAAGTTGGCGTGCAGCCGGTAACTACGGGTACGTCCGTACCGGAGGCGAGGCTGATTATTATATCAATCGATGGGAGGCAATTGTTCAACCACAAATAGCTAGTTAACGTTAACTAACTAACGAACGAATTATTAATGATGATCGATCCCAGCCGCGGAGTTTGTGGTTGTATGTAACTTGACAGTCGTTTTTGTCTGCCGTTGACATTGATTGGAGGCTCAAGTTGCCGTTCACCTGACTGACGGACTCGACCTGGGATCAAACAAACGTCGAACAACGTCCGAATTTCTTCGTTGCCAGACCCCAACCCCAACCACAACAGCCGCCACAACCACCACCTCACCTCCGGCACAAAACCCGGTGATCCTGAATCTTTCAATATAGCTAGAGGTTGGCGCTGGTTTTGTAATCTTCTTCCTATTCTTACCATCCATCCTCTTGATCCGCTTACGGGCGCTACAGTATTCGAACTTCCCGGCCCTGCTAATCTATCTATCCGCTTCCCGACCCGTCACCAAAACTCCTCTCCCCCCGCCACCAACCCACCCCTCGACTATGAAAATGGCTTGATCATTCCGATGTCTGCCATCGGAATGTCCGCCATGTTCTGGAAATGATCCCAACTTCTTCCTCCCGCCGCCCCCCCGCTCCCAGTCGAGGGTCGTCATCACACTCCGTCCCTTACGCTGCCTCGGACGCTTATCCGGCAATTGATTCTCGTGTCCAACAAAATGAAGTCATCGACTTGACGGAGTCCGATGGGGGTGGCATGGCGGATATCGGACCGCCTGCTAAAAGACCGCGCTTGGATGCCGGCAATGAGCCCGCCCACTCTGTCTTGGACCACCACGCCAAGCACACCAAACAACATCAGCAACCACAATATCAAAACCAAGACCAGTCCAGCTCTCAGCACCATGTGTCCTCCACGGCAGGTGAAGCACCAGAGTCTTCTATCAACCCCTTGGATCTCATGAACGCTTCGTCGACAGAACCGACTGCCCGCCCGCCGTGGTCATTCGAAGGGGAGATACTGAGGGCTGGTGTTGAGGCCCAACCAGAGGCTTCCCAATGGCCGCAGCCTTCGTCCTTACCCCCGCTGCCTATTCGTCCTTGGAAGTATGGCCCGCAGGAACGGTACCTCGCTGGTAGGACGGACTCGAAAGGCGGCAAGGAATGTGGGGAAGTGAAGACAACACCGTATCGCTTCGATGTTCCGTCCATTGCGCCGCGGTTCGCAGATAACAGTATGTTCGGTCACATCTAAAACAAACATGGGCCTCGTTGCTATTTTTTCTGCGACTTTTAGAATCTCCTATTTTTTATTTGCTAATGTATTTTGCAGAACCTGCGGATTTCTCCCCTTGGAAAGGAACTCACCCTGAGGATGTGCTGTCAGAGCAAACCGCCAAGCAAGGCTTCTATGACCGCGCCTCGGTGTCTTCTAATGAAAGCACGAGCGCAAAATCAGTTGTTTACCCACAGTTCAAAACCCGTTCGGGACTGAAGCTTCTGTCATCCGTTTTCGCAGCTGCCCTGGAAAAACGGCAGGATCTATGCACAATCACTGCGGCCTCGACCTTTAGACCTCCGCCCCGAGTTACACTGACCGATATCAAACGTGAAGCGTGGCTTCGAGATTTGGCAAACCCCGCTGTTCCGTTACGTAGACTTAGCCGCACCATTCCGCACGGAATCAGGGGCAAGGTTCTACTGGACCAATGCCTTGGGAAATCTATTCCTATTTGTCGAGCTATATGGCTGGCCAAATGTGTGGGTGCCAACGAACTACGCGCATTTAAAAGAAAAGGGACCTCTGCCGGGGTTGCGAGCGGTCTCGAAGCGAAATGGGTTCGAGACTGGACCATCAGCGTACAGCAATTCGTTGAGGGTGTAATTGCTGGTTTTGGTGACGCGAACTGGAAATTGAGGATTTCTTACAGTATAAGACTCTCGGCCCGGCTCTTCCTGGAGCACCTGATTGAGCAAGACCATTTCCTAGAGTGGTTCCTTACGTCGTTTGAAAACTCTTCCGTCGAGAACCTTCCTGTTTGGCTCCTCATGGTAGGGGTTTACTGGGAAAATATCGTCCGTTATCGGAAAAGGGGCAAACGGTTGGCTGAGTGCTTGCTGGAGAAACTCCGCCAAGTATGTTGTCCATTTATACTCCCCCAGTCCCTTCTTCCTAAACCTAGACACTGATGGCATATATTGCAGGCTGCCGAGTCCGATCAACACGCACATTTGAGCCCCCTGACGCGGCGCTTATCTCGCCTTACCAAAACGTTTTCCTTATCTCATCCTTCGTGTTTCATTCTTCCACGCTGCTGGGACAAGTATGAAAGTGTACTATCGTCATGTCTAGATTTGAACCTCCCTGATGACAAGGCTGGTTTTCAAAACCTCAAGGCCCGAAATGCCCGAGTTTGCCGATTAGGAAATGGTCGTCGGAAACCCGCACAGCCTACCAATCAGCGCCTAATCCAGCTTCTTGACTCCTCTGCTGATGTTTCTACAATTGGCATAGAATGTTTAAATATATCCCAGGATTATAGCACCCTAGTCACCAAGATTATAGAGTGGGCATCAACTTCGTTTCGGTATGGGCTCGCGCGAATTTACAGAGCGGTGCGCGTTTTTCGAAGATGGAAAAAGGCTGGAGTCGACATAGATTCCCACCTTCTTTCTTTCCTCATACAGGATCACCGGAAGTCGGGTGTGCGGCTTCTTGATGTGTATCATGTTATTTGCGAACTGGTACGATCGCAATCGTTTTCTGTAGCCAAGTACCTGCAGTGGCTTATGGCACGTGGTAGTGTCAGCAATGTCTCGGGGGGTCCGCAAAAGGTACAGTACCTCAATTTCCCCAACTGTTGTCTCATCTACGGTGAAAATTTGTTCTTCTAACGTGTAATTTTTGTAGCATATCCCGGGCGATATTGGACTTCTTGGACATCTGCCGTCGTGTCGTCTCCCAGGCCATATATGGAATTTGCGAAATACACTCCTCTCAAGAACGGGGATTTCTGTGGCTATTGAACGTGCTACCATTCAACGCATTAAGGACTCCGTCCGTCGACGTCTTCCAAACATGTTTCCTGAGGTCCCTCCTGACGGGGACGCCGAAATGACGGATGATGTTGATTTTTCTTCGCTAAGCTGGACTGTAAGGTCTGAAATTGGCAATTGGGTAAGGGATCAGGTGGCTGCTCACGTCAAAGATAGTCTCAAGTAAGTCCTTAAAGGAGAATTCCCGCTGTTTCCCACTTGCTGACATCCCAGTAGAAGTGCTATGGACCGTGATTTTGGAGGTGAGGTCAAAACGTCAGCACTTACTCCTCAAGAATTTTTCGAAATACGATATATTCTTGAATGTCTCTGCGATTTGTCCATGCTCGCCGATGTCTTGAAATATGCATCCGGGTCCGACAATGTTGCCGTATTAGCGTCAGCTGTCGACACGCTTAACTGCCATTTGGACTCGTTTAACGCCATTGGTGCTACCAGTGATCTCTTCAAAAGCTTCACCAACGCTTACGCTAGGATCAGCAAGACGGAACTATCAGTTCAAGATCTAATTGCTTCACTTTTGGACGTTGCCATCAAGCTTCCAGGGGAACTGTCCACAGTTTCTCTACTCCGCCGGGACCTAATCCAGCGGGATAGAAAACTAGCCATGGCGGCCTGCTCTCCGGTCTCTGACCACATCGTCGATACATTAAATACGTCCAACCCCACATTCACGGAGGAGCTAGATCAGCTATTAACTTCCGGGAATAGCATGGACGAATTGACCGTGGCACGAATCTTTGATAGCCTTTGCAAGAGACTTCAAGCTGGAAGCGTAAATGGCAAGCCGTGTGCACATGACACCGCGCGGTATTTTGCACAACTCAGGCCGTTCAATGCGAAATTGTTCGACAACCTCATGATCAAATGGGTAATTTCGCTGCTGAGGTCGTCCCCTCGACCAAATCTGTCTTCCGTGCTACCACCGCTTATCGGCGTCGGTTGCGTAACACTGCATTCTTTCTACGTACTCGCCAGAGCACTGTTGCATTCCGATGCCGATAAAAGTACCGTTCCTGATTTGGCGGAGCTTCGCATCAGCATGATTCAACTTCTGGATTCTAGGCCGTCCAATGGGAATGGGCCTCAGGACTTGGTAAGTTTTGTCAGATTCCGACATGTTGTAAAATATCACAGTCGCTTACTTAAATTTCTCATATCAAGGTTGCATATCGGTTTAAAATTGCCCGGCAAGAGTACATGAGACAGTTTCCTGGAGAAGCCCTCGGCCTCATACATGATCTGCTTTCGGAGGTTTCTGGAGATGGAACAACCGATTCTCTGCCCAAGCAAGTTGACAGTGAATTGTTGAGTACCGTTTTGACGCCCCTTTTGTGCGAAATAATTGTTCGACACCCTGCTACTATTGGCGCGGATTGTGGGGACCGTTTACTGGAAAAGTTCCCCGCTTGCATAAACCTGACCCATCGGGCTTTGGGTCATTTGTTGACGTCTCAAGTTCAAAGCGGTAAGTTCTCACTAAAAACAACAAAGTTCAACCCTGTGATGATTTTACGGCGACTAACTTTCTCGTGTGACTAGGTCTTGTTGCCGCTGAGGAAACTATAGAGTCGATCAATGATTTCTCCTTGCCATTGTGCCTCATGAAATTACGACTACTTTTTGGTTTGGAGTGTGATAGCGATGTAAAGAAACGTATTTATGACGTCGTTTTTGAAACGGCTAAATCGAATATGCTTAAGGGCCAGTCGCATTGGATTGATGTTGTGGGAAGTTTACACGCAGATGCAGCAAAAGAGGTGAGTAGCAGACTACCTGAACTGCATTTTCCTTCTTACAAGGCAATTAGATGGCTAACGTTTTCACCACAGATCCGTCAACGAGCAGAGGAACAACTACTTTCCCATGTGCTGTCATCTGATTCTCAACCAACCAGCCCGACATCTGAGTCTAGTACGCCACCAGGCTTTAATTTATCTGCCCTCGTCTGTCTCCGCATCGTGGAGGACCTATCCTTCAGCATTCCAGAGACTGGTAGCACGTCACTTTGTCCTACGCTTATCGAAAAGATGAACATGATTCTGCACAAAATTACCACCCTTGAAAATAACCTGATGGACGCCAATATTACCCAAGATAACGAGCATGCCGCTGCCATCCGCCAGGCTCATGCCGTACAGCAAGCTTCTATAATCACATTCTGGTTTTCTGTTTTGCTCCGCCTTGTCGCCATCCACCGCTCCACAGTTGCCCCGGGCACTCTATCAAAGTCTGATCTGGCCGACCAAACCCGCCTCCTCATTTCAATCAACTGCATCGCCCTATCGAGGACGCTCTCTCCCAAGCCCCCCGCCGGGTTAACTCCCTTTCTCTCAACCAACCCCCTCACACCCACCACCCCCTCGCAAGAGCTGCGACCTCACTTCCCATTTCACATCACCGACACTGGCATATCGACCTCTCTACAAGCCCAAGCCCTAGATGTCGCCGCAACCCTCCTCGACTCCATCCCAGATGACAGCCGCCAGCAATGTGGCCGTTTCCTCCGCGACCGGTGCCCTCCGTTCCTACACCCACAAAACGACCCGCGCCTCCTCTTTCTCCTTGGACCTCTAGCAGCAGACACTCAGCCATCCTCGTCCACAACGCAATCCTCCCAGCAGCAGCCGGTAGGCTCCATGCTATCTCAAGCAAATCCAGGAACCCCTGGCACACCCGCGACGCCCGCAGCAGCAGCGTCAGTAGGTGCTACCGCACCCTCAACTTCCCATCAATTCCAGGGCGGTAACGTATACAATGCTGCGACGTTCAACCCCTTGGACGACCAAAATTCGATTGTTGGTAAGTTGCGCGTGCAGCAACGGGGGCGGATTGTGGGGCCATATCCACTACGGCCGTGGGAGATGTTAGAGGAATCGGCACCTGTTATTGGGGTTAATGACACAGCGGTGAATCTGGGGTGGTTTGCGGCGAGGAGAGTTAGGGGTGATGTTGTGTGATGCGATGCGATTGCGGAGGTGGACATGGACATCGATGTACGGCATGTGGGTAGTTCGGGGAAACGAGGATATGGGTATCTGGGTATTAAACATGATTCCCTCCTTTTGCCCTTTTTGTATATAGTTGATGACCACGGCACTTTTTTCTCTCTTGCATTATTTGTGGCATTTCTGGGATCATCTGCTTTGGTTTGCGCTGTTAGAAGGTTTAAGTTTACGGCTGCAAGGGAACTGTACCCGGGTACAGTGTGGTGTCATTCCCCCCTTGTTATTCCCCTCTCCTCTCTATTGGGTTTATCTTGCCCCTTTCCGCCTCCCTTATCTGGCTTGTCCTTTTCTCTTTTCCTTCTCAATTTTTTTTTCATTTGTCCAGCATATTCTTACGACGAGACGGACGGACGCTTACGTTCATACATACCTTCTATTGCATTTGTGCATTTGTGCATTTTTATTGTTATCCCTCATGGCCGGCATGTTTTTGTGGGGTATTCTTTCTTTTTTGTTCGGCTTTCATCCTCTTGTTTTGGGTGCATTTTACTTTATATGATATGGTTCCTCTGTTCCGTTATTTTGGCCCCGTTGGCGTATAGCATTCATGCATACACATCCATTACGTACATACATATCACCCCTCTGTCATATGAATCAGCATAGCATAGCGTTTATAGGATTGAAGACAGCCTCGTTCTTGTTATTACGCGTGTACATATAGATATATTGACAAGGGGACATTTCTGCGTTGCGCTCTTCACATTTATGAATTCTGATACGCTTGAGTATCTATTGGAGTTCGCGGATTCCTTTTCCTTTGCTATTTTCCCAATCTGTTCTCCTCTGTAAATATAGCATAATATTACATTTATAGCAAATGCTACGAGAGATCCACAAACTATAGCCGCGCGCTATTCAATTCTTTTGTGAGTATACGTCTTACCATCCCATTTCCATTATTGCCACAGCCCGGAGTAGCTCTGTCCACGTGACCAAAATCAGGTCATCTCTCTCCGGCTTTGGATATCAAGCTATCAATCTGTCTAGCTTGAACAATCCTATATCAATACGGACTTGTCATCAGAGCTTAATTCCCAATCCAATTAGCAGTATCTCTCGTTCTGTTTCGATTTATGTCTCCTAACATTTGACAAACATTCCATTTTTTATTGAAGGGAGCAATGATTCCCACCGCAAAATGCCTCGCCCAGCAGCCCGGCTTCATTAAACGGAGCGCGGAAGAGCTGGCCAGGTTCACGAGGATGGGTATGTACAAATTCAATATATTGAAGAGGATTGTATCCTTATTCATACCACCTTTCATCATATTACCCGATATCGAACCATTCCATTGAACGTATCCGTTTGCTCACTTCTTGTTCGACGACTAGCATGGAACCTCGAAGCGCTCTCCGTCCCCTACAAACCCTACCACCTCCTCGATTTCACAGACGAGACCACCGTTGCGGGCTGCAAGACGATGTCCGACCGTGCTGTTGGTGGCTACAGCACCGCAAATCTAGACTATGTCACCGCGGATCCCGCCACCAATACCCCCGCACATGCCCGCTTTCATGGCTCGATCTCCACCAAGCTGCCGCAAAATTGGAAGATCCAGAGGACTGGTATGAGACTTATTTACATATAGCTACGGGGGGATTGTCATGAAACATCTCGAAGCTGGCTGACGTATACGCTTACTGATATATGTTATGTGCACACAGGTTACGCCGCCTTCCGCAACCAAGACCGGGGCCTCTGGCTCTTCGGCCGCCTCTACTGGGATGTCGACCCGTACGCCTACCTCGCGCTCCGTGTCAAGTCTGACGGCCGCAGATACAAAGTAAACATCCAAACCGATTCTATCGTCGATACTGACATCCATCAACATCGCCTATTCACCCACCACCACCGCATTCCACAGTCCACCTCTGCAGCCGCAGAAGCCACCTCCTACTCATCCGAACAAGGCGAAGTCGTCCCCGCCGCTCTGGCAGATTTTGCCCCCGAACACCCATCACCCTCCAACACATACACTCACACCACATCGCCAACTGCCAACCCAGACTCCACCGGTTGGGAAACCGTGCTAATCCGCTGGAGCGACTTTGTGCGTACAAACCTTGGCTTCGCCGTCGAGCCGCAGACGAGTATTATACGGCAACGCATCAAGTCCGTCGGTATTGGCTTGACGGATCGCGTTCAGGGTCCTTATGATTTGCGCATTCATCGTATATGGGCGACAAATGGGTTGTCGGAAGAGGAGATGGAGGAGGAAAGGAAGATTTGTGGGCCGAATGCGTTGCAGATGACGGGCAAGGAGTGGGGGCCTGGAGCTTTTGGGAGGCCTTCGATGGCTGAGCAGGAAGGGGAGGCGTTGGGGAAATTGAAGCAGTTGAAAGAGGAAAAGGAGGGGCTAGAGGAACCAAAGAAGAAGTCGAGGGAGGACGAATGGTGAATCATTTGTTTAAGCAAAGAGGGTTAGGGGGTAGGGGGTGTGGTGTTACTTTGTATATATGAGGCATGGGAGACATTTATTGGTTTATGGCGTAGTGGGAAAAGGTTTGGTCGATTTCTCCCATGTGTGTATTATTTATGACGACATTGGCATAGTCCACATGTTGCTATTTGTTTATTTTGAATTGCAGGCATATATTGGCGTTTTTTTTATTATGATTCGAATCGGGCTGGGAAGAAGTTATACAGAATGAGTATTTACCTATTCATTAGGATTGGCCCTCTGTTTTTAAAAATAATATAATATACACACGAAACCGAAAGCAAGCCATCAAAACATGACCCATAACATATCTAACATGCCTACCATATTCGTGAATAATGACCCCTTCCTTTAAATTCGGAATACATGTCATGTCCCCAAATTCCTTTCTATCACCTTTAACATCTCCCAATAAATGGCTCCTAACCGACATACGTACTTCCCGTAATCTTCTCATATGCCTCCCGATACTTTTCCCCCGTCCTCCTAACCACCTCCTCATCCATGCTCACCCCGTCCTTCCCCTTCAGCCCACTCTTGACCAACCAATCACGCAAAAACTGTTTATCAAAGCTCTCCTGCGACTTCCCAACCTCATAGTTCTCAGCAGACCAGAACCGCGACGAATCCGGCGTCAGCACCTCGTCAACCAACACGACCTCGTCCGTCTCTGTGTCGAGCCCGAACTCGAATTTTGTATCTGCGATGATGAGGCCGCGGGAGAGCGCATGAGCGTGGGCAGTTTCGTAGAGCTTTAGGGCCAGGGAGGAGATTATGGAGGCGTATTTGGGGCCGAGGATGGTTACGGCTATATACATTGTTAGCTACATGTTGCAGGAGGAGAGAGGGGGGGGGGGGGGGAGCGAAGGAGTAAGTACCCTGATCTGGATGGATATTCTCGTCATGATCCCCCTGCTCTGCCTTGGTGCTGGGCGTATATATGGGTCCATCGGGAAATCGCTGACTCTCTTTCAAGCCCTCTGCCACCTTCATGCCATGCACTGTGCCGGATGTTTGATATTCTTTCCAGGCCGAACCGGTGATGTAACCCCGTACAATGGCTTCGATGGGGAATACTTTCAGCTTGCGCACTTGCATGCAGCGGTTTTGTAGAGATGGCCGTAGTGATTCCGGAATTTGTGAAGGTAGGTCGAGGGCTATGAAATGATTCCGTAGGCCGGGGATGGCGTTGGTAAGGACTTTGAACCAGTGGGTTGTCAGGAGTGTGAGCAGGGTGCCTTTGTTGGGGATTGGCTGGTTCAATTGAGGAAGATATATATTAGTAAACCAAGGCTTTGGGGTATGCTTTTTCTTTACTAAATCACTGGAGTCTCGGGTGTATGGTATACATTTGCCATAATCACGTCGTAGGCGGAGATGCGATCAGTAGCTACGAAGAGGAGGGTTTGCGGGTCGACCTCGTACAGGTCGCGCACCTTACCCCGCGCGACGAGGGGAAGGATATCCTGGAGATTGCTCGTGGTCATTGGTTCGGCCATAGCTGCGGAGGGATATATAAGGGTTTATTAGGCACCAGGATGGCCAATTGGAGTACTTTAACGTGTTGGTATCGGTGGTGATAGCGGGCGCAAAGACATAAATTAAAGAGTCATGGCGGGGAACAAGAAGGCGGGATTAGTCAGGGCTTGGCATCGGCTGTTTTGACGCGCGGGAAACGGCAACAGACGCGACGATTGATATAGCTTGAGCAGGGGAACATTTGGTATCTGTCGGACAATAACAGACGGACTGAAGCGATGCTCTGAACACAACGTACATGATCATTAAGGGAAATATAAAAACGCAAAATAACCCATGTTCGCCTTTCCTTTTCCAACTCATATGCTCCAGCTACCTTGTTGATGCAATCTTGAGCCATGGCCAACCCCCTACTTTAAAAACCAATTCCATATGCAAAATAACCCCTGAATAAAGAGTTACAATGACTCGTTATTTGACCCCCTCCAAGGTCTCTCTTCTGGCCCTTGTCTCTGTCTATGCTGAAGGCGTAGTCCCCAATTCTGCCATCGTTCCTGTCCTCTCTTTTCTTGTCTCCCATCTATTGCCTCTTCAACCCTCCACCCAACACCTCACATCTACCAACACAACGACCCAGTCGAACAGCCATGCTATCTCCATTCAGGGCTTTGAAGCTGCTACATCATCCCTCGCATCCTCTTTCCCGGGCAGAACTGTCTGGGACCTGCTGCTGAAAAAGCTATGGAAGCTCGACTGTGCTGATGCCCTCGATGAGTTCTTTGCGGGCATACTAAGCATGCTCACGAAGACGCGCGAGGAGCTGATCAATGACCGGAACAATGGTATTGCGCCGGAGACCGGGCGCATGCTGATCTCCCGCGCATCTCTGTTAGGTGTATTTGTCCGAAGGGCGCATCTTGAGTACACCCGTCTGCAGTTCCATGATGCGGTCGCGCTATGGAGGGGGTTAGTCAAGTATCGGTTACCAACGTATCAGCTGTGGGCGAAGAGAAATCCGCTAGATAGTCAAGCCGCTGTGGATGTCAATCTAGTTAAGCTCGGACTAGATCTCACGAGTCCCCTTGCCAAGGTGGTATATGGTTCGTTAGAAGAAGGGAAAGATACGGAAGTGGGGATGAGCACGAGGGATATTGAACGGTTGTTGGATTTTCAGGTCGGGGAGATGCAGGGTAGGTAACCATTTTCTTCTCTTGTCCTCGAATGGTTCCACTCGCTCTGCATATCTCCTGCATTTTGTTTGTCTTAAACCGTAGTACGGTCACTGATATATATTTGTTTAATCTAGGCAACGGATGCAGGATTACGGGCGAAATGAGATCACGCCTGGAACAGATGGCAATGTCTGGAGTTTCTGTACCAAGCTCGCAACATTATATAAAGTAAGTAAAATTCACTATCGATCTCACCGGCGATGTTTGCTCTAATCGCACAAATGAAATTAGATTCCTTGATTCCTGGAAAGCGGGAGATTATCCCTCTTCCTTTGATCATCTACATCGCTATTTTGACTACACTATGCAAGGCCGCGACAAAACATTCTACCAATATGCCCTGCTCAACCTTGCTATTCTCCAAGCCGACTTTGGATGCCATGCGGAGGCAGTCTCAGCCATGCAGGAGGCCATTTCGATTGCCAGGGAAACCCATGACATGAGCTGCCTCAATTTCTGCATGAGCTGGCTGTACCACTTTGGGAAAGCCTTTCCTGATGAAATGAAGGATATCCAGAGCACTGGCATGCTGGGTAGTGAGAAGGAAGGGTTGGCGTTTCTTCAAGCTAAGGCTAGAGAGACAGAAATGTGGGGTCTGCTAGGTACATCACTACTTAGTGAGGCAAAATTGGAGCTACAGAATGTATGTGCAGCAGCCCGGTCTCCACTTTCGGAACATTTGTCTCTACGGACTGCTTACTGCTAGGTACGATAGGGTGAGAGTGTGGCGTCGGCATTTGAACATATCGTCAAAGCCTCATTTCTCAATGTGACGAAGGATATACCTAATTCGGTTGGGCCTCTGCTTATGCTACAAGCGTCGGCATATGTCAGGATAGGTAATGATGTTTTTTTCGTTCTAGTTTTAAACACACCCGGGATTTGCTAATGGATTAAATCGGAAGGGGTTACACATCTTGCATGGTCTAATTGCGAGATCTTTCGAGAATGCTATGCAAAGCAAGCTCCATTTGAAGACCACCTACGCGTGATATGTCGGAGTAGCATGCTGGTAAGTAGTATTTTCGCTGCGGAGTATACGAAGAAGTTCACATTCTAACAGCCTGAAGTTGGCCGCTAAAGGGAGCTATGGCCAGTCGATGGCCCGATTAAATGAGATGTCTTCTGATTCGCTTCGAGTTCTTAAGAACCAACAAAATTGGACATTCTTTTGCGGGCTTTTGAAGTTGCAAAAACAACTACATAGGTAATTATCTTTCCCGCCTTTTTGAAAAAGAGGATTGGCTGAACGTTAAGCAGGGATGATAAATTAGCAGCAGAGCAACTCATACCCCAGTTACGTGCTTGTGCTCCACCCGATGCAGAATTAGTCTTGGCACTATCACTTTTAGAGGTTGACTTCCTCATGCGAAAAGGCGACTACACAGCTGCGCTCGAAATAATCGAGCGAAATGCCCAGTCCATGCGACAGGAGAACTTCGACGTTGCCACACAGGTGAAGCTACTAGTGGCAAAAGCAAGGATCTTCGACCAAACCAACCAACCGGAAAGAGGCTTCTCGTTAGCAGTGAGAGCAGCCAATATAGCCCACCGATCACGGTATCTCCCTGGTCTATGGGAGGCTATCGGGGCGCTCTCGGTCATACTCATGACTTTCAAAGAATTCGAAGCAGCGCTCGAAATTCTGGAGAGCATCATGCCTCAAGTTCATGAGTGCGAGGATGCATATCTTACGGCACAGACATACTCACTACTAGCTGATGCCGACATGGGACTGGCGGGCCAAATGCAAATGCAGGGCCAGCGGAGGGACAAAGTACGGCAAAAGGAACATATGGCGCGCGCAGTGGAATTTATCGACTGCGCGTTTGAAGAGTTTTCAAACGTGGAGGATGTGCAAGGCCAGTGCGAGATGATGGCGAAGAAGGCGACGGTGATGCATCTGTCTGGGGATTTGGTGTTGGCTAATGATTATGCCGCCAAGTACCTAGATTTGAAGAAGCAGGCCTCCGCAGAGAGATAGCGGAGGTTATGGAAGAATAATGGGGAGTGCGTGTATCGTATCAGCGGTTTGTTTCCGATGCATCTGTGCTCCTGTACTCCTGGCTTGATTTGTTCTGCGAGAGTGAGGCTGGGGGATGCATATGTCTGTACAATGTATGTAGTAAGTGCCTTCGGGTTAAAACCTTGGTAGGTATGTAGATGACCAGGTAACGATCGACGCATGGCTCTGCTCAGCTCTCCTTTCCGCTCGACTCGAGCCTCGTCCCTCGTGTTTCCAGCTGTAAAAGATTTTAGTCTGAGCCGCATTGGGGAAAAAATCTGATCCTGTGGACCTCAGCCCTGAACTTGCCCCGGGGAGTCACTATGATGTAACTTTACGCTTTCGTTAGTATGGCGAGATACACAGCAGTGACCTGCCAAGCCCCAGAACAGGCCAGTGGTGTCTCACCGCTGTGCTGAGTCAGCGCTGAGTCACGCCTCGCCCCCGCCCGCTTAAATCTGCCAGTCTTTCGCCTGCCTCCGCCTTTCTTCTTCCTCCTCATCCACCACGACGACTCTCTCTTCTGCCCAGCGAGGATACACCACCACTGCTCGTCACAGCTCTCCTCTCTTGCAAAGCACTCTTTTCACTTACCTACACTATACTTACTACACCCCTTTTTAAGTCCGTCGCGACAAACAACGGGTTTATGTCAATCGAAAACCTCAAGACCTTCGGTGAGTTTGCCACGCCACCTTGTTTTTTTCCCCCTTGCTTTTCTGCCCACCGCCAAAACAAACCAGCCAAGGCCCTCTGCTACGACAGCCACATCACGGAGTCAGATCTCTTCTGCTGCTCTCTGTTTGTGGTTGTTGTCTAAGGAGACAGATCCCGCCGTTGCAAAATAGCGGGGTAACCGCGATGGTCTGGCGTGTTTTTGTGTGGTGTCACGGCTGAGGCTCAACAAAACACACCTGAAAGAGGGTTAGTTGGCTAACCACGTGCTCCTGTGCGACAGACCCCTTCGCCGAAGCTGACGAAGACACCGGCGATACCAAACAATCCCAAAATTATATCCATATACGGATCCAGCGTATGTTATCCTTATTTTATTTTATTTATCTGTCTCTATTGTTGCATAGATGGAGAACTGACATATGTTCGCAGAACGCAATGGTCGCAAGACTCTGACAACTGTTCAAGGTCTCCCGAAAAAGTTCGACCAGAAGAAGATCCTCAAGGTCATTAAGAAGAAGTTCGGTATGTTTTTTAGCTATCTACCAACTGGTCTGCCTCGAATTTATATTTATACTAATTCATGTCGCAGCTTGCAATGGCACCATCGTCAACGACAGTGAGATGGGCGAGGTGATCCAGCTCCAAGGGGATCAGCGTAAGGATGTTCAAGAATTTTTGGTCGATAAAAAGGAAGGGCTCGAACTCGACGCCAAGACCATAAAGGTCCATGGGTTCTAAGTCAACCTCATCACGCCCGTCCCGTTTCGTCTTCCCAGTCCACTCCAGAGGATCGATTAGGAGCCATGTTGTGTGGTCGCCTTTGTCTACTGGCTGGGAAGGGGTCATTCTCTCTTAGAGAGAATGCCCTTTATCCGGTATAGCTCTACGGATTGCTTCTTGCCGGTTCAACGGAAATTTTTTTGGAAGGACTTTATCTTGCGATTAGAGTGGTCTGGATAGGATATATAACGGAACTCGGTCGGTTTCAACATTCCCCAGCTGTGTGATTCTTAGAAAAAGAACGCCATCCTCCACAATCGAAGGGAAAGCTCGCGCCCAGCCCCCCTTTTAAAATTTCGAGTAGACGGGACGTTGACGGGACAAGGCGTTGATGAGATACCCCATGATCTGGAAATCAGTTTTTTTCTCTTTTAATTTTTAATGTTTGTTTCTTCCGGCGGTTGTTCTTTTAACAGTTCGAGATGACGACATGGGAATGACGATGATGACGTGGAAATTGTTTTCCTGTTTCATGACTTTTGTTACTTTTCCTTTTAGTCGTTAATAAAGAACCAGAGGAATGAAGCAACAGTTAACTAAACTATCTTGAAAATGAAGTAAGCTAAACGAAAACATGGCGGAAGTCTGAACTTGGTTGAGCTAGGCGTCGAAGCTGTGTGAAAGATTGTAATTCCGTGGCGTATGGCCCAAAGTACGGTCTTCCATTTTTCTCCGTTGGATGGCTGGTGTCCCATCGACGCTGTCTGTTTTGGAAATCTGACTCATTGTTATTTCGAAGGTTTTGCCTTCGCCTCTTCGTTTTTGTCAATGCTAGCTACGTTTAGCCCGGCATGTCAGGATTGATTATTCATGAAAACATTCACATGCGTATCCCCGTAAAGAAATTATTGGTTGTACTTAGCAAATCACCAATCCGCTCAGGGGTGGCAGGCAAGTCATGACTATTTTATCTCTTCTGGTAATAATAAGCAGGAAAGCACTTCCATCTATGACTATTTGCACAATTTCACCCAGGCTTGGCTGAATAGAATTGGTTTTCTGAGTCTGTAAGTTTGTAAGCTAGAACAATCAAGTTGGGCGGATAGCATGGATGATATCCGGATGCAGACGAAGCAGTACATGCTCATGATTCCCCTTGATATCCTTATAATTAGGGAAATATCCGAAAAACGAAGCATGTAATAGAAAGAGAGAAGGAAGGGATGGGGTCGCCTCAATGATGTAATGTATGTACAGAGTACCTAGGTTCCCAATCGTGCATGTCAAAGGGAGCAAGTCAATCAATTTTCTTATAAATAAACAGGTCTAAACGGTGAATTGTTGCAATGAGATAAAAGAAGAAGATGGTTTTAGAATAATAAAAATGAGACAAAGGGTGGTGAAAAACAAAAACAAATCGAAATGGAAACAGATGCTGGGAAATGGTTGTTCATGCACAATCGCTGTTGTTTGCCAAAAAGGAAAATGGGGTATATCAAACCGCCCATATCAAATTCGAGAGAGAGAGAAATGAAAGGAAGGGAAAAAAAGAAAAGAACAAGGTTAAGGAAGTGTCATCTCCTTTCCTACCCATCCGGTATCTCGCCTACAACCCCGTACTCAGCAATCTGCTGCGCGCCAAACGCCAGGATTTTCTTCCCCATAACGAATAATGGGACTTCAGGCTCATTTTCGCGTGTAAGATGCAGCTGCAGAAGCAACGAGCACATACTCAGGAAGCTGGCAATGGAGAAAACGTAAATCGTCGCAAAAGTTTCTTTTTTTATGTTAATTTGGCGCTGGGTGATGTGGTAAACGAACGAAAGGACCTATTTTCAGAGCGGTGGGAAATCAGATATCTGGTTAAATTACACTTGTGGTGGCCCCATGACGCATATATGAAGGAGATATTTTCGGCGTTAGTGGAACGAACCGATGCAATTGATATCCATGCTGGAAGGAGGAGGCGAGGATCTGAAGAAGCGCCAGATAGATAGAGGATCCACGACGTGAGGTAGGCAAGAAGGCCATTGGTAGCCAAAAGTCGAATCACAACTGCAGCGGGGGTATAATTAAGTAGCCTTTTGGGTTTCCGTGTTAGTTATTGAGGATTCGATTTTGCTTTGTCCGTTGTAGAGCAGTAGCTGGACGGATGTTTGGGGAATCCGGGACAGCTTACCATCTAGACATCATACAATCTGTGAAAAAGTAAAATAAATATGCTGACGCCGAACACTGCAAACCCGGAATTAGGTTAGCAATCAGTTTTATACTTCTTGTATTTGCGTCCGTTAAATCTCCACTTTTCGCCTTGTAAACGTGGGTTCCCTTGATAAGGGGCCGCAAATAAAAGACAGAGCAGGAAAATACCCAAATAATAGCCAATGCCACTTCTGTAACCCTGAACCGTCTCTCCACGTCCCAATCGGCCGCGGCACCCCTCACAATAGCCGATGTCCACCCTTCATGCCAAAATTGAGGCCTGATCCGTAGTAGCTCTGCTAAAAACGTGAAGGCACAACGTAAGCCCCACCATGTTGCCGGGAGGATGCTGAGGCCCCGGCAAAGCAGTAAAGGAATATACCAGCGGCGATCAACGCCCAGAATCACAGCAACTCGAGGATGGAGGGAGGATAACACATCCCGGGCTCCGGGAGCGGGTGTGTCTGGAGATGGCGGCTGGAAGGGCACGGTGGACGGGGAGGAATCATCCGAGGACGTAAACACAGGTGGAGGATCGTTCGAAGCAGCTGGACGAGCGCGGTATGGCCTTAGAGCATTGCGGAATCGAGGCTGGGACTGGGGAGGGAGAGCATGGCGATAAGAGGGAGGGGTGGGTTTGGTGCTCGCGGACGAAGACGCCAGTCTTTTGAGTTGACGACTATTGCAGCCGTGAGCACTCAGGGGGAACGTTTATATAGGATCGGTTGAAGGAGACGTGAATCTGGTAGCTATCCTGCTGACGGAGGATAAGAATTGGGTTGTAATTGTTCTGTCGGATGGGTGTTGCAAATAGATGGGAGTCATGACGAACAAGACCCGATACGAGGTTAAATATTAATAAGGAGCCGAGGAGAGGAGATTGCTGGTTATCTTTTCGTGGCGGAGGCTTTAATTAAAAGTGCCTAAAATGTAGGGCCACGCTCGGGGCTAAATAGGCTTTGGCTTTGGCTAAACAAGCCCCGTACTCTAGGGGCAAGATGGCGCCATCGGGCCCATTTTCGGCGCCTAAGATATTCCCCGGTTCCATGACAGGGCAATCCCCACAACCAACCAGGGGTGGATATAATTATTTCGAATCCCCACAGCTGAGGATCTTGAGGCTTCTTCCTCTTGGAAATTGCCGGTTACACGCGAACTGGCGTCCAAGTTACCAACGGGATCTAGATTTATATTAGTTTCTTCGGTGCTCCATGCCCCACCGCCCGACTCGGATGTCTAGCCACGCGAATGGCGGTGTTTCAGCATAAACCTGCAAGATGCTAGTGAACGACATTAATATCATATGTCAGACATTCACATCAAGCAGCAAAACTTTATTATATGTCTTGATAGTGCGCAGCAGACTAAGCTTTGAAACCTAGTCCAAGCTACAGTATAAGTTAATCTCGAAATCGCTTGCCATTCATCCATCATCTCTCCCACTACTGACTGGCCTTCATAGTCTGCGAATCTTCAACTCTCAAGCCCTAAGCCTGCAAAGCAACGCAACCCAGATGGAATCCTGTCTTACGTTAATAATCGCTAGCTAATTGCGCAGCCATCAAAGCTAGGCAATGCGATCATGTTTTCATTCAGGCCCAGATGGCTAATTTACGTTCTCCTATCGGCTACCCTTCTATTTCTTTACCACAGAAGCGGGCCAGATGCCTTCGCCCCGAATCCAAATTATCCGAAACTGCCCAAAGACTTTGTATTCGACTGGAAGAACTTCAAAGAAAAATACCCAGTGGAATCACTTGTGCCGTTACCCTCCGACCCGGTAAAAAGGCTGCCCAAAGTTCAGCATGCGTTCTCGGACGAAGCTTTCAAAGAAATTCTATCGAAGCAGAAGCCCCGGCAAGAAGCAGTCAAACAGTCGTTCATTCGCGCATGGAATGCGTATAGGAGTTACGCATGGATGCGCGACGAAGTTACTCCGCTGACAAAAGGATCCTATGACACTTTTGGCGGATGGGCAGCCACCCTGGTTGACAGTCTTGACACCCTATGGATCATGGACCTGAAAGACGAATTTCACGAGGCTGTACGCGCTGTTGCGAACATCGACTTCACTACCACTGGATCCAAGGAAATTAATGTCTTTGAAACAACAATCCGCTACCTAGGCGGTCTCTTATCGGCCTATGACCTGAGCGGCGAACAGGCCCTTCTTACCAAGGCCACGGAGCTGGGAAACATTCTCTACGCCGCCTTTGACACTCCAAACCGGATGCCCGTTACCCGCTGGAAAATCCATTCCGCGTTCCTGGGACTCGAGCAGGAGGCCCCCGGCTTCTGCCTTCTTGCCGAGATCGGCTCGCTGACTATGGAATTCACGCGCCTGTCGCAACTCACCAAGGACCCCAAATGGTACGATGCCGTGCATCGAATCATGAAAATATTGGAAGAGCAGCAGAGCAAGACGAAGCTTCCGGGCATGTGGCCTCTGGTCCTCGATGCGCGCACGCAAAATTTCCAGGGACAAGTGCATGCCTTCACCCTGGGTGCGATGGCTGACTCCCTTTATGAGTACTTGCCAAAGATGCACGCGCTGCTGGGCGGCGTCGATGATAAGTATGAGCGAATGTACAGGGGTGCTATGGCTGTGGTGGCCAAACATATTCTTTATAGGCCCATGGTGCCCGATAATGCAGATATACTCATTTCCGGCAAGGTGACTCCGCATGCCGATAGGGGTGTCGAGCTGAGTGCCGAAGGCCAGCATCTTGTTTGCTTCGCCGGCGGCATGTTTGCGCTGGGGTCCAGGTTGTTCGACATCCCCGCCCACTTGGATATTGCGCGGAAACTCACGGACGGCTGTATCTGGACATATAAAGCGACTCCGTCAGGGATGATGCCCGAAGTATTCCACATGGTTCCATGCCCGGCCAACGAACCCTGCGTGTGGGACGAGACCAAATACAAGGAGGCTGTAGTGGCCGCACATGCTAATTCCGCTTCCTCCAAGGAAAGGGACAAAGACAAGAGCGCAGAAGCCATCATCGCTCGCGAACGCCTCCCCAAGGGTATCAAATCAATACAAGATAGAAGCTATATCCTTCGTCCGGAAGCCATCGAGAGTGTCTTCATCTTATATCGCATTACAGGCCGGACAGAACTGCTTGACACCGCATGGGACATGTTCCTGGCCATTGAGGAGATGACGAAGGCGCCCTTCGGGAATGCAGTGCTAAATGACGTTACGGCTTCCAAGGGAACGGCTGGTAAAGCGCCGTTGTCAAACCGCATGGAGAGCTTCTGGCTGGCGGAGACGCTGAAGTATTTCTATTTGATGTTCAGTGACCCTAGTTTGATTAGTTTGGATGAGTATGTGTTGAATACGGAGGCGCATCCGTTTCGGAGGAAGGGATGATATGTGTTTTTATTTAATGACGGGTGTGTTTTGCGAAATTCTGTACATGCATATATGCGAGATTTTGAATCTTTTTTGGCTTGACACATATTATAAACAGTTTTGAAACCTGCGAACTGTCCAAAAAAACTCCCACTCCATTGCTACCGTATAAATAGATATATTATCAAGAGGAGTATTTCATACCAAGCTCCACACTTCCGCAAATTCCATTATCCTCCCATCAAACCATCACTTCTGTTTAGAATTTTCACACGCCTCTATCCCCGACTCTTTCCCAGGGTCCTCTGGCTGAATGTGGCTGTTAGAGCATTTTACTTCGCCACCTTCAAGCTCATATCGTGGCAAATCCGCCTCAGCCTGAGGAACAAGCTGTGAATCCAGCTCGACCGGGAACCTAGCTGCAGGACCCATTATGGAGGGTTTATGACAGGTGGCCGTCACCATGGTTTCTGCGTTTGAATCTGGCGAAACTTGAATGTCTGCAGCGGTTTGCTGATGCTTTGCTTGGCGTTTCGAATGTCGCCAGATGAGCATTGCGGCTAGAACTAGTAAGGGGAAACCGACGCCAACACCCACACCCACTGCCACCCCGATGCGGATAGCCTTGGTGTTGTGGTCGTCCAATGGGGGGCCCTGTTCCGGTATGCCTGATGCGGTGGGCGAGGCAGCTGCGCTAATTTGAGAGCTGTTCTCTGGCAAGGGAGGATTCCGGGGATTCGGGGAATTAGGGTAATTCGGGCTATTCGGGCTATTCTGGCGATTCTGGCGATTCGGGGGATTCGGGGACTTTGACTTGGGGGCAGGTGGTTTCGGAAGGGTAGTTGTTTGCGGCGTAGGCCGTGGCGGGGGGGCGGGGGGTTGGTCGGGGTTGCTGAGAGTAGTGAACGCGGGAGTTGGTGATCCTACAGGCAATGGACGGAGGGTGAGTTAGTGAGCAATGAGAAAAACACACAAGGCATTCCTTAATTTTTCGAAGGCGAAAATAAGTAGACGAATGGGAAGTAGGAAGATATAAGAGGTAAAAGGCGGTTGTCCTTTACCCTGCGAACTTCTCCTGTCGTATTTTCTCGTACCTGTTTGGTAGTCGACATCTGTTTTCGGATAGCAGGTTGTGAAAGAATTGACTGTGCATTGGATGAGTGACGGATCCTCATCACAAGTCTTGAAGGTATAGTTGTTGCTCTTATCACGCTTGAAGCATCGCCATGGACATTTAGGGTTGTCCCAATCGCTGACAGTGCAGGCGTATGAATGATAACTCCGACCCGACCACTCATCGTCAAAGCAGGTATTATCAGGCCTGCACATATACGGAGAAGCACAGCAGCTACTTGGTCCAGGCTGGCGACATGGCAAAGCCCCAAAAAATCCATCTACTATCTTGTCGGATGGATCATTAAAGCGGGAGTAGCAGCGACCCTGACGCTGCGCCTTAAGTATATGAAAATGCAACGAGAAACCAATAAGAAATAATGACAGGTAGGGGAACGATAGAACAGACATAGCGAGTCCGTATACACCGACGCATTAGCGTAGCCAATTAATTCGAGACACAGACGAGGAGACCAACTCAACTGAAGATTTCAAACCAAAGATTAAAACATGGGGAAAAACGGCAGAGGCGGGTTAAGAGCAACATCATATACATGGTCAATTTGTAAACTTATTGCTTCTTGGAAACGGTAAGGCCCAACGAAAAGCGCCCCATTAGAGCCATCACAACAGGACGCATCATACTAGTGAGGAGTACAACCTGCATGTCTGCAACTCACGTTCCTAAAAAAAAAAAAAAAGCATTGCAGGAACGCAAGGAAAGAATTAAAAGCTTCAGTCACGTAAGATAACCTAACACAGCTGCAAAAGGCCAACCTTGGTGCTAGGCCATCTGAAAATGATACCACCACTTTAAATAGGGGGTATTTCACCGACATGATTTGTATTTTCAAGAGACTTATCTGAGATCTTCTCAGCTATCTCTTCCGTGCCAATACCATGGTAGACGAGCATGGTTTTATCAGAGTTGGTCCCTCCAAGTACTTCGCTGAAATCATTGACCTCAAAAGAGCATTTTCATCATCTGACTGAACAATGCTTGTGCATTTCAACACTTCATCGAGTTAGGGAGCATGCTTTTGGACATGAGTTTTCACGACGGACTTGATCTCTCCGGATAGAAAGCACCCCAAGTTTTATCCCGTTAAGTGATGGGCAGGTATGGTCCCGCGTTGGCACCCAGACAGAGCATCCCAATGATGCTGGGGGCTCGACAACCTGAAGTTAGGAGCATTCCCGTGGTTACGTGACTGCTGCAGCCAAATGTTTGGGCACGGGCAATAAAAGGGATTGCTTTATGGCGATCCCCAGAAATTGCTTGGGATGATCGGTGACTGGGCGAACAAAAGAAACAGAATAAGAAAACATGTTGACTCTGTTACACAGAAGTTGGAGGTTGACGTTGAGGTTGAGCCTCAGGTTTGCGGATGACGATCCATGATCACGTAATTCCTGACCAAGCTATCCACGCTAGTCCCAATACAGCAGTCGATTGTTCTGCCGGGCCGATTTCGAGATAGAAAAAAAAGTCCAAACTGATGGTAAAACATCGCCAGCAACGAATTGCCAGGGTTTCACGGCCCAATTCTTCCCAACGCCCGTCGCCAGTTCCGCTCAGTGGGCACCTCTGCTTTCAGCTTGTCATTAAATCACCCCCGGGTGGGCTCTGTAATGGCAATGGCATCCTCCCTCGCTCCCCGCTCCTTCGCCCTCTCTTCTCTCTCGCTCCGGACCACCACCACGTCTCCTTATATCAACCTCCGGTCCTCTCTGCGATCATGCCCCTCTTCACCGCCATCTTCGCGATGTATCCTTCTATCACGCCGTCCCTTCTCCCACACGACACAGCGAGAGGCGTCTATGAACAACGCGCAGATATTGCGGCAAAAACCAGCAGCGCAAATGAGCTCGAAAAACCAGATGAGGGAAGCCTTGAGATTGAAGAAGGAGGGGGCCCTTCCAGATGATGTGGGGCTTTTGCCGGGCACCTTCGTCCGGCCTCTATGGAGGAATATGCCGTCCATATTCAGATATCCGAAGGAGCGGCTGTGGATGGAGTGGGTATCGCTGCGGGCGAAGTTTCAGGACTTTCTTGGGTGAGTGGGTTGATATATTCATATTTCTCCCAGCTATACCTCCCTTAAATAATAGGGCATGGTCTCCACAAAGTATATTCTTTACTTTGACTTGCAGGATGTTATCCAACTGACGAGTTCTCCTGGCGCAATTGTGCCCGCATTTAAACCACCGCAATCTAGTGTCCTAGCCTATTGCAAATTCCTCAATAGGAAAAATAAGCTCCCTCTCCACCTCCGGGAGAGAAAACGTGCCGCCCTCGACCTCTATAAAACCGTGTATACAGCTTTCGCAGCGTGAGTTCCTCCCATACTTCTACACTTTTACTTTTACTTTTTTTTACTTTTTTAAAAAAAAAGAAAAAAGAAAGAAAAAAAAAGGTATGCGACTAACCAACAATTTTCCCCAGCGCCGATACTGCAACCCTCCAAAACATCTGCTGCAGCGGCCTCCTCAATCAATTTCTAAAGCGAATCGCCAAACGGCCCCCACAAGCCAAAAAGCTCGTCTGGACCCTGCACAAATTCATAAAATTCCCCTTCTCGACGACTCTGACGGGGGCTCGCGTCGTCACCGACCGCGCTGCGCAGGTGGGTTACGGGATCGGTATTCGCCAGGTCGTCGTGCGCATCCAGAGCCGCCAGTCTCTGGCCCGTCCCGAAAGCCCGGACAACGCCAATAGCACGCAGCCGCAAGCTGCCGCGGGGGTAGCGAAGAATCAGATTTCCACAGAGTATATTGTGCTGCAGAAGATGATGGTTTCCGGCAAGGAGGAAGATTGGCGGGTGTGGGGTTTTACGAATGAGACAACGATGGAGGATACGGAGACGAAGCCTGCATTTGCAAGGGGTATGTCATTGAAGGATCGGTTGGAGCTCATGTCGGGACGGAAATTCTGAGGGAAGTTTTGAGGGAGTATAGGCTTTCTTCGTTGAGGGTAGGCGGGGAAGGATGTCATATTATTGTGGGCTCAGGGGTCTAGAAGGGGTTAATATCTTCGCTCTGTAGGATTTTTTTTTCGTCTCCTTTCTATTTGTGACTTTGGCCCATTTTTGGTTCTCGATTTGCTCTAAATTGAGCAGGTGCGGGTGTTCTTGACATTTCTGTTATTTTGTAAAATATTTCCTTTGCATTTATGAGCCAAAAACCATTGTCGAGCCCGTGGTTGCTATCATCGTTATTCTTCTAGATATAATTTTTGTGTATGTATTATAAGTAACTAAATAAATAACTCTTGCATTGATTCTTTTCTATCAGAACGGTGCAAAGAAACAGAATTTCAAACACTCAATTGAAAAAAAGCTAGTGAAGACTCTGGTTATTGAGCATATCTAGTTACATATCTCTCTATATACACCCCATAAAAAGGCGATTACATAACTGTTATATGAGCTGGTATAGTTCTCCACAAATTCAACTCCAGGGGACATAAATAATAATACTGAGGTAATCAATCCTCAAAACCCTCCTCCTCCAATCACAAAACCAGCCTCCCAACCACCTAGAACAAAGCATAGGATTTTTCTAAAACGACAGATATGACGAGGCCCTCCCATTTTGCCCCATCCGATGTGTGTGTATGCAGAATAATGTAACGAAAGATATGCAATATAGTATATAGGGAACAAGAAGGGGAATGTATATAATTAATCCGAGTAGGTGCATTGGTGGGTATAGTCGTGAGCGTGGCCAAGAAACCAACGCAAGCCCAACGTTGTTCCGAGTTGTTCGTATCCGGCAGACAGCCATTTTTTTATTTTTATTTTTTTTGTCTCCGTCCAGGCGTCGGCTGTCAAGCACGGAAAACCCACACACGCAGGACACTCATGAGCTGGAATTACCGACATGAGGTTATTTTAATCACATCTTCAACCACTTACTGACCACCCGTTCACGAAGAGACGGTTTAAGACCATCATCAGAGGCGATAGGTCCTTCCTCTACATCTTTATTAGCAGAAAGGGAGGGGCCTCCGACACTAGACCCAAAATTAGGGATTCCCGCATCGGATGAATCGGGGCGGGAAGGTTGAGGAGGTGACACTGGCTTGTCCAATGCATCGAATCTGCGATTCTGGAATTTGGCCAGGAGGTAGTGGTAGCTCAGTCGGAGGATTAGCCCGGCGATGGCGAATAAAATACCCCCGAGCGGGGCGGCGAGGAATGCGCCTGAAGGAATCGTCAGTAACTGGATTGAAACATTGATAATACAATATATATGCATTTGACCGAGGAATATATCGAACGAGGGATGCAAACATACCAAAAACGCTCCAGTCGTCGGCATAGAGGCCGTTTTCCAAAAGAATTAACTTGGCGCCCGCATGCGCGTCGCCAAAGTAAATAGTTCCGAAAATGAAGACGGACAAAATACCGCCCAGCCCTCCAACAACGACCTCGAACCCGGTCCACCAGTAGACTTTATCCCACAATCCGAAAACTAGAACTGGAATCGAAGACGCAGACACGAGATCTGAGATCAAGAAAATCTGCAGCACGCTGGGAGATTTGAGCGCCACAGCTACCACGGGGATAATACACAATACAACAAGAATGCGCACGTATATTAGCGGCAGGCGGTTGCGGAAGAGATCGTTACTACCCGTGCTGACCATTGCGGACTGCAGGCTGTCAAAGGCGGCGGTGCTGAGCGAGACGGTCATGACGAGCACGATACCGACGACCCAGCCCGGGAGCTTTTCGAGGAGCAGGAAGAAGGCAATGGAGCCCAATTGTGGTGGATCGCCTGGCCACGCGCCAGACCATGCGGCGAGCAAGCCTGACACACCGACTAGAGTGAGGATGCAGAAGATAGCGCCGCTAGCAATAGATACGCCGATGCGCAGGTCGCGATCAGTCTTAGAGGCGAAAGTCCGCAGCCAGAAATTTGATAGGAAGAAGTCGTTGGTCAGGATGGCGATGGGGAGAATGTAGATCAACTGCCAGCCGAGGAGAGATGGTTCCAGGAAGCCGGATGACTCGATCAGGGAGCGGTCGATCTTAACCTCCGTGCCGACAGTGATGACGGCAATGATGATCAGACCCACGACCATTGCTCCCTGGACATTGTCGGTGACGAAAGATACTTTGAAGCCGCCTAGAGAGGTGTAGATTGTCGTCACGACAACTTCAACGATCACCACGGGCAGCCCATCGAGCCCGGTAAGTGCATTGATTATCTGCTGGAGGGCGGAGAGTTCCGCAACCATATACAGGAACAATGTAATCAACCTACCCACAAGAAAAGGTCAGATTTTCCATTCAAGCTGAAGGGGGAAAATGGGGGGAAGCAGAGCTAGACACGTACGTCAGGAAGCTAAGGTATATCCCAGCGACAAGTCCATATCTCTGCCTGGCCCATTCAGTCAAGACAAAGCCCTCTGGGCATTTTCGGCGAATGATCGGGCCCAAATATCCAAAAACGAGCAGAGGCAGCGACGAAGCCAACCCGTAGACAATCAGACCCTGGACACCGGCAATAGTTGCGATTTCAGGATATGTAAATAAAATTCCTGATCCAAGAGCTGTAAAGGTAGAAGGAAAGAGAGGACAGAGAATTCCTAGAGTTAGCTTATCCACATAACTTTGACACGAGCAAAAGGGAGGGGGTAGGGGGTAGGGGGTAGGGGGAGAAGCGGCAGCACGTTTCCCACGCAAGCATTAACTTGGTCGAGTGTTCAACGGTACAATCTCAGCATCATGCCTGCATCGTATACCCGATAATCTCTCCAGGGGTGTGAGTAAACAACAGCAAGCGTGAGCGAAGCCGTTGTCCCCAGAGGTGGATTATCAAGCGTAGCCAATGCCGCAATCAGCGCCCGTAGTGAAGCCGCAGCAGATGCTGCTCTGGACCTACCGTTCCGGAAGAAAGGGAAGGCAGTTAAAGATATCTGTGATATAGTGAAACCTGCAGGCAGGTCGATGCAGCCTGGCATATACGGACGTAAAATGACTTCCATATCTCCCTTCCCTGTTTCCCCCTGGCTCGCAAGCCCAGAACAGCACCCACTGAACTGAACGCTCGAATACGAACCTGGTCTATGCTGCTACCGAAATATAAACAAAATCCCGGCGTCTCCCTCCACATCCGTTCAGCTCTTGATCGGTAGACTTCATGCCGCGCTCACTCCATGAAGTTGGGATATTGAGGCAAATAATATGGTATGGACCATAGAACCTTGCCTTCGCTATCGTGGCTTTTGTCGGTTCCGCCAGCGCCATCATTGCGACGGGCACCACCCTCTACATTTTTTTTTTGTCTGGCTGCCGCTTCTCATAAAGGAGAGAGCAATTGAGGCGCAACAGCGCATTGTGTGCGCAACTCACCGGACGCGATAAAGTTCAGGGAAAGCGGGATTGCTATATAAATTTAACCAGAATATGTATTAGCAGCTAACAAAAAAAGAGGTGATGATGGAAACGAAAGTGTGGGGCTAGCGGTGGGGTATGGGTATGGAGCGGAGCTGGGAGTGGAGTGGAGGAGTCAATATAAAACCCCCCCGGCGGGAAAAAAAAGACGAAGTATGTAGGTGAAGAACTGGTAAGTAGTCATGAGGCTTTAATGTTGCTTTTTCTAACCCTTCTGTGTGCCATTGCTAGACACGAAGTCTTTGGTGGTTTGCTTTCGAAGTCGGTATGCGATGACGAGACCGAGACAGCTGTGCGGAGCGGAGACAGAGAGTTAGTCTCCACCCTGTATTTCTTTGTACACAGAAGGAGTATAGGGGTCTTTGAGAGTGAGGCCATACAGGAAAGCTCCTAGAGTCAAATAGATCAAGGCATTCGATGCCTGGAAGGACGGTTTGCCCATGATCTGGGCTGCTCAGTCGCAAGCTGCGGACTAGAAACGTTTTTCAGATGCAAGGGAGGCGCTTCGTCGGTAGACAACGTCAATGGCGCAACAAATAACGGTATGAATGCGTGATAAACCGACAATGTTCATGGAGAATATAAAACCAAGCGGATGAAGGAAGAGAAAAGAGAAGGGGAAGAACAACTCAGACTGAGGGGGATAAGACGATATTTTCTTTTTTTTTGTCCCACCAGTAAGCGGGTTGCGGCTAAACTCGAGCGATTAGGTCATCGTGTGCCGTTCGGTGAAGGAACAACGTCGGGCTTGGCGCGGTCGGGATATCACGTGGGGGCAGCACGTCTCGGCTATTGTTGAACAAGGGGGACAAACAGTTGCCAGATGAGTGAAGTTGATGGTTAGAGGGTAGTTAACTCAAGTGCAGATATGTAGTTAAATAATATACCTACATACGTATATTGCCATAGCGAGATGGGAGAATAAATAGGCTAAAAGTATACATAGAGTGCAGTATATATCGTTGGGGGGGGTGAAGAAGCTGAAAAATGATAGGATCGGTAAATGATAAAAGAACTAGCAATATTAAGGATAACAAATCCCAGGGAAGCTCGGCATGCGGATAACCGAAAAAAGGCATGACGGGGGGCTAAATACAGAGAAAAGGAACGGTGCATGTGCCACTCCTTTTATTCCGAATGGAAAATTACGTCCGCATTCAGCAGAATGGTCTCGATAACTCTTGCTTGCCAACCGGAATCTGCAACGTTATGTCCGGCATGGGAACCCATCAGGGTGGGACTGGAATAAAGGATCCGAATCAGTACGCTGTATACATTATGCCGCATTTTCAAGTTATGTAGAAGATATAGGAAACCACGGGGGCAACTCACCCAAAGCTAATAGCGATGTTGCCAGCATTCATGCGATTCTCGTGAGATTGTTGGTGGACGTGGTTGAGATGCTGGTATGACAAAATTTTCAGTCAGCACAATATAACACTACGTTAAACTATATAGAGATGGAAACACGGCTGCAAAGGGACACTAACCAAAATCAACGCCCGGAGGGTCGCATAGTTTGCATCTGGGAGATTGTTAACAGCCGCATGTAGGGCATTTCGGCGCTGGTCATGGTCATCGAGGCCTATATATTTCCCCATCGATGACTTGTTTAGTACGAACTATACACGTATACGAAGGCTATGATTCGCATCACAATCACTTACGCGCAGCATTGATAAAATCCGCATAATACTGATTCATGAACAACGGATCAGGAAGCTCTCTGAAGAACTGCTTCAGGAGTCCAGCTACGCTGTTGATATCATGGAAGAAGTTCTCCGGGTTTTTGAAATCAACTTGGGTGAAGTCTAGAGTGTTTTTTTTTTTTTTTTTTTTTTTTTTTTCAGTCAGGGTAATGAGTTAAAACAACGAAAACAAAAAATGGAAAGGAAGGGCAAAGGAAGAGAAGGGCCCTTGCATACCATGATCAAACATAGCCTTCAGACGCGCAATGTGAGTAGCATTGCCGGAGAGACGATAGATACCCTCAACATTAAGCCCGAAAAGCTCGATCGCCTGGATACACTGGTACACGATCATAGGGATGGCCGTTTTATGTCTATCGAATAGAACTTCTAGCGATACGCCGAATACAGGCCCACGCCCCTCAGGTGACGGATCTGCGCCGAACCCATTCCTAGCTGCTGGTAGGGGTTCTGGAGGAGGTTGCTGTTGTTGGACCGGTGAATAAGCCCGGTACGGTGCCGGCATGAGGGCTGGACCAGACCCAGGCGGTTGATACGGCTGTGGGTGTGGCTGTTGCGGTGGCATCTGTCCAAGTGCTTGTTGGTGCATGCCATATGGATCCTGTTGCGGAGGTGGTGGCTGATATGGCGGTTGATATGGCAGCTGCTGCGGTGGTTGTTGGTAAGAGTGTGGCGAGTGCTGATGCTGAACTGGTGAGGTTGCAGATTGAGGAGGGGTGGAGTCGAACGAGGGTCCTGGTAGTTGCGGGGGAACCTGGGGCAGCGGTGCGGTGCTAGGTTGGTTTATAGTTTGTATCGGGGCTGGTTGCGGAGGAGGGGTCGCGAGTGTCTAGAATGCATTGTTAGATAAAAAGGTAAACAGGGATATTTCTGATATTAGAACTGTACGGACCGGGTGCTTCTCATATTTGATCTCAGTAGAGCCTGAGGCAATCTTGGACGCATGGCTCAAGACGAAGCTCTTAAAATCCTTCTCGTCATCAACTTCAGACGCAACTTCCCGCAGACTCTTAAACCCAGCGGTATTGGCATTGACGCCGTGCTTCAACGGACTCACGCAAAGACCATTTCCAAGCATAAGCTTCTCGGTGAATGTAGCTAAACCAAAAAAGAAGTCAGTCGCCAAAAATTCCACACCACCACAGGTCGCACTTTTAAGGAATAAAACATAATCAATTAATACGCACCGAATTTCTGCACCTGAAGGCTAAGCCCAGAATCGCCCTCGGCAATCAAATCCTGCAGCGCGCGGACAGCCTGCGGCCGCATGCTCGAGACCAGTTCATTCTTCATACCCTGCGCCGCCTGGACCTTGGACGCATATTCCGAATCCGAATGCTGAACCTTGCGCAACAGATCCTGCTCATGCTGTGCCGCAGACTTGGGCCCCTTCAAGCCAAATTTGGCATGCTGGGTGTCGCCGGTCCGAGCGCGGTCATACTGTTCGGCAAGGGAGTTGTATTTCGCTTTTGCCTTCTCCGCCATGCTCTCTGCATCCTGCACGCGCTTTTCCGCATTCAGCCCGTTCTGCTTCCAGTGCTTCCGGCCGCGCTCCAGGTTGGCAGCCAGCTCATTCAGGTCATCTGACATCTGTTGCAGGGAGAGCGCAAATTGGAGGCCATGGTCGGCCATGCGGTCGTGGATACGGTTTATCTCATCGCAGGTGGTTGAGAGTGTACCTTGGCGATTATCAGTGCGCT
The DNA here is from genome assembly GCA_002572885.1 of Blastomyces parvus. Lineage (NCBI taxonomy): Eukaryota > Fungi > Ascomycota > Eurotiomycetes > Onygenales > Ajellomycetaceae > Blastomyces > Blastomyces parvus. The sequence continues at coordinate 261,688 of PDNC01000004.1, forward strand.
GGGCCGAGTCATGGACAGAGCGCGCGAGCTTTTTGAGACCTTGCGCATGTTCTTCTTCGAGGACAGATCGTTTGCGCAGGAAACTCGAGAAGTCCTGGAATTGTTTGAAATCAATTGGTTATTGGGTGGGTTTGGCGAATTGGGGTATAGAGAGGAAGGGTAGAGGAAGGGTATTGGGGGATGACCGTGACGAACCTTAGTAGATGCAATAGTCTGTTTCAATCTAGTTAATAGAATCGAAACTCCAATCTATTTTTTTTACAGCAAAAAAGGTAGGCCATGAGTAGTTAGCTATCATGCTCCCAGCAGCCTCAAAATCTCGCGGTATATAGTGTGCGCGAAAACGCCGGATCTCGGATCTGGGCCACATACATCCGACTGCAAAACCTTCTCCAATTGAGCCATCTCCTCTGGATTCACGGCAGCAGGCGCAGGATCTGGTGATGGTGTTTTAGCCGGTGGCGACGGGGGGCGGGGAGGCAGTTCGCTCTCTGTTCGTGGGGAGACATCTGGCGCAGGGCCATCGTCGTCGGGAGGAGGAGGAGCAGGAGGAGGAGGACTGCCCGTCATGACTAATATATGGGGAAATCCGTGCTCCGTACAGCTGGTTGGGTAGAGGAAAAGCAAAGTTGGGCGTGAATTGCGATCAAAAGCAACAAGCAGACTCGCTGTCCAATTCTTCGGAGTGCTCTGTGCGTGCTCGTCGCCGGGACTGGCTGGTCTGGCGGCTGGTGGTTGGTTGTTGGCGTGGTCGTGGGTGGAGGGAGAGTTTATTTAGTCGCTGGTTGGGTTGGGATGGCGCTGTTAGTGGCCGGGGGTTGGCGGCGTCAGGGGCTGATCTGCCCATCAACACAAACTATACCTAGATTTATTCCTTTATTCCGATCCTCTGTTTAGTTGCTGCAGTATTCTCAGAACTGCCTGGCTTCTATCTACACCAAAGTATCTCGCTGTATCAGAGCCCAGGTGGGCGAGTTCCCCACCATCAAAGCGCTTCCTTCTGTCACACAATGTGTACGATATCCCACCCGCAGTTACACCATGGATGGATGACAATTGTTTCTATTTTAATGCCCTTGTAACCCAAGGGATTGTTTTCCCAGCTGGCCGTCATCTCTGTCACTTGGTACCTTGCGCCCGTTGCATCTGGTTTTGCTAGTATGCCGAACAGGGCCAGGGGCCGGGGCATGTGCATGGACACTGGACTCTAGCGATGTTAGATTAAGATTAACTACGATGGCTCCAGGGATCTCATTATTGGCCCACGGATCATGCTCGATGGGGGAAATTGCAAGAGGGATTCGAAGAAAATGAATGGTATTTGACATTGACTTGAAGTTATGCTGTACAGACATGCTAACTATTTTATATTTACAAATGGCAAGGTCATATTCAATATATCCGATATCTCTTCATATTTTCTCCCCAATACCTCATTCCAAAAAGGTACCTCACCGATACTAGAGCTTGTTCCGAATATGGATTGAAAGCCTAGACTGCAGGGAAATACACACAAAACATTAAAAATCAGTCGATGCTCGAGATTTGATAAGATACTTTCAAATATCATCGAGCACACCTGGTGATGGACCCAGAGTATTCTCCGACTACGCGGGACATTTATAGCCAGCAAAGCAAGTTACAGTTTCCTCCCCATTATAGTGAGCGGTGATGCGCTCCTGCGCATCTTCGATTTGTTTGAGTGCAGCGCGCATTCTCTCTTTTATATCCATTTGCTGGTGGAATGTCTGGGTGTGCGCGTCTGTCAAGACAGTTCCATCAACCACACAGTCGACGGATTCCTCAACTTAATTCTCTTCAATGATTGAATTTCACCTTCCTCACTGATCTGTCATTCGTTAACTTCATCTTGCTTGACATTTGATGTTGACTGTAGAAGCAGAGTGAATGAGAGTAGTTTCATCAATTTGAATCAGATTGCAGGTGTAATCAGATTTGTGTGCATCTTATCAAAGATATGAAATTGGTGAATTCTGCAGTGTTGATTGATGACAGAGTGCATAAGCTTGTAGTTGATAAGATTGTCTTTTTTTTACAATGAAGTTAGCATTGTAAATGACATAGTAAGTATGACAGACACAACTGAGACTGACATTAAGACAGTTAGATTCATAAAGAAAGCTGATTTCTTTACAGAGAACTAAGTCAAGAGTTACAACAGATTTTTCTTCTTCTTGAAAGCTGTTGATTTTCTTAATAGTGACTTGAGCAAATTGATTGTTGTCAGTGATTTGTTGAAGTTGGAATAGAGCAGTATCATAAAGCTGATACTGAGATTGATAGAGTACAAGAATCACAATGCCTGAAGGATTGATGCAGACATCTTGCACAAAATCAATCAACAGTTTGCAGACATAACTGATATGAACAATGTTGAAATAGGACTTGTTGACATGATTCTATTCTTCATGAATATTCCTTGATGATAATGATCTGAGTCATGTCAAGCCTGCAGCAGATTAACAGGTATCGGGTACCCTTGTCTCACATGGTCAAATGTGACACTTGTTCAGGTGCGATGGCCGTAACGGCCACGACTTTGGTGAGATCCGTGGCACCTTTATTATCGGCAAGGATTCGGATAGGAGACGTAACGGGGATAGAGCTGAGTTCCATCATGATATAGCGGATCCACGTCGCCTCGTCGCGGACCGCCTCGCTAAGAGCCACATATTCGGCCTCATTCGAGCTAAGAGAGACGCACGGTTGCTTTGCTGAACACCGAGAGATTGGGCCGCCCGCAAGCTTGAAAATATAACTGGACGTCGATTTCCTATTGCCATTAAGAACACCCGCCCAATCGGAATCCGTGTAGCCGCATCTATCCGATGGGCTTATGGGCTGCTGAAAGAAGCCCTTCTGAATGTCCATTGATGAGAATATTGTGGATCTGGTAGGTAGCTGACATTGGGGAAGTCAGGGAAATTGTCATTCGGGCCGAGACGACTGTAAAAGATGCCTATGTTTGGAGGCCCTTTCAAATATTGGATAACATGCAACAACGCCTTCCATGCTAGGGTGTAGGATTGGAATTTTGCTGTACTAATAGAGATGCTGCTCGAGCTATGTCAGGGCGCGTCTTAACCGCGAGGTACTGCAGACAGTCAACACCGTGTTGGTAGCGCTGTTTTGTAAAGCCAGCTTTGTTCTCGGGAACAGGGGACTCTGCCCAGTCTTAGAGACACCTGGTGCCTAAGAGTTTCAAAGTTGTTCTTCAGAGGCTGCAGTGGATCAATGCTAGGACCCGTCAACGTCTCAGGTAATGTGACTGCAAAATATCGAATCCGAGATGGGAACAAATTCGACAGGTAAAGGCCAGTGATATATTTTGATTTGTTGGAGGTCCATTCTTAATGGTGATGGATTGTGGAGGAATGTTTTTGTATTGAAGGGAGATTTAGGCAATAGTAATTGCAATTTGAAAGTGTGGGTTTTTGTAGGAGGTTATGTGAAAATAATTATTGAATTATGACGGTTAGAGAAATGTTAGTTGTGATGTCTGCGTGTCTTTTTGAGAGGAAAGGAGATGCACACCGTATCCGTTGTGATGGACTTTGAGGTTGGGGGAGTATCCGAGTGAACAAGCGCGATCTAAGGCCTCATCCTCACTCAGGGAAAGTGCCTGGGCCAGCGGGAGCGTTGATATAATGGCTAGGGCTGATTTATAAGAAAATTGGCGATTCTGACGGAGATGACTTTCGATAGTTGATGGACTCCTAGGCGTTGGATATACTCAGTGGTGCGTACTAGCTGTAAGTTCATCTTGTCTGTTGAGACAGAGATTGAAGAGGTTTGCTTGTCAATGTCTGCACCAAACACTTTTTCCTTGAGGGCTGCTTTTTCCCAGGCCTCCAGCGCAGGCCCGTTGCAGGCCTTGCTAATGTGACCAATTTTCCCACACTCAATGCATAGTGGGGAGTGTCCATTATTTCGGAATTGTCGGGTACCATTTACGCATTCATAGGCGCGACAACCCACTCCTCAAATGGTTCTCTTTTCTCCGTGACATACGGTAAGAAAGGTAATGATTTAATCATTAGATAGGAGGCACATCAGTTGATGAGGTACATGTACATGCCATGTGAAATAGGGGTGCGAAAATAAGCACGGAAACGCAAAGGGGCAAGGGATGTGAGCCAGCCCATTTCTCAAGCATGAGATCATATCCTTCATTGGTATTGAGTTTATCCTCATTGATACGGAGGTCAACATGGTCATTGTGAGTGGTTTGCTTGGTGCCAATTTTTTCGTCGTCATTCTCGTGATGCTCATCATGAGTATTTTTGTCTTTGTCTTGGAGGGCTCCTCCGTGGCGTGGAGAGCATCTCTTATGCTACCTAACCAAGCAACTTATATGTGGAAGGGGAAGCAGCAAGCTGAGAGGGAAAGACGATTCTATGACGATTCGCCGCTGACGGCTAAGACCGTAAGACGTGGGTTCCAAAACAAGGTACGATTTGTCGATAAGTCCAAACGAGGTCAGGGAGGGGAGGCCTCACACCCCTGATGGATTCCACTAGGGGGAGGTCAGCGCCAGGCTTCAGCGAGTCCTTGTCCTCTCACGAAAATGACATGCTACCATTGTCATGGAAGCAGCGGATAAGAGAGAAGAAGAAGCTTGCTCGATTTGCCGCAGGGATCTGTTAATGATGTCCTCCTTTGTCCATCGTGGATTTAAGAGGTAATCAGCGAGCTTCAGCTTCAGCGGTGGTTGAAAGAGAGGCTTCTCAATGATCTTTATTATAACAGCGAATTTTGTTATAAATGACTGTGAGAGTACTATCTTTGCAGTTTCAAGCATATCATTGTAATATTCACTGAAATCAATTTCAAGAATGAGAAATGATTGCTGTGAGCTGTCATATCCTTCATGTTGATAGAGTGGACAGTGGACCTATTGCCAACACCTCCTTTATCACTTTGTGGGACTTGTTCACTAGCTCATTAATGAGGATTACTACAGAACCAACTGCTTGCTGCAGGCAAGGCACTTCTGTCTAAATGGCTGGGACCAGGCGCCTTTCTCTGGTCTGTAGCGTTTTGATGACTTCATTGATGATGCGTGTGGCTCGTAGCTCCCCGGCTTTTTTAAGGAGCTCCCACTCTGGGGCTGTTTCGTCGATCGCAGGGCACATTTTTCTTATGCTTTCAAGGGGTTAGGAGGTAAGGCAAGAGGGGTATGTTTTCTTTTGTCAAGACCCCTCACAACACCCCTTTTGCTCCCCTCACTCTCAACTGCCCTGCGCTGGGCCCACATTACTGCTGCACTGGCATTCTCATGGGCAGACACAGCCTTGCATACCTAGGGGCATTCAAATGGATAATAAAGGGGTAGATTCAGCAATGCGGAGTAAAAGAAGGGAAGAGAGCAAATAGAGCAAATGGGCCAAATGGGCGAAATAGAGGAATATACGAGGCTTGATAGACTTGTTGCTAATGGTAGGCATAGCGCTTTCGATTCGATGAAGGAACTTGAGGGTAGATGGAGTACCTACCTTCATAGTTCGATATGGAGCCGGTTTACCTATGCCGAGAAGCGAGCAAACGGACACATGCAAGCAACACCAGGCACAGGAGACCTGGCGAGGGCCCATAAGAATCGTGGGCCATGATGAAGGGCTCGGCGATTCCTATGGCGCTTGAACATCAATCCATTATCCTACTTCCAAACTAGACTAGGTTCTCCACTGGACTAGTTAGTTACCTGATTCTCCGCGCGGCTGCGCTTTTTCCCCGACTTGCTCCTCTTGGTCGAGCCTAGATAGGGGCGTTAATTTTAAGCGGCCCGCTCCCCCATCTCTCGAGCAGAACGTACTACGTCCGCTCCTGGCAGGTGAGCTGGTCGGCATGTCTGTAAACAGGTTAGTACAAGATCTCAGCCGGGATTTAGGGCCGTTATCCGTGTCTACCCCGTTTTATTACTGTAATTTTTACGGGGGGTTTATTCTCGAGGGGTGCGTTGTAACTGATCCTTTCTTTTGCAAGTAGACTTTCCAAATTGTTCTTTGTTATACTTGATGGTGTCCAGGGTCTGCTGAGTATCTGAGGCATCGGATCCTACTCCGACACCCCGGATTCCAATGCGGCGATTCTGGGGCATAGGTATAGGGGGGGTAAGTTGGACAAGCCGTCAAACGTTGGCGCCTCAGAGCGTTCAGCTGGGCCAGTGCCAATGGCCATACGACGTTTTGGAGAAGGGGGGGGGGGGGGGGTTCAGGATGATCAGCAGCCGTGCGTTTGCCCTATATCATTACAAGTCAACTTCTACATAAATCTAGGAATCATTTCGCCGATTCTAACTTACACCGAGAATGTTTAGATTCCCAGGGCCACCAGCGCCTCCGGACGCCCCTCGGGCGTCCCTGAAATCCTAAACAACTCTCCTTCTCAGGGTATCTCTGCCACACACATAATCTATAATGATATCTGTTAGCACCCAAGCTTTCTCTAAGAATAGCACAGGTAGTGAACATACCGCAAAGCATTGGAGACCTCGGAAATGGCAATTATCACAGGCGTTTCGGACGCCGGGACGCGCGCAGTTGCGGCAGGGACTTGGTGGCTGGCCGCCGGCGCAGGTGACAAGGTAGCCCTCGCGGAGCTGTGTGCGCTCCCCCAACTGAGCTGGAGTGTCCATCCCAGAAACAACAAGAACGCGGAGTGGAGGCTCATCCGCCCAGGCCAACTCTCTTCGCGAGTTCAGGGCGTACTATTGACTAAACAGTTAGATGTTGATTCATATATCATCTATCTGTCCCCTCGGTCACCCCAAGTCTCCGCCATGAACTCGACGCGGTCAATAAAAAACATTACGTCCGTTTCCGCGGGATCGAAGGACATGATGTCGTCGGCCCTAAGCCGTGGGTGATCGTTGAACCGCCGTAACCGTATTGGTTCGCCGAGTGGACGCTGATTCCGATGTTCGAAAAGCCGTCCTGGTCCGCGAGCATACTGGCCAGCGAGGATATGTTTTCTCTGCCAGAAACAAGAATATCAACGTCATTTGTTGTCCAGTTGCTTCCCAGCAGCTGCATGGCGAACATGAAACGATCCGGGTTTGTTGGAGTTCGCAACTATCCAAGGATGTCAACAGGAATCGGCAGCTGTCAAAGGCCAGAATCTGTTTGAGAGGCAGCGTATAGAAATGGTATATAGATAGATATATATGAATATATGTAAGAAATAGCACGCTGTTCTATAGCGCTCACGCGGGTAGGGAGATATGTATAAAATATAGAAGGGGATAAATAGGTAAAAGGCTGGATAGATATAAAGTATTTATATCAGATATATATAGAAACATATCTGGATAGGTATGTATATATGAAATATAATAGTCCCAAGAAAAGAACATATTCTGGGTGGAAGAAGAAGAGAAATAACAACTGCTTTGCGGGATGCGAGAGGGGTTTATATAGAGCTCACCGACCGGTGGGTTTGAGTGATTTCCATCCAGATTCACCTGATAGCTGGGTGCCTATATGCGCGCTTCATCCCAGTTGGAAAGTATGAATGAATAAAAGAGAGCATGAGCAGTGAGGGACAAAAAAAGGCGTTTATTCATTCATTTTTTGCAGTCACTCTCCCCAGGAGGGGCTCCCTCCCGACAACCAGATCCGGATCCAATAAAGGCTCTGGGGGCGGGAGAGAACTTCTAGGCACACATGCACTTGGTGGCAGTCACAGTACATGTAGCAGGTAGCTAAGTGATGCGGCTAGCAACATAGCAAAAGAGGGTCAGCATTCCGGTCTGCATACTGCATACTGCCCACCTGCGGACACGCATCATTCCCCTGAACTCAATTCACAGAGAGGTAAGAAATGCTACCATGAAGGTGACATCGCTCCAAGGGCTGATTTCCCTTACTGACTAACCAGCCAGGGAGCCCAATAGCTATCGGGATAGAGGGGTCAGATTCTTTGGTTTGAAGCTTGATAAGCCGGGGGAATACATACAGTACAATCGGTTTCCGGGATATCCCATGGTTCCGGACTCAGCTGTCTCATTCAGCCCTTGCGCTCCCTGGAGAGGACGCATACAAGGATAATATGGCGTTCCCATCTCCAATTAGCACAGTCAGACAGAATATCAGATGCTCAAGGGGTTGTTCTCTTGTGTTTGTCATTTTGGTCAATCAGCGGGATGTCACTGACAAAGAAGAGGAAGAAGAATCAACAGCCGCAGGGTGGAAACTGAGACAGCAGCAGCAGGGTGGACATTTTCTATCCCAACCACACTGTTATAGTTAACATCGCCACTAAAGACAACTTGTAGCCTGCATCAGGGATCCTTCAATAGCCCTGCTTCGGGGGGTACGGAGTTGAACCTTGGAACTGGGTTCAAATATCAAGGTCAAGTAGGCTCAAAGTTTTTGGGCAAGAAAAGGCCTTCAGCGGGGCTTCAACCATCATTTGGACCCGTTCAACTGGATAGACAGGCTTGCAACCCCCGCCTCAGTGCATGACCTTAAGCGGATTCGATCGCCGTCGTTGCTGAACAATCCCGAGCGGTTAAGCAGAATATGTACATGAACCTAGGCAATAATTAGTTAACTAGTGGACGCGGCATCCGAGAAAGACTCCATGCTTAAAGATGCAGCTGGGGTATAACAGTTCAAGAGCAGATATATAAACGACATCACTTACGCTGAAATAAAGAAGATACAGAAATTCTTTTAAAATCCGCAAGGCTACCTTTCCCACAGAATATCAAAGAGTTAATTCTTCCCCTTTTACTTCCTGAACAGCCCTTGATCTATCTCTCTGCACATAGTTCCCATCCAAAAGCCATGGCATCCCAAGAAGTCCAACTCATCGCTACCCTGAAGCCGCTGCCCGGGAAGCTTGATGAGGTGAGTAAATCCATCGCATTGTAAATGACCAAGATAAAAGAAATAATAGATAGATAAATAAGTACAAAGAGACAATGCCAGATGGGAACACAAAAGCTAATGCCATCCCCACTTAAAGCTCGCTACCCTCCTCATTGAAACCGGCAAAAATATCCAGCGCGCTGAACCAGACACGTTAACTTGGTATGTGGTGCAACCAGACGGGGCAGATGAACTGATTGTGGTGGAAAGGTATGTTCTTTGTTTTTTTCCCGCTTCTCATAACCTCCTCCATTTCTATTTGTTATCATCTTATCTCAACATCCGGCCTTTTGCTACATACATAACTACCCCTCAGCTCCATTATTGCTTCAAACACGTCCTCCCAAAGCGATAAAAGAATGCTGCTGGATCAGACCCTTATTTCTAACGTTCTCGAACAACACCAAAACTTTAAATCTCCACAGATACAAGGATGCCCAGGCTCTGCAGCTGCATAGCAACTCCGGCCACCTGAAGGCTCTCACTGATGCTGCGGGGACGATGTTGAAAGAGGCGCCTGTGATCAAGGCCGGGCGCCAGGTTGCTGGGTTTAGGAGGGAGGAGAAGTTGTAGGGTCATTTTATTTTTGATTTTATTTTATTTTTCTTTTTGTGCCATGTTTTGTCAAGGGTTTCGGGGAGGATGGGGAAAGAGGTTTTTAGGTGATCGTTGAGACAATGGATATATATATATATAAGGGACATATGATAGTTAATAGATGGTTATCAGCAAAAACTCTCCTCATAATAGTTTCTATATATAACAATGCGGGGAGCTGGCAAGCCTCGCTTTGCCCCGTGCTCTGTTCTGTATGTACACAGCAGGCGATGTATGTATGTGTTTCTATAATTTGTGTCTCTCCAGGGGTTCAAACATCCCACAGTTGCACGGCAGGACATGGGTTGAGCAGCAGCAGCAGCAACAGCAGCAGCCGCCATCCTCGCAACAGCAACCGAGCAACCGCAGGGTATTCTGCAGGAATATGTCAGGGTGCTCTCTAACATGTGCGAGGGGAGAAATGGGATTGGACAAAAGCTTCTCCCAATCACTGGGAAGTAATCGTGGTTTGTCCGTGCACACGGTCCAGTCGATCATGCAATCATTTTTTCGAATCCAGAAATTGTTGGATGTGCAGGAGTGGATTAATTCCATCCATTCGACAAGCTTTCGAACGAGGTAGCCATTTAATATATAAATAGAGCAGCACCAAACACCGCGACGCTGCTATCTCCGTGTCTGGTGAACCGGGATACAAAACACCCCTGTCCATCATGGATGCAGGCCGCCTGCAAAATTTGAGAACCCGGGCTGGGCCACATGGAGACGGCGGCACAGACTAGCTGCGAGGCAACATCGAGGAGTTCGAGTCGCACATGCATTTTTATGCTCGCCTCCATAAAAATAGAGATGTGTATTATTGTACAGGCATGTTGGAGGGGCAATAGGGTCCAACTACTGTAGTTATATCCTGGAGTGGCTCTAGGCCAACCAAGCATAAATATGCCAGGGAGCATCGATTATTGGAGAGACCACGGCGCTTAACTAACTGCCTGCCTGTCAGTCTCGGGTCAGGTCGAAGGGGGATTGGATATTAAGGTGCAAAATAATAGATTGAGCAGAACACATACCAATCATACCAGTGAGCCAACCATAGATTTCATCGCGTCCCCGTCAAAAAGGTTGTCTAGTTATACGTTGTATAGCACACAGGTTGATGCTGCAGGTTGATGCGACCCGTGCCCGACCCGTGCCAAGCCTTTCCTGCCCCGGCGCCGACCCCAAGAGGCAAGCACCTCACCGTCCCCGTCCGGTCTCCTCCTCAACCTCCTCAACCTCCTCTTCTTCTTCTTCTTCTTCTTCTTCTTCTTCCTCTACTCACCATCTCATCGACTCTTATCTGCTCTTTGGATTGTCTGCTTGAGCTGTGCTGTGTCTTGTACTCTCCCTCGCTCTTCTGTGCTTGGCGTAAAGGCTACTACCCTTCCCTCCCAACCAACACCGTCGCCCCCCAGCCAGCCTGGTACCCATATCGTTGCCTCTTCCGATTCCATTTCATCGCCGTCTCTAAAGGAGCTTCCATCCCTCGTCGTTAATCAGCTCTGATCCCTCGCCAATTGGTTTTGTCGTATGGTCGCTGTTGTTATCGCTCCGCCGCATCGACCGACTCCTCACGAAGCAACGAACGATCGATCGATAACCGGTTCCGTCCCCAACCACGATCCCAGTCCATTTGCTCCATAAACGCTTTAATCTCCCTTGCATCAACGATTGCGGGATATTTGAAGCTGCGCCAGTATATCCCGTCGAAGAAAAATAAATAAAAAGCCATTCGAGAGCCCCCTTGTGTTTCTTTGGATTGGATTGAATCCTGTTGGAAATTTGGAATTGAGCTGGTGCTTCTTCATTTCATCGTTGTCAGGACCTTTATAACCCCATTGGCGCAGGACTTTGATCAGTTAGGCCCGCCTTTTGACTTGATCTTCCGCTTTTCTATTTGGGATTCCCGTTCGGCCTCTCATCCATCTCGTTACTTTTGAGTTTTCTTTCCCTGGAACTTTAACAAAAATGGCCTCTGGACCAGCCACTCAGTCATTGAAGGTTGGTGGTAACTTTTAAGATTCCCGTCCCGAATACCAGATTTCGGTTTTTTTTATGTCTTTGGTCTTTCTAGTTTACCTACTGACCATCTTTTTTCATTCCTCTCCCAGTGTGTTGTTACTGGTGACGGTGCCGTTGGCAAGGTAAGCAATTTTCCGTCTCAGCTTTAATGTGCTGTTTATGTCCGGTCTTGCTAACATAAAATCTTTAAGACATGTCTCCTTATTTCTTACACCACAAATGCCTTCCCCGGAGAGTATATTCCTACTGTGTATGTTTTACACCAAACGTCCTCGGTGGTGCTTCGACCTTTCTAACAACGCATATAGGTTCGACAACTACTCCGCCAGTGTAATGGTTGATGGGAAGCCAATCAGTCTCGGGCTTTGGGATACTGCTGGGCAGGAAGATTACGACAGACTACGTCCTTTGTCATATCCACAGACCGACGTTTTTCTTATATGCTTTTCTATCGTCAGCCCGCCCTCTTTCGATAACGTCAAGGCGAAGGTGGGTTGCCAACATACACCCCTAGACACTTTTGAGCTTTCACAGCCCTTATATTAACTTGTCGTGTAGTGGTACCCGGAGATCGAACATCACGCGCCCAATGTCCCCATAATTCTTGTAGGGACCAAACTGGATCTGCGGGAGGATAAGGCTACTGCGGAGAATCTTCGTGCGAAGAAGATGGAACCAGTGTCCTATGAACAAGCCCTCGCAGTTGCCAAAGAGATCAAAGCACAAAAATACCTCGAATGCTCAGCCCTCACACAGCGAAATCTGAAGAGTGTCTTCGATGAAGCTATCCGGTATGCCACACAATACCCACCGCCGTTGACTTGTATGGAAACCGTAAAAGACTGACCCTTTCTAGTGCCGTGCTGAATCCACGTCCCGTTGCGAAACCTAAAAAATCCAAATGCAATCTCCTCTAAATCTCTCGTCCGCCGGCAGAACACATCGACTGCCCGGGGTTCAAAAAGAAGAACACGATAGAGATGACAGACACTATGATATCCCCTGAGCATGTTAATTTTCTTCATTTGCAGCCATTTTGCTTTTCTTCTCAACTGAAAGCGAAGCCCCCGGAAACTCAGCGAGCATTTCTCCGTAGACCTTAATTTTCCGAATTATACGAAATCAACTTAAATGAACTGGTCTTTCCTCTCACCTAATCGGGAAAGAACCACGACCTCCAACTCGAAGAATTTTCAACCTAGGGATAACTACCTAATTCAAGGGCGGCAGTAAACCCTCATCACGCAATCATTAATTGGCCAACGACTTCTTCCAGATTCTCTGACCGTTTCTTCCTCGCCCGTTGAGTCTACTATTCAATTCTAGCTTTTCGTTCTGAGAGAATTTGTCCGTTGCAGGTAATTTGTAATTTGGGGCCAAGGCTATGATATGGCTATTACTGCTCCTGAAATCTTATGAGATCTATGCAAATTTGTGTGCCATCTTGTTTTCTATTATTTTCTTCAAATCTCACAACCTTGGGAATCCCATCTTACCCGCTCGTACCCATCTATCTATCCAAATGTTGGAAACAAATCTCCTTTGCCGTCCTCTGATTTTCTCCTTTTCCTCCAGCTTGATTTATATACACTTGTTAAAAAATCGACTTGTTACGATCTGATGAAGTTTGCCATCCACCCGCAGATTACCTGCTCTGGCGTCCAATTTCCTGCTTCTGTTCTTTGCTTTTGTCTTGTTTTGCTCTGCTCTATTGACGTTGTAACGCTCTATCTACCCCCCTCTCCTTTCTTTATTTACTGCTAGGCAGGTGGATTTGGATTGTTTAGTTTTTTATCACTCTTCTATTTCCGACCGCACATTGATTGCTTATTGTTTCTTTCCCCCCTTTCCACTCGTCGTGTTTGTCACTCCTCCCGCCAACATCCCCGCTGCCACTTGTTGCTTTCACTTAATAAAACTTCTTCTCCGCAAAGTCTTGTTCATTCATGATCCGTCACTTGGCTCTGCTCCTATTTCCTCTAGACAAATTTTTAAGCGAATTACGATGCCCTTTGGTAACGGCGCACCGGAGAGAGAGAACAGGGATGGCAAGCTACAACATTATGCCTTTTTTTCCCCATCGTACCTCGTCTCTTTTTATCTCATCTCCTTCCCCATATTTGCTTGCTGCCTTGCAACTTCTTCTTATCATCCCATTGTATTCCTCTACTAGACATAACAGTGTGATATCGCGTTTTGAAAACCCCTTTCCCCTTGTCCTATCCCTTCTCTATTCTTTTCGCTACATGCACACAGTTTCCCTTCCCCTCCCCCTTCTACCCCTCTAAAAAAAAGACCAGGAAATACAAAGTTATAGCGCTCTCCTTTCAGCCACACGTTGATACCGGCTACATCCCCCCCACCCAAGCTGGTAAACATCCCAAATGCCATGCTCCCCCCAACCCAACAACGTAACTAAGACGATAAAACGGCCGCGTCGTCGCATCTTAGTATGGTCCCTGCTATTCCATAACGCAATATGCATGTAGGTTATTTCCTGCACCGGGTTTTGCGCCATACCATGCCATTTTGTAGGTCCCCTTGATCGTAAGATGCGGTGTAACTGCGCACTCAACGCGAGTCGTGGGAATGGCCGAGTCGGGTTCTTCGGAGTATCCGTGTGCTTGTGGGGGTATCCTCATTCGACATATACACTCACCTCATCACCGCCATGCGAAGCCAGGCCAAAATCCTCGTGTGCCGCTGATATGTCGTAGGCTTTAATCCTCCACTGGGATGGTTATGTCGTCGGAGGCATGGTGTAGCATGTATACCCTGTTTTTATCACAGAGATATTAACGGTGCATTGACGTATAAATAAGCTATCGGCGCTTCAAGGCCTTGTTGCTTGCCTGCCATTCTTCCAATTGTAGTTGGGCCGCTCGAGAGAGGCTTGTGTAGTCATGCCTTCGCCAGGCTAGGCTTGAGGACCTAGAGAACAGACAGCCCCTGCCTATTTTAGTTGGAAAGGACAACCAAATTGGTCTCGGAGGAAGCGGCGGGCGCCTCTAAGGTTCTGTAGTCAGAAATGGTATAGTTATTAGTTGAAGCATGGCGCTTAGAGAAACTGGATGGGGCCGCTTCTCCCTGATCATCCAAAGATCCCACCGCAGCACGATAGGCCATGCAAGACCGGAATCAAAATGCGACAAATAGCGTCTGTCGTCTGTTCTGCAAAGCTGTTTAAATGTTAATTGCCCAAGGCCTAGGAGCTGAGTATTAGAGAACGACGAGAATAAACGGGAAAGGAGCGGGCGGTGGAAAAATAATAATAAAATAAAATTTGAATACCAATACAGTAGGAAAAAGGCATAAGACAAAATAGAGGAACCGGACAGATACGCGTAATACTTCCACTCTATTTCCCATCTTCCTTTTCGGTTTAACATTCATTCCTTTTACTTACCCAACGCCATTATAAAATCAAAAAGCACTGCATCTCAGACACCCGGAACCCATCCCCTCCGGCTGGGGTGCACATCGTCCATATCATTGTGCACTGGCGCGGCCTTCCCATCTTCAGTCGGCTTAGCAACATCGGCTTTACTTTTCTGTTTCAGAGCTTCTTTCGCAGCGCGAGCACGCTGTTCCGAGAGTTTTGTATTCTTCTCCACGATGCGCGCTTTACGAGTTTCGGATTTCGAGCCACCACCACCAGCACTAATAAGGATGTGTAAGTTTGAGTACGCAGCGTATGTTTTGGCAGCGTGCTAGAAGGGGGGAAATTGGAAAGGGAAAAGGGAAAACAAAGCATCACTCACGTCAATTCAACATTGATTTTCCTGGCAGGGTTCTTGCCATCGTCGAATAAGGAATGGTGGTACAATTTCAAACACGTCTTCATGCGATCGTAATGGTCGAATTCGATGAAGGCGAAGCCACGTCCTTTCTTCCCGCCTTTCTCGTTGGGGAGTCGGATATGGTTGGGTTCGATTTTGGAGAAATGTTTTTGCACGGCTTCTAGAGTCGTTTGGAAGGGCAAGTTACCTAGACCGCGATGTTAGTATTACCTCGTACATGGAAACGGAAGTGAAGGGCCGAAAGGGAACGGAGTAAGTAGAACAAAGGGCATTTACCGATAAATACGATGAATCTTTGACTTTTCTTCTCTCCGTCGTGTCCGTTGGCGCCATCGATCGCTTCATCAATGCCATTCGCCTCAGCGGCATCACTTTCAACAGCAGCGGGTTGTGCGGGAAGCGTAACGCCCTCTTTATCTTTTTTATCCTTGTTGCGCTTCTTTTCCTTCTTGTCCTTGACCTTCTTGCTCTTTTTCTTCTCATGAAGGTCTAATGTTCCTGGCACTTCTTCCTGTTGCTCTTCCTTCCGTTCACCGTCCTCTGGCACTTTATCCTTCTTCTTTTCCTTCTTCTCCTTCTTACTATCCTTTTTCTCTTCTGCCTCTTCATCGGCTTCCTTAACTCGTCTTTCTTTCTTCTTCTCCTTCTTCTCCTTCTTTTCTTTCTTCTCCTTCTTCTCCTTCTTCGCTTCCTTCACCCCTTTCTCGGCTTCATTTGCTGCGGTACCGTTTGCCAACGGGGCCACCTCATCCATATCTTTCATTTCAACATCCGGGTTCTGGCCATTAACCTGAACATTATCCTGAACTTCCTCGTCCTCCTGTTTCTTTCCTTTCTTTTCCTTCCTCTCCTTCTTTGATTTATCTCCTTTCCTCTCCTTGTCGCTCTTCTTGGGTTTCTTCTGTTTCACCTCCGTAACTTCGACCGCATCATCTTCAGCCGGTAACTGGCTCCGTTTCCGCTTATCACCCATTTTGGCGGATGTTAGATCTCCGAGCGCGAACTCAAGACTCGAAAAACTCCCTAGTACGATAGAAGCAAAAGCAATTAGCCAATAGAAAACAAAAATAAAACAACTAATTTATCTCGAATGTAAAGGCGCGTTGAAATTCGGGTTATAGGTGTGCACTCACAAAATCTTTCCGCTTCTCGTGTTCGAAGCGTCTTAAGTATTCGCCAGGGATCCTACAACCGTTGCAAATTTAACTGCTCACTTTTACTGAAATATTTCTGCCGATACTGCAGGGCGGTGAGAATAAATGATCTCCTCACCGCCTCGAAACGGGCCCAAAAATATCACGTGGCGCTGAAGCCCTAATGAGATAAATTAATCCAGCTCATCCTTTCACCGCGAATTCTATCATTGTTTGAATAACTTGGCTGGAGAATTTGACACCCGGCTCTAGTAAATGATAAACGGTCAATTGTAGTGCTGGCCATCCTACGGTATAAGTGCCGCCGTTGCCTGCATGTGAAAGAGAACAAGGCTGAGAACTTACAAGGGCATGGCGGGGACCATTGAGTGTCAAAATATCTACTGGTGGTACATTTTCTTAATCTAATCGTTCCGAGGCTATATGAAGAATCAATATAGTGAAATTTTGAATTAACTATGACCTCGACTGCACGGTAAGAGAGTGCAATCCAGCCATATCGCCTCTTAAAACCGCCGCCAGCTCAGGAAATAACAGAGAAAGATGGTATTCCATCGGAGATGTCAGGAAACTACCCCGCGTAGATTCATTCTCTTAAAGCTCTTGCTGCCCATCCAACAACAGTCCTTTAGGTTTCAGCGTTCAACATTAATCCTCTCATTCTAAATCATTAGATTGTGGACAGAAACCATCACCACCCGCCGGGATATCTTTCCTGCTTCCTTGAATTGACCGCCGGAGTCCTCATAGTAAGCGAGGAAGAGCCTCTAGGTGCCGTACCGTGAACCGGGTTGGCATGTTCGACGATTTCAAATGGTGAAGACACCAAATATGGGAGAATTATGCATTAGGGCCGAATTTGGATTTAGACAGGCGTGCCGTAATCCTACCGCGTCTACGCGGTTAGCGATACACGAAAGGGTATCAATTCAAAAAACCAGGATTTCCACTCGGTTATCGCTAGAAGAGTAACGGTCGCGTAGATCCGCACGGTTGAGAAATTGAAGAAGGGGGAGATGTAAATCTTTCATGTCGAAGATACCCCGCTTCTTCTGGTCGACATATGAGCCGTCAATGACGATACGTTTGAGATGTGTAAGACTCAATTCGCCTGACAATAGAACGCTTTAGCTACGTGTGAATCCCGCCAAATCTAACCACCAAGGAAGAAACTCACCAGAGGCAGCCAAATCATTCAATCGAACGGGAGTACCAATCCCAATACCAACTCTGCACAAAATTAGCGATTATTAATTACTTGAAAATTTTTCCAAAAGACCATACCTCGTTTTCTTCATAAACTCTTTAGCTTCAGCCAGCTTGATATGTTTGGCGAACAGTTTAGCGACAGCACAATCTTTGGATTGGAATTGCCGAAGCGCTCTAGATGGATTCCATTAATAAATGCATTATAAAAACCTACGCCGCAGCGAACAAATCTCTATATGAAATAGAGTACAAACCTCGTAATATCGGCAGCTCTGAGACCTGCAAGCGTGATCACAATCGTATGTGGACTGCCATTTTCTTCAGGGGCAGTTGAAAGCGAATCGGGACTACCTTTCTTCCTACTGTAAACCTTGAGAAATGTAGGCAGATTCTCTAACTTTCTTGGTGATTTCCAAGAGGTCGTGTCCAGAAATGCTTGTTCTATTTCAAGGGTCAGCGCAAAACACGAAACCAAACATATTAGAGCTGCTTGTTCATAAATGAACATATCGCCTAAAACTTAAGCATGTAAATGTCTCTTACCTGGAACATAAACGTCAGCTAATTCAACCGCGGTCAATTCGCTGTTGTGTCGTTTTGCTTGCTGTGCAAAGAAATCTGCCAGGAGAGGCCCGTCCATTTTGCCGATAGACTCGTCTATGCCATCTTTCTTGTCCGCATCTTTCGGGTCTTCGACTATCTGCTTCGTTCGCTTCCGTTTCTTCTTTTTGCTACCTCCATCATCCGCTGCAGTTGCTGGTGCTGTGGGAGCCGCCTGCTTTGCGGGAAGGGCGTCGTCCTCGTCTTCTCTACGTCTTTTCTTCGTCGCTTTAGTTAGAAGTTTCGGTTGCGCCGGCGAACCCATTGTGAGTTTTATATATAGTATGTCTTATTAAAAGAAAGTGTAGCTAAAGCAGAAATGGCTTTATTTTATCTTGTTTTTTTTTCTTTTTTGAAGCTTCAACTTTTTTTGGCCTTGTCGTTGTGCTTAGTCATTAGCTTATCTCTTATCAGCTAGCTCGGACGCACAGACGCAGCCACTTTGACTCCATCACCCGCCAGTATGGAGAACAAAACAATGATATCAACGCGTCGCAATTCAGCAAATGTACGGGTTTTCTATCAGCGAATACGCCGACTGTCGTTCCGAAGCTTAGGCATGCCATTTTACGCGCGCAAGGAAAATTAGCATTTAGCATTGATTATGTCGTCACCGTCCAAACAACACCTCCGGAGGACCCCTCGCGGCGCAGGGAAAAGAAATTCAGACTCGGGGAGCCCCTTCAATGCCGTGAGTGGAAAACATGATTGCGGGATGGAAAAGCTGCGCATAAAGAATATTGACTAATTTTTCTATATCTATCTTCTCTGGCTTCATTTAGCTCCACCAACTCGCCGGAACAATAAACCCTACAACTCCTGCCGCAATTAGCTCTCGGCCTCCGCTCTCCGCAAACCGAGCTTCGGCAAGGCGCACACCGGGTGGCACATATACAGGCGCCAATGCCGCCCCCACGACTCCTCATGCACTACGTGCGCTTCAAAGACGTGCAGCTACATATACTCCTGGGCGGGATCGGAGGAAAAGTGGACGGGTGCAGCGAGAAACGCCCATGGATATCCTAAGGCACTTGGGTAAAGGTTCGTAATCAGACCCTGCTAGACTCCTTGTTTGGGTAGCCATGATCTTTTCGCTAATTGGCATATTCTCTTTGAAATCCAGTACTGGCCCCTACCACGCGACCAGTTTCATTATCACCACAAGAGGAGCCGGAGAAGCCACCAACACCACAACCGGTCGATGATCTTGATGAAGAACCAGACCTTCCAAGGCCAAGGCTCTCGCTGCCGCTCACAGAAATGATCGTGGAGGACGATGGGAGTCCAGAGATTCAGCCTCCCAGACTCTCTTTGGCTATTGAGGAAGATATCGACCTCACCTGGAGATCAATTGAGATGCCAAGGCGAGAGCGGAGTATACAGGATCGAACTACTCTGTCCAGAGTAAGCATGGGGAGCAATCGGTTCAGTGATCGCTTCGGTGACTTCAGCAGAATGGAAGATCTAGAGGAAGAAGAACCAGAGTATACAATGGTTCATGAAGATGATGGAGATGATCATGGACAAGATACTGGGCCTGTTTTTGATGCAGGGTAAGCTTTGGTCAATTTTTTTTATGTATTCAAAGCTAATCATTACAAAAGAGGCGAGACCGAAGATTTGCGACGTTTCAACCTTGACTTCTCTTTCCCAACACCAGATGCAACGACCGCTGGGGTTGCCGAAAATCAATTCCAGCAAGAATATGAGGATTTTGCGCTTGATATAAATCCTGACGTGGAAGCCGGCTTTCCGTCGTCCGACAGCGTCGATGGTGGAGGAGGCATTGAGTTTGCAATCCAAGACGACTTGACCAGGCCCGCGCCTCCTTCAAGCAGCCCAGAGCCATTACCTCAAGAAAAGACGAAGGGTAACAAGCAACAAAAGCTATCACGACACGGTATCCCTGTACCACGGCTACCCTCCGGTATCGTAAAAAAGTTAGCCACTCGGTTTGCCCGGAGTGGTGGAGGAAAGTCGAGAATTAGCAAAGACACCTTGGCTGCTATTGAGCAGGCGACGGAATGGTATTTTGAGCAAGCAAGTGATGACCTCTCAACATATGCGAAACATGCAGGCAGAAAGACTATCGATGAGACGGATGTCATGACACTCATGAGGAGGTAATATCCCCTTCCTCCTTTCCCTAGCTTGAGACCTCACTTTCAACCTGAGAATTCAGAGTTAGATCTTAGGCCTACATGCTAATACGGGAGACAGGCAACGGCATATTGGCAAAAACACCACACTATTTGCGCTTGCCCAAAGGCATCTGCCCAAAGAGCTTGTGCAGGATATCCGTCTTCCAAAGCGCTGAAAATTTTGAACTACACCGAAAAACACCTTTACCGACATGGGCAAACCCAAAAGACCAATCCGCCCGTAGAAAGAGTGGGGATATTCATGCGTCTCGAGGCTACCAGCCTTTATTATGCCTCACCCGCCGAGTTATCTCATTTGGCTTCTTCCTAACAACCATCCAGAACATTATCGCGGTAGCCAACGACAAAGCGTACCTGGGCAACGAATTAATAATTAGACACATTATCAGGGCAGGCGGGGTTGGATGGACGACAGAAACCACCTACCATGTTGCGATATACTGGGAGTGATTGTTCCTGAGATTTACCTCGGGTGCACGCCCGATAGGAATGCCATTTGCTTCTCTATGGTATATTGTGAGAAGCTCGGGGACTACAGAGTCCGTGGTCAGTTTTTCTGGCGGGAGGATTCACCAGGGGGCTAGGGATTAATAGGAGGAGAACAGTTCTTACTCATTGTCTCTTCAATCCAAATTGGTTGGCTGCCAGTAAGCTCTGCCATCTGCGCTACATCTGGAAAATAGAACTTTCCCTCTTCCGGCTTATTGTCCGGCGTAAACATATTTTTCTTCCAAGGGGCGCGCAATAGTCCTTCCACTGTAACTTCTCCCTCAGGTAAACCCGCCTTTCTAGTGTTTTGGTCCTTGCGGTCCTTTGGGACCCAGCCTCGATTGACGAGTACTGTGCTCCCGGCATCACCTCTCTCCAGTGGTGTAATGACGAGATATCCATCCTTGCCCTCATACATACGGGGCCCGATGAGCATTTCTTGGTCGTGCCTTAGGCGTCCGGTAGCATATACGCGGCGATAGTCGAAATCGGCGATGGCGTCTGGATCAACGACAGGAGGAAGGGGTAGGGGAGGCTTCACGAGACGGTCTTCGAATTTGGCAATGAGCTTGGACTTCCAATCCAGGCGCTGAACTTGCCATGTTCCGAGGGCAAATGCGGTAATGGGTATGATGGCTAGTAAGCAATTGTCAATGCGATGGCTTTTTTATTTCAATTTTTTAAAACAAATAGTGTATGTCGGGTTTGCCGCGGATATATCCGTCAAACGTACCTAGAATGATCAATCCCGGGCCATGTCTATTCCCCGTTTTCACGAGCTTTGCGGGATTGTCCACAACAGACATCCAACTCGGATCATCAGCTGGCTGATGGGCAAAGCGGACCTGTTGTTTTCTCCAACAACGCGCACATATTGAATCCGCATTCACCCTCCGCGGTGTGGTTCGTAACGGGCTGCGGGAGATTGCAGACACAAATCTCTGCAGCGGGGAAAGTGAGGACTTCATAGGAAATGTCAACAATATAATACAAATGTAAGTAATATGAACGACGAGAAAGGTAATCAAATAAACAAGGAAACCAATTAACGAGTGACTGGTTATGTTGCCATGCACGGCTTTCTTGGATAAAAAGATCTTTATTCAAGCGTCGGAGCAGGAAGAGCCGCAGCGAGGGTTGGTCCGTGCGCAGCCGAACCCCATCCGCATCATTCGACCAAAAGCTCCACGATAGCTTGAACTAATGCTGTGGGCTTGTCTCTTTGATATGCCCTTATACTACACCACATCGATGCCCGAGCATGTTTTACCAAGGGGATTTACAGGGCGGTATAGCCCTTGCTGTGAACGAAGCCAAACATGTTATATGTTTTGTTAGAGGTTTGTGCCTTTATTCGCCCCCCGCATCTACCGCACCTTCGGTGTGCCTGCTTAAGTGTTATGACTTGTATGAAATGCTAATCAATATCGCGGCCTCGTCGAAATGTGCCTGATGTAGACGACACGGATGAAAGCTCGAAATGGGAGAATGAGTACCTAGCCAATGACGAGGTATGAGTTTGTTTTACCCATCCCCCCCGACGCAGGAATATATGGCTGCATATGCTGATCATTGTCTCTATTTACTAGATAGCGCCATTAGTAAAGTCAAAGACGATCTCTTTGCGACTACAAGCAGGTTCAGTAGAAGCCGGCTACTTGGCCTCGTTTTGCCCTATAAGCAAAGTACCCACGTTGGTGGTCATAAGGTGGCCTTTCATTCCGCTCTAGCTTTCCGTTCGAACCTCTGAATATGGCGCTAACAGATGTTTTAAGAAATGGCGTACTTCGAGAATATATCGTATCAGGAGTCTCTGAGGAGGAATTTAAACGTCGATTGAAAAAGGCCCTCGAAGAACCCCCCGTTCCAACTCCCCAGATCGCTCCGACAGCGCAGGTGGACAGCAACAGTTCCCCTGGCGCAAACACTCCAGTATCCTCCCGCCCTCTTTCAACTCATACCCCAGACCACGACTCGGAATCTACAGAGGAGCAGGAGCAGGGAACTTCTGAACGGGAAAGGAGGGAAAGCATACGAGCCGGCAAACGACGAGCTGAGACGGTCGAGGAGCCAAAACGGGTTCAAGAGACGCCTCAATCACAGGCTAAAAACTGGAGATTAGAACAGCGGAAACGAGAACAGCAAAAGAAAGAAGAACGAGATCGGATATTAGAACAGATCAAGCGTGACAATGAAGCTCGAAAAGCGAGAGAGGAGTCGACAAGGGCATCTCTTGCGTCATTAACCAACACTGAAAATAAATCACCGAAACCAGCCGACCAACGATCACCACCAAAACCAAAACCAAATCAATTCCGCCTGCAAATCCGTCTCTTTGACGGTAGTTCAGTACGCTCAAGTTTCTCACCCACTCAGACCATTCAAGACGACGTTCGTCCCTGGCTGGATAGCCAGCGCTCTGATGGCGACACACCATATAACTTAAAACAGATCCTGACACCTCTTCCCAACCGAGCTATCTCAGACGCAGAAGAAGACCAAACACTCGAAGAGCTGGGTCTAGGTCCCACTGCAAATTTAGTAATGGTTCCAGTGCGTACATACACAGAAGCTTATGCCTCTGCGGGAGCTTCACTTCCCGTTCGAGGGCTGTATGCTGGCTATAACCTTGTTACAGGAACCGTTGGTGCCGTAGCAGGGGCCATAGGATCAATTCTGGGGATATCTCAAGGCCAGGCTACGAATCCCGAGCCAACGGCAACTGAATCGTCACCCGCAGCAGAGGCACCTAATAGAGCTAATCTGCGCGGAGGTAGGAATGGGAGATCGAATGTGAGAACTCTCTATGACGGCGATGAAGATGGAGAGGGGCGTCAGTTTTACAACGGGAATCAGGTATGGATATATTTTTCCCCCGCCCTTCTTTCAAAATAGAAGCATCTTCTTCTACAGAGAGCAAAAAGAAAAAACCTTTTATTAGTTTTTGTCCCTGGTATACTGACGAGTGTTATGAAATAGTTAAATTTCGAACCCCGTAGGGATCAAGAAAGCGAGTAAATTGAGAATTTTTGACTGACCTCACGATCGCAAGCTTCTAGGAAGCCTCCTATTCTCGGCTGCTTAATTACCAATGCGCAGCTGGTTTGATATGTGGTTCGCGCACTGGTTTGTTATTGACGTTCACCATTTCACCATCTCATCAATCTACACAGTCTTTACGGAACTCATTCTTCTCATCACAACTTCGGCATATTGATAGGAAGGGGATCGGCGTTGTTGGAACTGAGATTTTCTCTTTTTTGCTGGGTTTCTTTTTCTTTTTCTTTTTTTTTTGTTTCTCTATGATATTAATATTTCTGCGATTTTCATGTGTTGTGCTTCTCTTCTGAAACGTCATAATATCCGCAATGTCCTTGACACACAAGAGTATTTATACAAGTACAAAACGTGAAAAAAGAAAAGGAAAAACTGAAAGAAAAAACAGGATCAGATTCGGTTGAATCCTGACCAATGGTATGTACGCTATATAGGGAAAAGCTGTTGATCACGACTCTATTGCATTCACCATCGTTCGAATATTAAAACAGATAAGTTCCAACTGGCGAGCGAGAAGCAACAGTCTCGTCTAATATGGCTTAGCAGCCTGCTGGCAAGCTTTCTATAGAAATAATTAGCATCCAGATCCCACCTCCAAAAGAAAGAACAATCAAACACATGAAAAAATATGGATGGAAAATAAATCATACCAGTTGATCCATGTACCAGCCGCAGATGGACATATTTCCCTGGTTATCATCCATGCACTTTCTGAACGCGCGGACGTCAGTCTCGCACGCGCCATTCTCAGCCCAACCACTGGTGGCGCTGTTGCTCTGATAGAGGCCGCTGTCCATTTGCTGGGCGGCCGGTGGAGGTGCTTGTTGAGCCTCAGCCGGAGCGCTGGAGCCACCGGAGAAGAATCCGCCGATGGCATGGCCGATGGAAGAGCCGACAGCGACACCACTACAGTTTTTGTAAAATGAGCCGTTAGTTTCTGTTGCTTGTCTTATCCTGCCTTCCTTCTCTCTCCCATTCCATTTTATATCAGCAGGCCATTTGAGGTGAACGGTACTTACGCAGCGGTAGACGCCATCTGGCCGAACAGGCCTGGCCCGGCGCTCTGTTGCACGGGAGCGGCTTGAGCAGCAGGTGGTTGAGCAGCAGGTGTGGTAGCTGGGGGATGAGCAGCTGTGGTAGCGGAGCGCTGCTGTTGGGCGGGCGCGGGTCTGGCGGGAGCAGCCGTTGGTCTGGTGGGAGCGCTGCGGGCTGGAGGAGCGGCACCACGGCGTTGACGAGCCATTTTTGGGATGTGAAGGGGGGGGTTTGTTTGGTTTGTTCGTGAAAAGAGGGTTTTAAAACTTGTATTAGATGATAGGTAGAGAGATGTTAAGAGAGAGGTGGATGAATTGGAGAAAGATTTATTGAAATGGTTGACTGGTGTTTTTGAAAATACGGGTAATTTTGAGGAGGCGTCGGGGTTGGGGAGAATAGTCGGACCGATGCGGAATACGCGGACTCCGATTGGTTGAAAGGCGGATAACTTGGCCGAGGATGAGAAAAATTACAGTATTACAATTACTCTATAACTTACTATTTGTTTCTGTGCGGATATGAGCAGGAAAGGGGACATGCGGATGAAATAAAAGGGTAGGTTTCGCAGGGTATAAATTTATAAATTTCTAGCTTCTTCACTGTATAGTCCGATGACGCGCTTCAATATTCAAGCTCCCGGCCAGATACAGCCCATTCCTCCCCACGCGCCATGTTGGAACAGACATGTCACTCGGACAGGTAAAGGATGGTGATGCTAGAACATTCCCTTCGGTCAAACATGAATGTCCACCAGCGAGGCCACCATTTATCCGGCACACATTCCCTCGGGGGTTGTGCTAAATTCCAATTCCTGTGCAGCTCCTAATCCATAGAGGACAACGCCAAATTACGATCAGTATGTACGCGCAAGCGTAAATATACTGATGGAAGCTAGCCAGAATATCGAAAGCGTCCAACGCCACGATTTATGCCCCAGGCAACAGATTTTCCAGTGCGAGCTCCCTCTCGCAAATCAACCATTACTTGGGTTGTTAGCTTGCCTGGCAGCTAGTTTCTGCTTCTTTCGAGTTTGTTTGCGATCTTTCCGCTCTTGGCTATTTTTCTTTCTCTTTTCTTTTTTGGCATTTGGCAGATGGCCTAAGGACGGGATCGATTTCAGCTGCTGGCCGGCTTTGGCTTCTGTCTTCTCTAACTCAGAAGGAGTGCCTGTTAGGGGCTGTTGTTCCGCGGGGGGTGTGCCTTGAGATTGGAGTTGGGATTGGGATTGGGGTTTGGATGCTTGTTGGCGAGCAAGCTTCGCGGCTTTCAGCAACGCCATGGCTTTCTCCTTTGCCTCTCTTTCCGCCCGCTCTAGGTCATACTTGTCGTTTCCAGCCTGTAGTTCAAAAACCGATCATTAAAAGAAGTGTTAGATAGCGATCATTTAAGGAGGTAGGGGATCTGACCAGTCCATGTTTTATAAATCGCCCAGCTGCTTCCTTATCCACAGTCATAGTCCGTTGCTCAGGACCAGTCTCTACGGCTTTGATCTTTGCGAAGTACTGTTTAACTCGGGTCAATTCATTAAACACTGGGTGCTCCTTCGGATTTACACCCTGAAGGCGCAAATAGGCTATAGGAAATTATCAGCACGAATGCACATAAAATAGAAAGGGAGCGAGCACATAATGAGGGAAACAGAGAAATCGTACAAAAAATCATGGACTCAATAGCATAGGTGATCAGAACATGCAACTTTGCCTTGTCCAGGACAGGCATTTTTTGGGTAGCTGCAGACAGAGGTTGGCTCAAAAGGGGCCCAAGGACATCTTCAAGGTCATCGATATTGTCCTCCAGCTGCTCTAGCAGCGGCGTCAAGTCTGTAGTCTCCATGATTGGGGAGTTGTTGTTAATTAGGGAAGCTTCTTGACGAGATGTTTTTCAGTCGAAGAACAAAAGCGAAAAATCGCGGATTATGTCAGCGGTGGCAACCGAGTTTAGCGCGTTTCGCGCGTGACCTGACGACCTCTGGATGCCGCAACCATTTCTATGCCAGTTCGACCTGCGCCCAATCTTTCAATCCCAATATATAGCAATTTATAAACGAGCGTCAATATGCAAAGGCAATAAGCTTCTACAAATACAGGAGCGTTATTAGGTGAAAACCCGGGAATTAAATTACTCTCGTCTCGGAGCTACGCACTTTGGCAATCATAGCAAGTGAGCTGTGCAACGAAAGAATACATATATTTCCTCCGACGTCGCACATAACAGCATGTCCAATTGGAGCCTTCCATACTACGGAATCTGTATATAAATATCCCTAGCCATCCTTTTCGAGATTTAGTTTCCAACAATATCTATTGCAACTAACCCAGCTTTCGAATCCCTGTCCGAATCTCGCCGGATGCAGTGGTCTGCGTGGCTACGACAAGAACTCCCCATCGTGGGACCGATCGACTATATAAATAATACACGCCGGGAGCAAGCCAAATATTTCAGTTCGTCACTATGCGGGTTGGCGTCACGACTTTCCAACTTTTCGCAAGATGTCCTGATGCCCTCCGTATGCAATCAGTTTCCCTCCGGTTTTTCCATACCACCTTCATACCACAGAATGACGGATCCGTCAAACCGGAGCCCCGGCTTCAGAAACAAAGAATACCGTCGCGAATACATATTATAGGGGTAGGAAATATTGGAGGATTTCTCGCCCACTCTCTGGCCGGCGATACAAAACGTCCGCCGATTACCCTCCTACTGCACAACCAGAACACACTGGCTCGCTGGGAAAGGAACAGGCGACGGATAACGTTGGTGCGAAATGGACTAGCAGAGCATAGATGGGGGTTCGACATAAATGTCAAAAGAGACGGTGTTTGGCATTATGTGCCACAGGATTCAAAGCTAGCTCGGGAACAAAAGGAGGCTGGTGGATATCCTGAACGGGATCCCTTGGAAGCGAATGAAGAAATCATCGACAACCTGATCGTCGCCTCCAAGGCCACAAGGGTGCGGTGGGTGTTGGAATCTGTTAAACATCGTCTGACACCATATTCTACGATTGTCTTCGTACACAATGGCTTAGGGGTCCAGGAGCAAATAAATGAACATGTTTTCCCCGATCCAGAGACTCGCCCCAATTATATCTTTGGAGTGATATCACATGGGCTGTTTAAAATGGATCATTTTGTGATCAAACATGCGGGAGTAGGGACCTGTTTATTCAGCATCGGATACACGAACCCGCTGGCTAGAGCTAAGACGGAGAAGGACATTTTGGAGTATAAGAAGAAACAGGAATTGGACCAAATAACTACCGGTCATGAGCAATTGGGAGATGAACAACGACAGGAGGGGGAAATACAAAAACGGCCGCAAGACCTCGAGAGTGAAGAACAACTACAACACCAGAATGAGCTCCTAGCACTCCACAAAGCCCAATCCAACCTGCCCGAGGAAGTTTGGGCATCTACCTCTTTATACCTAATACGGGTCTTAACCCGCAATACCCAGCTAGTAGCCAGCGCAGTTCCTCCGGACACCATTTTTCAACACCAGCTTGAAAAACTTGCCATAAACTGCATCATCAACCCGCTTACCGTTATCTTCGACTGTTTCAACGGCGACCTCCTCTACAACTACCACATCTCCCGTGTCCAGCGACTACTTCTCCTCGAGATCTCTGCTGTCATATGCGCACTGCCGGAACTCCAGGGGGTTCCTGGTATACAGGCGCGGTTCGCCCCGGACCGCCTGCGCACCCTTGCTGTGAGCGTTATGGCAAACACAGCGAAAAATGTCAGTTCTATGTTGCAGGATGTTCGACTGCGGAATCCGACGGAGATTAAGTATATGAATGGTTATATTGTGAAAAGAGGGGAGGAGTTGGGGATCAAGTGCGCGTTGAACTATATGATAGTTCAGATGGTGTTGGCTCGAGAGAAAATTAAGCTCTCAAAGGAATTTGGCGATATCCCTATGGTTATGGAACCGGAGGTTGCTGGGCGGGCTTAGATATGAGGGGCTAGTGTGCTGTTTATCCTAATGTTTGTACGAGTTCATTTTGAATTGACAGCTATATAGTAGCTCCTATCAATTCCCTTTTTAATTTCATTTGTGTATATATACATAGCTCATATCTGATTTGTTTCACCTTGACACATCCCAAGGATAAGTAGAGGTTCGCTCTCTCCGTTCGGTTAGAGAGTTGTGCATTTCGTTTAATGGCCGTCAATATTCTTCAATTAATCAAGAGCTTCCAGCGCCGCATTGCACAGTTCTACTATCTGCTTCCACCTCATAGAGATGACGTCAAATTGAGGCTCCCCGCTATATTTCCTGCTCCGCCGTAGCGCTGTTAGCTTCGAGAGAGCCACTTCGGCCTCATGAATGTACTCGCGTATCCAAGCCGCTATGATCGAATTCGTCTTCTTCTGGTCAAAACTCGCTGGTTGGTACCCAAGGATATGCTGATTCCAATCATCGAGAGTCATATATTTCATGCACGCAGCGACCTCAGTACGATAGCAGGGTCCTTTGG
Organism: Blastomyces parvus; assembly: GCA_002572885.1. Taxonomy (NCBI): domain Eukaryota; kingdom Fungi; phylum Ascomycota; class Eurotiomycetes; order Onygenales; family Ajellomycetaceae; genus Blastomyces; species Blastomyces parvus. The sequence goes on from PDNC01000004.1 coordinate 291,190, forward strand.
TGGTTATTTGGTAGTTTCTGTTTGTGAGGCATTTTAGCGGCGCGTTTGGTTTAGCAAGGAATATATTGATGGCAACCAAACACTAGAGGGAATTAAAATAGGTAGCATATGATGAGCTCACCCAAGATATCTATCAATGCTAAGAGCTTCGATCTTTTTGGAGGAGAAATCCTTTAGAACTATGTCATCTAGGAACAAGTCGTCCCATTTGTTCACAGCGGGGACGAAACCATCTTTTGTAATGTAAGCCTTCAGTTTCGTATAAACTGATGATAGATACGGGGTTCTGAATGCATCAATTATAAGACTCACACTGGTTCAAAAGAATATCACACGAATGATTTCCGTACGAAATGAATATTTCCTCTCCCTTGTCTAATCATTTGGATTGTCGTTAGCGAGATATCCGATGTTATATCTGGCGATGGAGCGAAGGATAGTACCATAAGACTTCGATGTTTTGAATGTATAGTAATCCTCGTCAAAGGAAACTTCACACTGGTAATCCATTAGTAATAAATTCAACAAGACATCTCCTAAATAACCGTTCGCCAGGGGCCAAGTATCCTACTCACACCGCCTTCATCTATGTGGTTGAAATAATCCCCGAAGGGACAAAGTGCCATGGCGTCATTGTGATCTTCAGGGGGCGATGTGCCGGGGGGGATGTGGTGGAAAGATCTTGTGTCTACAATAAGCCAGTAGTATGTGTAAAGCTCTTTGTCAACATCCTGGAAGACCTGCTTGATGATGTGGTATGCTTTGTCAAGCCGTTTTTCTTGCTCCGGTAAGAGGTTTTGATGTTCTGCTTTATATGCATGTTTTATGGGTCTCTTGGATATTGTATTCCATAAACCGGAGATGGACGGGGGAAGCAATGGATACGACACACTAGAAACGGAGCGACCTGAGGCGTTGCCTTTGAAGTGCTCAGGCCAAAGCATGGGTAAAATTTCTTCAAAGTCTTGCCGCGAAGGCCACACCGCTCGCCAGGGGCCGTATCTCTCCGGGAATTCCTCTGTGCAACATATGTATGCTGCATACAATCCTTGAACAGGAATATTATCCGGGAATTTCTCCCGGAATGTCGAGGGCACGCTCTTTGTCGTCAGCATTGCGCTGATCGGAACCCGTACGACCACTTCTCCAGCCTAGAGAAAATGTGTTAGCAGAGGCAAATTCTGGTGCCGAGGGAAAAGAATTATGTATAATTTGATTTATTAATGTCTCCAAGTAACGCAAAAAACAGGAGAAGAAAAAAGAAGGCAATGCAAAAAATTCGCAAGTAAATAAGCGGCTGCTGTATGTGATATTTACATGAATCTTCCTTTGAGCGGCAATCCCAACTCCCTGACCAGGGAATCGCATCGGTGCGACGCCATTGATTTCAATGCCTTGTGATATTGCCCATTCTGTGAACTTTTCATGTTCTGGTCCAGCTGAGGTTGTGGAGTGATGCATTTTCTAAGGGTTGAAGAAATCTCCGAAAACCGGTAGTAAATTAAGTATTAATATAAAACGAGAGGCCGAACTTAAAGAGACGATATGGAACGCAGGGTATACATGTTGAAACAACAGCAGAACGGCGGAAAAGACATCTTATGGTGTTGAATATACATATGTGAAAGGAATTGTGTAGGGAGAGGATGAGGTTGGCGGGAATCGCAGGGGGTTGACTCGTGATGATTATTAAGACGCTTCTGTTCACCGCCAAGCCAGGCTTTTGAAATCTCAAGTTGTTCTCATGCAAGATGCAAGGAAGCCTTGGACATCTTATTATATAGCTTTACTTTAACTATGCATGGACATGAAGTCTACGGATGCAATGTTTTTGCGACAGAAATTGTTAATTTTAGATGAGCAGGCCAAATCTCATGGACCAACCCTTGAGCGGGCTTCAACTTTGCGAGCAGAATGGTCAACCAAAACTTTCTCAATTGGCAATCTGTGTTCGGAAGCTCGACAGGGAACCGATTGTAACGTGAATCATCCACCACCAGCTGCTATAATTTTACTATAATGTGCGATAGCTACGTGTAAACGCTATCCCGCATGCATGGTGTGCTAGGACAAGAGAGACAATATCGCTTGGATTGTTGGCTTGGCCTCCATACCGTCGGCAAACTTCAAGCCAGAGGCTTCGATACGAGCAAACTTTTGTCAAGACACAGACCCCAAGCGCAAGAAAACTCGACCAGAGGGCAATCGTCTGCCCCGGAATGCTGCAGCGCCCTCGACGGGTTGTCCACCAAGCATTTGAGCACTGTCGGACGGACACATGACACATGCATCCACTCCCAATGACGATATCAGTCCCCATCATTCTCAAAATTGGATTGAATATCAAAATTGAGTGCTCATAAGCTGCCCCCATGACTCGACTACTCTTTCTCGGCATCGTTGCCCAACATTCTTTTCCTTGAAAGCATCCTGCATCGGAAAATGCGAAGAGCCTTGAATGCAAAAACGGGATGTGCCTGAGTCGGAAACCTAATTCGCCTAGGGCCAATGTGGGAGAGCACATGAGTGTTTGTTTCCTAGGTCCTTAAGATTTTCTGACCGACCATAGTACCGAGCATGAAAGGCAAATAGAGCGATTGTTGTAATTAAACAGTCGGACGACATTATTTTAGGTTGCCTCGGGAGGCGCGAGCTGGGGACATAAAACACGGCGGGCCATCCTACGAAAGGCAACAGAAATGTTTTGATCAATCCACCGAATCTCACAATATCCCTCGCCCTTCAACAAAGTGGTCGCTACCCTTCCTCAGCTATGCAAATCCTCAACATTATTCTGGCTGCTACTGCCACCTTCTTCACCGTTACCCAAGCTGCATCGACCGGCATGATTACGGCTAGGGATGCTGCGGCGTGTGGTCCCAAAGGTTGTCATGATTGCGACTCGGGATGCAAAACTGCTCCCTTCAAATGCCCTCCAGGCCAGGTAAGTATACCTGAAACTTCTTCGTACAGAGGCATAGTAGTATCAGTATTATTGACAACTATCATAGGCTGTATACAGAGGCGACTCCTTCCCCCCCGACACTTGCTGGACATGCTGCAAGGTTGGATGAAAGTAAACGTCCCAGGTCGGGCCCTCGAGAAACGACGAACATCGAATTGCAGCTCGAAAGATTCACCAAGGAATCCTGGAAGAAAATGTCAATACCAATCAATGCGCTCCCGATTGGGGCGGGCTAGGAAGGAAATTTGGATCATTCGATGCAGAAAAGCTGAATGAATGGAATAGCGCACTGGATCTTGGGGATGCATTTTCTTATTTTCTCGTTTGTATGGTCATTAAGTTGTTTGTTTTGGCAGCAATTGCGAGCATTTCCTGAAGTGATCAGTCGAGTTCGTTGGCCTTGATCATTCATTTCATAATCCCTAACTTTCACTAAGGCGCCTGATTAGTATTTAGTTGATTTAATCAATGGTTGTTATTCTCATGTTCCATTGATACTGAAGTAAGTCCGAAGATATCCCACATATATCAATATGTTCATTGCGTTGTTCAGCGCGTTCATGGACAAAATCTAGGCGGTCAGCGGTTAGACCATAGGATATACCATTGGTCTTTGTTAGATATCATGCGGCAGGACATGATACTATTAAAATTGGTGGCCTAGAGAGCAGAGGTAGTGAGTAGATGTTGTCACTAATCCCTCCTACCATATAGATATGTAGATCGATGAATGAAGATGTTGATGGGCTGATGTGAAATGCTTGGCACCAGATCGCGACATCATGTGATTGCGGAGGAACAGATTCCCGTTCCGCTCAGATCAAACCAATCCATCATCCCCCGACAAGCTATATTGAAGTGAAGCTTGAAAGGAACTGACACATCCAATTGGCAGGCCTTTGATCGTGCATGGCATGTTATCGGCTTACATGCCTATAAATCCATAATGCCACCGGCGTTGACACAAGGCATGCTAACTGTGCGGACATTGCGGATACCTCGCCCGCACGGATATGGATATGTTCTGCTCTCACGAGGATTCTCTGCCCTAAACCGGCCACCGCCCAACTACCCAGGCCATATCCCACTAACAACTATTGAGCGTGGAGCTCTTGCTGTCGGATCTGCAATCGGGTCTCTGCTAAACCCTAGGCGAGGAGGTGTGTATTGCACATAGACAAACTTACTAGACCTCTCAAAAGTGCATATGATGAAATATCATAGCGATAAACTCTCTCTAATCGAATATAACAGACCTAATCGCAGCTCTGGGCGAAGCTACCGCGACACCTTACTTCATCTACCGTCTCCGCGACGCCATGCTGTCCGACCCCACAGGCCGCCGCATCCTCCGCGACCGCCCGCGCATAAACTCCAAAACCCTCTCCGTCGAATACCTCCGCAGCCTTCCCCCCAATACCGTCGGACGAACGTACGTAGGCTGGTTAGATAGGGAAGGCGTCGGCCCCGATACACGCGCAACGGTACAATATATCGATGACGAAGAGTGCGCATACGTCATGCAACGCTATCGCGAGTGCCACGATTTCTACCACGCCATCACCGGCCTACCGGTAATGGTTGAGGGAGAAGTTGCGCTCAAGACGTTTGAGTTTGCAAATACGCTTCTGCCCATGACGGGGCTGAGTATGTTTGCCGTGATGAGGTTGAAGCCTGCGGAGCGGGAGCGGTTTTGGAAATTGCATTTACCCTGGGCGATTAGGAGTGGGTTGGCAAGTAAGGAGGTCATCAATGTTTATTGGGAGGAGCAGTTGGAGAGGGATGCTGCTGAGTTGAGGGAGGAGTTGGGGATTGAGAAGCCCGCGGATCTAAGAGAGATACGGAAGATGATGAAGAGGCAGAAGGCCGCTGAGAAGGCCGCGAAAGCAAAGGAGGGACAGTGATTGGTTTGGTTGATCTCTTGTAATATATATACTAATGATGTACAGTACAACAGGATGCATTGCGGGGGAGTTTTGGGTGTTAAAATTAGACTATTTTCATTCTCGTCGGGATATATCGGCCATCATGTATAACTGCTATACCGTCTACTCCATCTCAGATATATTTTCTCCAGTTTCTGGACGTTATACCAGCTCCATTCACAGGCCGTTTGTTTAGCTTTCATAGCAACTCTGTTTATATCATAAACAGAGGAGGGGAAATAAAACAGCTTCTGCCCATGCAAAAGGGTATCCCAGCTAGCTCTCCACAAACCCCACCACCGTATAGAAAAGGTAATGTCATCAATTCGTCAATTCGCATTGTCTCTTTCCTCTTTATCCTTCTTTCAAAAGCTTCACCTTGCCCAGCACCTCCTCAAAAATTCAGTAAATCATCGTCGTCATCGTCGTCCCATCCACCCTTCCTTCTACTAATCACAATCTTCTCCTCTTCCTTATTCTCCGCCACTGCATTCAACAACTCTTTCAGCTGCTCTTCCGTAACTTTAGCCCGCAACTGGCCCGTCCGCGCCAGCATAATCAATCTATTCTCTATATCTGCCGCTCGCTCCTCTTTAACCATTCTAATCCGACCGAGACGGTCCGCGGCTTCTGGGAGGAGGATTTGGGAGAGGATGGCTTGGCGGGCGTCGGCTGTAAAAGAGGTTTACGACGGGTTAGATGTGTTTGTTTGATTCTAGCCTGGCTCTCTTGTGCTGATTGTATGCGTCCTTGCAATGTAGTCGTGCAGTGGAGGTTGGGCAGATATTAGATTTTGGGGAGGTGTGTACCTTCTTGCTGTCTATTGTTTTGAATGAGCGTACACCGATTAGCAAATGATACAGGAGACATGGATATAACGGAAATTAATAGTGAAAAATAATTCAGATACAGGCAAAACTCACTGTCTCTGTTCCTGGTTTGAACTTTGGCCTGGTCCTCCGCCTTGTCCTGCTTGCGCCTGCAGTTGCGCAAGGCGGGCTTTTCGGATCTTTTTATACACACAGTATTAGATAGGGCTCTTCGAATATGGATAACAGGCATGAGTAGCCTCTGAGGGACGTATAAGCTTTGGAATATGGCCGTGCATATATGTACAGTACCTCTTCAAGCTCAGCGTCAGCCATGGTCGATCAGATACAGACGGTGATGGATGTATAACCCGCAGTGAGAGTGCAAGGGAGTGTCGAGGCGGGCGACGGATCGTATGGATTATCTTGGATATCGTGAGAAAAATCCCCGGGGGAAATGAAAGCTTGAAGGCGAATAATTTGTCTCAATGCGCTGAGAAAACGCAGGAAATGATATGGAATTAATTTACCTTTCTTTAGCTGGGACGAGTTCGTGGTTGATCCTTGAACCAAGTGTGCCCCGCCAAACCTAGAACGACAGCCAATGGACCCCGCTATTCGGAGGAGTAAGCAACTTATGGTGAATGCCAGCGCGGAATACGCTATTTCCACCCCCGGGTTCCGGGCATGAAACTAGTGGGAAGGGGGGTCTTATGGTTAAGGCTTTAGCTAAATCAAGGCTAAATGGCGCCGCTAGAGAGGTCCTCTTCGCTTGGGCCCTTTTATCTAGAACAGGCTCGTATCCTACACGTCATCCCAGGATTCTTATTCCTCTAACAACAACCACTATCACAGACTTCCCCCTTCCAATTTTCAGGCTGGGAATTGTCGACATATCTGTTAGTTGAAAACAAGGTGCCTCTGCATATTCGCTAATTTGAAATAATGTCTTCGTCAACAGTGTGTGTTGCAGGAAGGGATATTTATATTTACCCAAACAGCATACCCACCCACTTTGGCTAGAACCTAAATATTTACATGAGATATTACGAGTTTCCGCATCTACTCACAAAGGAGGCCATCGTCCGGCTTTGATAGACATTCGCGTCATTCCGGCTGAGTTGAGCCGCTTGAGCCGAGCTACAATAACACGGTCGTCTATGCTGTATTGTTTGCGGACGTACACGCTATGCGAACCGGCGCGAGCGGATTCGTATTGGTAGCCAATCGGCGAGCATGCCCTTCGAGAGCTTTCAGGTCGCTGACGAGGACTGCTATCTTGGAGCGAGATATCTAAACCATTCTGTATCGAGCTCGTTTAATGACGAAAGCCCTCTTGAATGGGGACCCTCGAAACAGGAAAAATGAATGTCCAGGCTACCACTTTTTGAAGGAATCTCAGTCCAAGGACAGCGTGGAGATGCAGGTTGTTTTTGGACCAGAGCGAGCTCCTCTATATAAGGATGGCTGCATAACATATTGGTCTGACTTCGAGTCAATTCATTCCAGCAATTCTATCTGCTTTTGAACTCATCTATACGTTTTTCTTCCCTCAATTGCCCCATTATCCATAATGTTAGGCTTGCCTTTCATTTTCTGCGCTATTCTACTTTTGCCCGCTGCTTTTGCCCTATCTTCCACGCCCCATCGTTGTCGATGTCGTCCTCACCAAGCCTGCTGGCCGTCGGTCAAGGAGTGGGACGCGTTCAATGCCTCTGTCTCCGGTGGGCTTATTGCCGTCTCGCCTCTTGGTTCTCCTTGCCATGATCCCAACTTCGACCCGGCTATTTGCGAGCAACTAAAGGCGTCCATGTTGAATTCGACTTGGAGGGCCTCTCAACCCGGTATTTTCCTGTTCACCTGTCATATGTTTGCGTTTATACTGTCCTAGGTTATGGTAGCTTATGATCGATTTCAGGGGCTGTTCAGTGGTATGTTTGGGAGTCGAGACCGAAAACAAATGAGAGTTGCGAGATCGACGAAAACCGAGAAACCCCATGCGAGCAGGGAAAGGTTTCTTTATACTCTCTCATTGCCCACTCGGAGCACCAGATTCAACAGGCTGTACGGTTTGCTCAAAAAAGGAATCTTCGCCTCGTCGTTAGAAATACCGGCCATGACTTTTCAGGGCGATCAACCGCGCCCGAGTCTCTGCAAATATTTACCCATCCGCTCAAAGATATAGCGTTTGTTGAAAATTTCGTTCCACATGGAAGTCCAAATGACCAGGAAGGTCAAGGTCCCGCGGTGACAATTGGAGCAGGGGTACAGCTTGCGGAGATGTATAAATACCTTGGTACAAAAGGTCATATGGTTGTGGGAGGGTACTCTCATGGAGTCGGCGCCGCCGGTGGATATGTTCAAGGCGGGGGTCATAGCATCCTTGGCCCGTGGAAAGGGATGGCGTCCGACAACGCGCTGCAATTCAGGGTCATTACTGCTTGCGTAAGTTCCTCACCTCCAGCCACAAAAAATAACTGTGTGACATGTTGAGGCTAAGTACAATTTGAAGGGAAATATCGTCATTGCCAACGAGTATAAGCACCAGGACCTCTTCTGGGCTCTGCGCGGTGGTGGAGGGGGTACATTTGGGATTGTTCTAGATGTAACCCTCCGGGCCTTTCCTGACGTGCCCATTGCAATGGCACGGGTTAACGTGAAACGTGATGTCCCAGACGAGAAATATTGGACAATAGTGAGGTCTTCTCTTGGATTTTTGCCAGTCATCAGCGGCCATGGTCGGTCTGGCTCCTTTACAGGAACACCCAGGATGCCAAACATCGACGGATCATCTACCACAGCAGATCTAACTCTTCAATTCAATTTTGTCAACGAGTCATCCGCGCAAAAGGTAAAACACCTTCTCGCTCCGTTAACTCATGAGTTAAGCAAAATTTCTGGAGAAGCATTAGAGGCGAACATTACCACGCATAACACCATCAGCGAATTCTATGCATCGGTCCTAGGTCCCCACGATATCACAGGCGCAGGTGTTTTCCTCGTCTCGCGGTTGATATCCCGACAGTTCCTCGAAAGTCATCACGGTCCCGCCAAATTATCGGATGCAATAACTAGGCTAGGATATAACAGTAGCGACACATTCTCTGTCAATTTCGTTGCAGGTGACCAGGTTGCACGCAACGGGGCAGTCATCGACAGTGCCTTGAACCCAGCGTGGCGGGAGGCGCTGATACATCTATTCCTGCTCCGTGGCTGGTATGGGCATAAAAGCTTTAAGGAGCAGAGATCGTGGCAGGATGACATAACTTATCGCCAGGGGCCAATTCTTAAATCTCTGGAACCTGGGAGGATGGGGGCGTATCTCAACGAAGCCAACTCGAAGGAGCCGAATTTCCAGCATGAATTCTGGGGCAAGAATTACGCCCGTCTTTACGCTATCAAAAAGCGTTATGATCCGTTGGATCTTTTCATTACACGCTTGGGCGTGGGTAGCGAGAATTGGGATGACGAAGGATTGTGCAGGGTTTCCAGAAAGTAGTTGGCCGGGCCCTAGTATTATCCATATTAGCTTGTAGCTCGTTTATGAAGCGGACTAAGGGGATGTAGACACGTTTACTCCTCGGATCTGTATGCTTCATGAACCGGAAAATTTGTACAGGAAATATAAACAATAGAATCTAAAGGTTTTGCAACTATATATATCTAATCCAAAAAGGCTGGACAACAGAGTCCATTGACAAGCAGTACCTACAGCCGTATTCCAAATGTTGGACTGTAAAAATGGTGCTTCGAGTCGTGGACATATAGCATATCCTTGCCAAGCTTCCTTTTGCAACTTGCTCGACGAAAAGCGCGGATTTGGGGGAACGGGCACGGGTGACTTGACTTGTGAGCGTGTTACGGACTGATTAGCGCTGCGCATTTCAGGCGAGTTTGAAAAGCATTCAACCTGGCAGTAATTAAATTCCACAATGCCCAAGCAACTTTACTTGCGCGCATGCTAGTATTTAATGGTAATAATCGTCAATGACGGAGTAGTGAGCATGCAAGGTGCTTCGAGTATGTCGAATTTTAGCTCGGAGTTTGAGATAGCTACAGCCAAAGTCAAAGTCTGGGGTTTCCCGTGGCGCGTTTCTTTGACGGGCAGGACCATCTCCAGGAATCTGGGCGCCATTGTGGTATTCGCTTCCCCTATCAGCAACCGTGTTGCAAGGAACAAATCGAGAGGTGGTTCTCCTAAGGTCGGGGCATCTCCCGACCCCGCCCCAGGAACTATCTCCAATGCCATTAGGTTGCCCAAGTACCCAGGCAATGCGATAAGAGACCCTGGGAACCTGGGAAAAAGCCCGACTGCGTTATGCTTGCATTTGGTGTTGCTGCATGGTGACCGGCTGCGAGAGGAAATTGGCCTGTCCTCGATAGGGCTCAGTGATGCCTTTTCGTCAGGCCTGATCTGGCTGCCCCTGATACAGTTTACACTATTCTATAAATTAGCTATCCATTAACGAACAAGCACATACGACCATAGGGAGCGGAAAGCAGGGCTTCCCGTCCGCTCAGCCGTACTTAAGCCGCTCGCCGGCCGGTTAGTAGTTGGGTGGGTGACCACCAGCGAATCCCGGCTGTTGTATGTTTTGCTCTTTTGTTTTTTTATCCTTCTTGACATTCGATAGATACTCGCATTCAATTACCGTTTAAAGGTGTCCCTTTTCGTTGGGCATTAGCATTACTTTGGAGTTTGTGGGCGCTTTGAGTTGGTCATTTCCCGGAAGCTCAAAAATTCGTTGCATAAGGACCTGTTTTTGAAATGGGAGGATCGACATTTGTTGATGCATGAACATGTCGTATTATTTGGCTAGAACCCAATAGTTAATAGGCTTTCCAGCTGTTCAACCTGATCAGGGAGATCGCAAGAATCCCGAACGACATAACATACCTAATGACGGGGTTCGATGGGACGAGAGCTAGATAGGAGACGGGGGAAGTGAAACTTGCAATGGTCAGTGACAGAAAAGGTTGTTCAAGACGAACATAGAAGCAAACGTTTGTCACCCTGTACTAGTACCCCTTTTTCGGAAATGGGAATATAGAAAAAGAAACGAGGGATAAAAAGCAAAGATATAAATCAGCGAACAAATAAATAAAACCAAGAAAAAAGAGCAAAATCAACATGCCGTATGAAATACATTTGAGAATCCCTTGCTCCTAGAGGGTTTTCAATCATAATTCTTCAGCATTATCATGCCATCCAAATTTTGCCTATTATTTGCAGGGCTGGTAGTTTCAGGATGTGTTGCCAAAATCCTCCCCCCACGTCAGGATAGTTGGTACGCGGAGCCAGAAAACATCAAGGAGTATAAGCATGGAGAGTTAATTCGATCTCGCCAGGTTGAGAGCAGGTTGAAACCACTTCTCCCTCTCGGTGGAGAAATCTCCGTGGACTCGGTATATCAGTATCTATTCCGCACCACGGACAGTCTGGGTAACGCGGTCGCTGCTGCAACTACTTTAATCGTCCCGCACAATTCGAATCCATCGCAACTCCTCGTCTTCCAGGCGGCATATGATGCCGCAAACGAGGACTGCAGTCCGTCATATACCCTTCGACCTGGATCCGCTTCTGGCGGACTCTTGGGTTTTCTGATGCCCAATAGTACAGTCTCCACAGACGTAGTATTTGTAAGATGATTTTGGCCTTCCTTTTGTCTTGACCTGATCGTGGCTGCTTGCGCTAACAATGCCTTTCTGACAACTGCTAGCTAGCCGCCGCGCTGAACCAAGGGTGGTGGGTGATGGTCACCGATTACGAAGGGCTGCATGCTCAGTTCGCCGCTGGTCCGCAATCTGCCTATGCTACGCTCGATTCGGTACGCGTGGTCCTCAGCGAGGGACGGAAGATTGGGTTAGCTGCCAACGTCAGGTACGCGATATGGGGTTATTCTGGAGGCGCATTGGCTGGCGGATGGGCTGCAGAGTTGCAGCCGTCATACGCGCCAGAGTTGCACTTCGCGGGGGCCGCCTTGGGCGGCATAATCGTCAATATCACCTCAGTTGTAGAATCGACTAATGGAGGTATATTCTCGGGTCTCTTATTCAGAGGTTTTTATGGTCTTGCCAAGGCCTATCCAAATCTCACAGCATGGATGGATGAGAATATGCTGCCGGACAAGAGGGGCGAGTTTTTCAGGCATGCTACAAATTGTCAGATCCAGGGAATAGATGGAGGATTCCATGATATTTTCTCCTATTTCGTTGATGGCGAGAAGTCTATTTACGAGCCTGTTCCTGCCTCCGTGCTTGACTGGGCTGGCCAGATGGGCCGTCGCGGAATCCCGACCATGCCGCTGTTCATGTACAAAGCTTTCGGGGACGAGATAAGCCCGGTTGAAGACACTGACAAGCTGGTACATAAATATTGCAGTAACGGGGCCACCATTGAGTACTATCGAAATTTGATAGGGGAACACGTCACTGAAGCCATCATCGGATCTGTAAACGCTTTAGAATGGGTTTCGGATCGCCTGGCCGGGAGACCTGTAGGGGAGTTGGGATCTTGCAGGACGGAGAATGTACTCATAACAAAGATTGATCCCTCCGCCCTTTCAACTCTCGGTGTGGAATTGTACTCTCTCCTAGGCTCAATTCTAGGTTCTAATCTGGGGCCGTCATGAGAGCAATGCATGTGTATGTAAGATGTTATTTTCCATCTCTTTGATCTTGTTTCTGTTGGGCGCCTGGCTTGCGCTGCTGAGCTGTGGATCCGGTAATGCCGGACGGTGCGGTTATTCCCTCAAACCTGGCATTAAGTAATATCAGACAGGTACAACAAAAAAGCGAGCATTGATAGGGATTGGTGGGAATAAGTGTTTCGGAGAAAGTGTTGGAAAGGGCCAAGCTTGCGGCGGCGCTGCGAAGAAGAGGAGAAGCTATATTTGCTATGATTTCGAGAAGGTCTAGACAAACCCGCCGGAGGGCGCCTGAGCCAAAGTTATGAAAGCCAGGTGATAGATAATCTGTTTGTATTTCATATATATTGAAATTGAGGTTAATAGTCAAATGCATGTGCATTCAAACATGACATAAAACCAGCCACAGGTGAAATGCTTTATACTTGTTAAAAAGGATGAAGGAGTTGTAGTAGTGTGAAAATGCTTCCACTGTGACTGCTTGATAACTGAGATTGGTGCATTTTTGCAGGCTGGGCCTCTGTGATTTATCGGTTTGTTGTCTAGTGATATTGAGGGTGCTGATGATGTTGATTTTTCAGCCATCTTTGTGTGTCAGATTCTCTGTGAGTAAGTTAATTATCAGAGATAAGTATCTGATAGAGAAGTATATGCAGACTTCCAGCTCCTCTAGCTCCTCTAAAAGATTTTGAAAGATCAAAAAAAGGGTTTGAGAATTGACACGACCTCATGCTTTGAAACACCCTTTTTGCTGGCAATTAGCAATTGTTTTGATGAAGTGTATGCCTACCCAGTGATAGCTTGTTGAAGTTAGGGTGGAAAATATAGCTGCGTGTTTCTGGGCTGTTGCCATGGGCTAGTGGTGATGTTTCGCAAGTTCCCATCAGCAGGATGTGCCATCAACAGGTTCCCGCTTCTCAAGAGGGGATTCGATGTCACTGTTTTCCTTGGTCTTTCTCCGCATCGAATCAGTGAACAAGATCTCCTGCGTAGGGCATGCAGCTTCATTGTTTGTTTATCAAAACATACGAGCCAGGCTGAATATATATTTTAGGTTTTGATATCCTTCCAGCCCTTCGGCTATATCTGGGTATGATCGGTATTTGACCATTCCTCCCCTCTTTCGGACACAATGCCGATGCCGGCTCTGCGATAACCAACTGTGGGACGATTGTACGCGTTGGGATGTGGCGTAGTGATTTATTGGGAATACCCGATATCTAGCTATTTCCACACGCATTATTCAACCGTGTCAAGCCTGAATTGGCATGGAAAAATTAGAGGTAGCATCATGCCGCAGCAGACCATGCATGGAACAGGAAGAAGAAACGTAATGGTGCGTAGGACGAGTTGTTGTTTGTGTACGGGATGTTGCTGGATGTTGCTTGTTTGCTTTTTTCTGCTCCAAGCCTTTGTTCCATGCGCGTCATCGGTGGAAGAATAATAATTGGAGCCGCCGATGGCCGCGGCAGTCACATGATCATCGGTAGATCCTGCTGAGTCATCGTATTCGGCTCGTCTTGTCGAATCGGGACAAAGTTTGCCAGCCCCGGAGCCTCATGGCTTGCCCAAAGAGGCAAATTGCAACTGCTTGCCACTCTCAAGTGGGATATCATCTGCATCCGATTTTCATCTTCAACCAAAACCGACTCAACATCAGCTCCCATCCGGATATCCCATAGTTAGGACGGGCGCTGAAAACACTTGTTGGAGCCTCTGGAGCCTCTGCGTGGCTGGCGTGTTCTGTTTGCAAGCTAGCTAACCCAACAGGCCCCAAGTCTGTTTCCTTGCCTTCCCTGCTCCACCTTGCCAATAACAACGAGCTTCTGTGACTGCTGCCAATGCAGCTAAGAGCTAGCCGCGGGTGTTTGTCTCTCCTTTGTACCTCTCGACCACCTCATCCCCTCCTGCACCTACGCCGCGGGGGAAGCACATCTCTGTGACCAGGTCATTGTCTCCCGAGTTCTCCGTCTCGTTTGAAAATACCCCAATGTCGGCCTCAGTGGCTCAACGTGTCCACGGATCTTGAATCCCCACACCGCCCGCTTGCTTTGTTCCCTGACGATCCAACGATCCAGACGCCTACCCTTTGCAGCTTATTATTGGGGGGGGGGGGTTACTGTCAGTTGGTGGTGAACAAACATGGCTGAGTAAGATTCGCCCACAACTCCACATAGATATATAGTGATGAAGGGCTGCTATCTGCTGGGGGAAAAAACCAGCCTGTAGTCGGCTTTTCCTTATTCATTGATTGCTTGATTGATTGGCTTGATAAATTACTGATAAAATGGGCATCAGGTTAATTTCCATCCACGGATGGGGCTACCCGACCCTCCGGACATCCACCACGTCATCCGATCCCGTGCAGAAGCTACGCCCGAATTCCTCTGATGTCAGATCTATTTCTCCAAACAGGCGGATCTCCAAATCCAAGTCGAACAATGCGCTGGCTGATATGATAGCCGGTTCAGGCAGTTCTGGTATCTCCCGTGCTGCCCTTGAAGGCCCCTCCGAACATTCCCTCTCCACACTGCGCGACCCTCGAGTTTCTAGCACATCGGACTTATCGACTTCGGCCTCGTCTCCGCACCACCCCGACCTGAGCAGCGAGGTTGCAAATCTTAGCGACAAGCTCATCCAGGCTATTAATAACCAGACAGTCTTGGACGATACCCTGGCGGCCACACGCCAGGAGTTGGAGCAGGCGCTTATGAGAGTTGGGCAGTTGGAGAAGCAAACTCGTCAATATGAAGAAGATATCACTAATGGGGTCCTAGTAAAGAAGGTGGATGTGGAAAGGGAATGGACAAAGCTGAAGGATGAGGCGGCTGAACAAAGATCTCAACGTGCTACTATTGAAAAGGAGAAGAAAGCTATCGAACTGGAACTCGAAAATCTAACGGCAGCGTTATTTGAAGAAGCTAATAAGGTGGGACCCATACTTCGCCGGTGGATTTCGATTTCTTATGACCCTCTCTGACTTTGTACTGTAGATGGTAGCCGCCGCACAATTGGAACGAAAGAATGTCGAACGACGAAATGAACAGCTTCGAGCGCAAATTCAAGATAACGAAATGCTTCTTGCCTCCCAGCAGGAGCAACTGAGCGAATTAAAGGCGGTCATACAGAACATGAACACTGATCAGGATGACATTCGCAGTCGGACGGAAGCGTCCACCACACCTTCCTCTCCAGGCGGAGTGCACCAGCCTATTAGTACCATAGATCGCCTTCTGGAGGCGATGAACCTCTCCCCTACCACACCTGGCTCTGGAGAAATCTCACCCGCCCCTTCGACAAGTTTCTCACATTTAATAAAATCGGTCTGTCGAACTGATATTCAGGCCTTCGAGGATTTCCGCTCAATGCTACAACTTGCTAAAACATCCAAGCCGCCAAGTAGGGTTGGAAGTGGATCCTATGGTGGATTGAATGTGATGGGATTCGGCAATTTCACAGGCAACAAGGAAAGCCAACACAAGCACTCATATTCTAATGGTTCGGCAAGGTCTGTCCCAGGCTTTCCCGGTTCCCCGGGCAGTAATTCGTCCGCTCGCGAATCGCATACAGCAGCGTTAAAGGAAAGCCGGTTCTACAAACGGGCGCTCGCGGAGGATATTGAACCTACACTTAGATTGGATGCCGCGCCCGGAATATCGTGGTTAACTCGTCGTACGGTTTTGAGTAGCATATGTGAAGGAGCCCTTGTCGTCGAATATATACCAGCCGTTGCTGCGAAATACTCATTTCCATGTGCACTTTGTGGTGAAGCACGAAAAGGAGGAGAGAACGCTCGAACTCACCGTTTCCGTACTTCGGACAATGAGAACGCTCAACGATACCCAATGTGTACGATATGTTTGGAAAAACTTAGATCTTGTTGCGATTTCGTTGGGTATTTACGACTCATCGTCGACGGTCACGTCCGCATCTTGGATGAAGAAGATGAAAAGGAAGCGTGGGAAGAGACTATCCGCCTCCGAGAGCGAATGTTCTGGGCTCGAATCGGTGGAGGAGTCGTCCCTGCTTTCCTCCAGTCGAAAAGCTCTGATAAGAACAGTTCAGCCCCCAGCATTGACTCACCTTACCCAAGGTGCGAAGAGAAAACGGAGCCATTGGAAAATCCGTTTACACCTGATACAAATCCAGTGTCTAAGAACGGTGCTTCCCAAGGGGAAATCAGTGAATCTCCTGAAACCCAAGAACACGACGCGGCTGAAGCCGTCGACTCCGGAGTTGAAATCAGTCTGACAAAAAGCTCAATTGATGCCGATGAAAATCAACCCCCAGAACGTGAAAACAACTCTGAGAATGAACCACCAGTACAAACTACAGTTGAGACAAAGACTCCTGAACAGCATGCGTCAGATCTCCCTAGACCAGTGACACCGTCGAAACATAGTGTTGGAACTGATCCACAATTAAAAGTTACGTTGCCTAACACAACCGATCTTTGAGTATGGTACCTGTTTCTGTCATCAGCTCCAAAGTGAGGATTTGCAGAATTTTACCGCGATTAAGCCGAACTCACACCAATTTCTTCCTTCCTACCATATCATGGTAATGGCAAGGGTCGGATTCCGCTCGGCGCATACGTCAACCGGCTGGATGTATTTCTTCCATTCTTCGTTTGGGCGCAGGACGCCTATACCATTACTTGCCTAAATTATATATACCCGTTAACTTCTGTTTTTTTCCGTCCGCCTCGACCCGCCGCAGCCTCCTTCCTGCCCTCGCCATCGGCCTTTTAGCATCATGCGACGGGTTTACCAAACAACATTACTCTCCCCTTACCTGGTTACTTTCTCGCTATCCGTCATTCCTCGGCCGATTCCCCGGCGTCTTTTTTCAGTTTCTATTTTTTCGCAATATGATAGAAATATATATTCGCCATTTTCCAACCGTGTCAATCAGATCCAAAAAAGTTATAAGCAGCCATTCGTGATCTCGATATTTTACTTCCATTTGCTATAAGACATCAACCACGACCACGTATTTCCTTAGCCACAGCTTCGTTTACCCTCTCTCCAGGATCATTCGCCGTACGCCTGCCTCACTATTTGCTTTCCGCACCTTTGTTTTTATTCGCGCGAAGCTCACCTCCCCTTCGCGGCTACGTTTCGCCTATGAATTGCCTCCTATTATCCTGACCGATCGCCTCTCGCGCTTCTCGTTTTGATGTGATTTACGGACCAAGACTGGCCGATATGGGACAGGAAGTCGCGGGTAATTTTGCTCGATTAACTCCGCTATAAGCGGACCCTTTCGCATTCACGCGGCCCTTGCTCGTACTTTTGTTCTTCTTCTTCTCCCTACCTATTTCTCAAAATACAGTTTTTTAATCCCTTTATATTACGTCTAATCATTTTTTGTCCATCCTATCCGTTTGGCGTATAGACGTTTCAGCCAATTATGTTTTTTGTCCAGTCTTGTTCCTTGGCGGTTATTTAAAGTGCTATGACGTTTGTTAATAACTGGGCACCTGCATGCACCCCCTTCTGTTTTCTAGTTTCGTCCTTGTACCGTTTCGCTGGATATTCTTTTGCAATTTTTTTCGCTTTTTATTGTTACGGTTTAGGAAACAGGGTTAATTACGTTATTGGGGTGAGATTAGCATACCTTTTTTTGTTTGATCACCTTTTTTTTGTTCTTATTTAGTTTCACCGGAGGGCTTCAAGCTTGCTTTTGAGTTTGCTCTTGCTATAGAGATTAGATGTTGATTGATGGATGAATACTGTGGTGGAGGTGCATGAAGTAGGACAGGAAACGCTAGTTCATGAGAGAATATTTGACAATTACGCTTATTTTTGCCTTGGTACACTAGTTCCTAAAAGAATCTGATTTTTCCCCTCCCACAGTGAGCCTTGTGTGTTGTAGTAGATATAGAGATGAGGATGAAGCTGACTTATAACAATTTTATTCAAGAGGTGGATGCCTTCAATCCTTCCCCGAGGCCATTCCCCGATTTTATGGAATATTATATACCTAGTATTTTACTCCCCCTAGGAAATAGTAGACGGAAATAATACAATGATGAAATAAGATTAAAATAGAAACTCCAGCCCAGAAACGCATGGCAGAATAGAACTGAACAAACAAAGCTAGCCATATTAAACGAACACCCTCCCCCAAAAAATAATAATTTGTAGCCATTCTCCTCGTTTTCCCATAATCATTCTGTTAGATAGTTCACTGCTTAAACTTCTGATGAATATGTCTAATCTGCTCCTCGATATTAACACTCTGTCCGGGTGCCGGCGGGCCGCCAGGCGGTGGATGGCCAGGGATATGCGGGCCCTGGGGTTGTCCGGGTCCATCCGGTGGCTGACTTTGACCCGGTGCGAGCTCATACCCAGGTATACCCGGTGGCATTCCACCAATCCCCATACCCGTGGCAGCGCGCTTGCGTCTCGCTTCTTCCTCTGGATCGAGTGAGGCGCCACCATCACCCTCCTGGGTACCATCAGTGGTGACACCTGGGCTCTCAACTGCGCTAAGAGAGGGATCGAACACGTCCGTCCGCTGACTAGCTAGACGCTTGAGGTTATTGAAAACATCCGCTGTG
Organism: Blastomyces parvus; assembly: GCA_002572885.1. Taxonomy (NCBI): domain Eukaryota; kingdom Fungi; phylum Ascomycota; class Eurotiomycetes; order Onygenales; family Ajellomycetaceae; genus Blastomyces; species Blastomyces parvus. The sequence continues at coordinate 310,101 of PDNC01000004.1, forward strand.
GAGAGATTTGTAGTTGCGTAGCGGGCTTCGGCCTTTGCGCGTTGTTCCTTCCATCGCGGGTCCTGTAGTTCGATGCGCATATGATGGTCGATTTCGTTGACGGGGATTTGCTGCCGGCAGTTGGGGCAGAGGGTTGTTGGGGCGGCAGTGGTGTTGAGGCGTTTGGCTTGTGCGCGAGGCACGTAGTCCGAACGGATACGCATGGGTTGGGTGGAGCCTGGTGGTGGAGTGGGTACGGCGCGTGCAGCGGCCTGCGCTGCCTGTGCCCGCTCACGTTCTTGTTGGCGTTCACGGATGCGGTCTTCTTCTTCAGAGACTGCAGGTGCGGTCATTGGGGTAGTAGGGGTCGAGATAGGTGTGGGGGATTGCGGGGTGAAGGGGGATGGCTGTTGCGCTTGGAAGTCTGGGGTAGGGACAGACATGGCGGGCTGTAGGGCTGGGGACGCGACGCCTTGCGTGGGTGGATAGGCATTGTAGTAGGTTGTTTCCTCGTCCGTGGGCATGGCTTCTTCGATCCGCCTGTCGTGAGGTTGTAGAGACATCATTGCCTTTTGCTCTAGAGAGGCGGTCTGGAGGTCGTTTAACGATGTAGGCGGTGGGAGCTCGGCCTGGTCGTCCGCTTCAGTGAAGAGAACTGTTTCCACCACCACGAAATCATGCCAATCAATCTGTGCGTATGCGATACGTTCTTGTTCATCTTGCTCCTCCTTCTTTTGCTTCTGTTGTTCCTGGAACTTGACCCACTCTGAGCGCTGCTTTGCACGATCAAGGATGTGATACTTGTCCTTCACATTTTTCTCTAGCTCCGCTATTCGATTCGACGTTGAATTGGGACCATCGGACTCGTCTGTTTGAAGAAGGGACGTGTATTGGTCGACAAGCCGGGTGAAAAACTGGTAGAGGCTGTGCTGCGGCCGAAGGAAGTCAAACTGGAAGTTTCTCGTTTCGCGCTGTGACAGGGCGGTCATGAACGATTTCCCACGCTTGGCGACAAACAGAGCAGTCAGTTTGACTACTTCTAGATCCAGAGCGTTGATATTCGGCATACGCGCAGAGTAATGAAATTCTGGTGGTGGAGCAGGGCCTTTTGGTTTTTCGGGCTCTGTTGCCGCCACCGGTTCCCCAGCTCGACCAGCAGAAACCGCAGTTCCCCTACCAGCTTTGATTTCGCTGAGACGCCATGAGTAAAATGCACCATATGCGTCGTTCGGATTCAAAAAGGAGAATTTCGGATTAGATCTTTCTTTTTCGCGGACTCGGTCTGATAAAGAATGGAAACATGAATCAGCGGCTTGTTGCGGAGCAGCAGTGGGAACCGGATGAGGAGCCTACCTTCAAAAACAGGGCCATTACGCGCCACGAAACCGGCGGTCTTCTCAATAATAGCTAGAAAATTTATCAGTTACAAGATCCATTTTCCTGGAGGGTTGACACAGGAAGAACTAACTTCTAATATCTTTAGGTGGCAGAACAATGCCCTCGGGAGGTTTGCTCACTTCCTCGGGCAAGCCTGGCGGCGTCGCAGCGGTCCCATTTGTAGCAGACGGGGTCATGACGGGCAATATAACTGTTGCTAGCAGAGGGTCTATCGAGCGCAAGTTCGATGCGGCGAAGGAGCTTGAGATGGAGCAGATCTGGAGGCTCCGTCCACGTGATTTAGAGAGAAATGGCCTAGTCTCAAATAGGCAATTGGCGACGGGAGCTGGAGCTGGAGCTGGAGCCTCTGTTTATTGTCAACAACGCAAAGAGAAGGATATTAGGTAGATAAATGAAAGCATTTGAATTGTAGATATATATTGCAGGGATATTTTGGATACCACCTTGAACAGCCCTGCGCGTGCGCTGTACAGAGTAACTTTTTGATCTACTTCGGAGGTGGCTGTTGCGGCTCCGGCGTCCAGCGCTTATTTAGCGGCAAAACACTAAGGGGAAACTATCTGGCCTCAAGCACAAGGTCGGACCCGCAACTCCTGAATTTCCCCCAACCTGTCCAACAGCTGGGCAAGACGTTTTGCTTCACTTTTCTTTCTATGGGATGTAGACACTCCCACCTTTTTTCATACTCTCGTTAATTAATTATTTATTTCTGTGGTGAATGCTCCTCTCCTCGCCCGCGCATCTTGTACCTCCTCCCTCTCCATGACCTCAACGCTGCGTCGCAATCCTCACTCCTTTCTTTCCCTGATTGTTTTATTATAAATTTCCCCGAAGAAAAAGTGACTGTCATCATATCAGCTATTATTAATTTATTTTCTCTTCTTTTCCTCCTTTCGAATTATGGCCTCCAAGTCTGCCAAAGGCGGGCTGGAGGTGAAACACCACACGCGCAATGGCCGCTCCCCATCTCGATCCCCCGGTCCTAAGAACCGAAAAAAGGCAGCGGCATCGAAGAAGCTTGACTACAGCTCTGAAGGGATTTCCGATTATGATATTCTCCAGCTGCCAGTTTCGGATTACAAAATCATGTTATTGTTAACGGCTGTTGCCGTCGTGGTCCGGCTGTTCAAGATCTACCAGCCAACAAGTGTGGTATTCGATGAAGTGCAGTTCGTTTCCCCTACCTCCGCGTCGACTCTATCAATTGAAGTAAATGCTAAGAGTTAATTCAATGTCTCATCCAGTTTCGGTGGATTTGCAACCAAATATATCAAGGGGAAGTTTTTCATGGACGTACATCCTCCGCTTGCGAAAATGCTCATTGCCCTTGTCGGATATTTGGCTGGGTTTCGCGGAGAATTCGACTTTAAGGAGATCGGAAAGGACTACTTGGAGCCTCGTGTTCCTTATGTAGCTATGCGCATGCTGCCAGCAATACTGGGTATCATGTCTATCCCAACTATGTTTCTTACGCTAAAAGCGTATGGGTGCCGAACATCTACGGCTTCAATGGGCGCTCTCCTTGTTACGTTTGGTAAAGGCCCCGACACTGAGCTTTGACAGCGTGAAACGCACCATACTGACAATTGTGTGCTTCATGAAGAAAACGGGCTAGTTACTCAGTCACGGTTTATCCTCCTCGACTCACCTCTGGTCATATTTACCGCTCTGACCGTCCTCGCCTTTACAAACTTTACCAATCAACATGAACAAGGGCCTTCGAGAGCATTTGGGTCCTCGTGGTGGTTTTGGCTTACACTGACAGGCATCTTTTTGGGCGCTACCGTCAGTGTGAAGTGGGTGGGACTTTTTACCATCGCCTGGGTTGGAAGTTTGACAATCATTCAGCTCTGGGTTCTCCTTGGTGACACTAGAACAGTGACGATTGTAAGCTACAAGCTATATTTAAAAGGTCCAAGCTCGATTTTTGTTACTGACCGCTTCTGCAAACTAGCGCGTATGGTTTAAACATTTATTTGCGCGAACGTTTTGCCTCATTGTCATCCCCGTCGGATTCTACATGGCCATGTTTGCGATTCACTTTCTGTGTTTGTCCAACCCAGGCGATGGAGATGGTTTTATGTCGTCTGAATTCCAAGCGACCCTCAACTCTAAAGCAATGCAGGATGTGCCAGCGGATGTAGCGTTCGGTTCAAGGGTCTCGATCCGCCACCACAATACTCAGGGAGGATATTTGCATTCTCACAGCTCTATGTACCCTGAGGGTAGCAAGCAGCAACAGGTCACCCTATATCCCCACAAGGACGAAAACAACATTTGGACTGTGGAGAACCAAACCCAGCCGTTGGGCGAATACGGAGAAATCGAGGGACCAACCGCGTGGGATAACTTGACTGCCGGTCACCTTATAGATGGGTCAGTCATCAAGCTCTATCACATCAACACCCATCGGAGACTTCACACTCATGATGTACGAGCACCCGTAACAGAAGCAGACTGGCAAAATGAGGTTTCTGCTTATGGTTATGAAGGGTTCCCCGGTGATGCAAACGACCTTTTCCGTGTTGAAATTGTCAAATCGATGTCCGATGGCCAGGAAGCGAAGAAGCGGGTCCGCACAATCCAGACGAAATTCAAACTCATTCACCTGATGACCGGGTGCGCGCTATTTTCACACAAAGTGAAACTTCCAGACTGGGGTTTCGAGCAACAGGAAGTTACATGTGCCAAAGGTGGCACCCTGCCCAATAGCATTTGGTATGTCGAACAAAATGACCATCCAATGCTCGGACCGGATGCCGAGAAGGTCAATTACAAGAATCCAGGGTTCCTGGGCAAGTTCTGGGAACTTCAGAAAGTGATGTGGAGAACGAACGCTGGCCTGGTCGAATCACACGCTTGGGATTCCAGACCTCCTTCGTGGCCAACCCTTTTGCGCGGTATTAATTTCTGGAGTAGAGAACACCGCCAGATTTACCTACTGGGAAATCCCCTTATTTGGTGGTCCTCGACTGCCGCTATCTTTACCTATGTCATTTTCAAGGCCATTGCCACGCTCCGCTGGCAACGCAGCTACAATGATTACAAAAACGTCGTCTTCAAGCGATTCGATTATGAGATTGGCCAGAGTGTTCTAGGATGGGCTTTCCACTACTTCCCTTTCTATCTTATGGCCCGCCAGCTCTTCCTCCATCATTATTTCCCATCTCTCTATTTCGCCATCCTTGCATTCTGTCAGGTCGTAGACTATGGCGTCAATAGAATCAGTCTGTCTGGGGCGGTGAAAAGCAAACGTGTAATTGGCAAAATATTCATGGTGGTCTTCGTTGTTCTGTCGATTGTCACTTTCACCATGATCTCGCCATTAGCTTATGGCAACCCCTGGACTAAATCTGCCTGCCGAAAAGTCAAGCTTCTCAGCTCGTGGGACTTTGACTGCAACCTCTTCCATAATGATGTAAGCTTTCAAAAACGAGTGGAAATTAAACGACATGGTTTTCATTATCTTCATTGGTGGCTGCTAACTGGGCCTGAATTTTAGTTGGCTCAATACGAGACGCCGATGAAGTTTGTTAACGGGACTGCACAGCGCATACACGCAACTCCAACTCCGGTGCCGCAACAACCACAGCAACAACAACAGCAGCAGGAGCAGCAGCAGCAGAAAAAGGTAGTTAACCAAGTAGAAGAAGGAGAGAAAGCTGCTGTAGTAACCCCTGGACAAAAGCTGGCATCTACCCAAATCGACTCCGTGGTCTATCGTGACCAGGATGGGAATATCTTGAATGAAGAGGAAGTCGCAGCGTTGGAGAGAGAAGGTAACGTTTCATTTGAAACCAGATATGAAACCAAGACTCGAATAATCGATGCTCAAGGTCGCGAAGTTGGTGGCGATCAACAAGCCCCTCACCATCCTGACGCAGAGGGACAGAATCCCGAAACAGCTGGCAAAAACGGCGGCGCCGGTGATGCGCCAGTTGACAAGCCTGCATCTGTCCTTGGTGATGAGAAATCCGTAGAACGGGACGAAAAACAACCAAAGCCAGCGAGTGAGGGCAATGAGGCCACGAAGAAGGATGAAGGAAATTGACGAGTGTAATTTTTTGTTATTATTTTTCCACTTCTCATCCCCCCCCCCTCTCCCGCCACCCCTTTTTCTTCTTTTACCGTTCTCTTTTGTTTGTCCTTTTTGGTCATAATTTCTGTCGGCTAAATGGGAAGATTATATCATGTGTCATTTTAAATACGTGTAGCAGGTTCTTTTGTTTTTGAGGATATTCAGAGGAAAAATGTTTCAAATACTTTCTCTTAATTGTCTTTTTTTTCATTTTCCTTGTTTTTTGTTCATATTTTTATTTTTTTTATTCGAATTTGAGGATTGACCTTTCGCAAACATGAGTTCAAAAAGGCGAGCCACGGCACCTATGACGTAGAATACAGGATGGTGTGGAGTGAGAGAAAGACACATAAAGCAAACCTCGGGGAGATTGGGAGTTTTGCGTGCAAAATATCGGAATAGTTATTTACAAGGGGCACTCTTTTCTCGAAATCTCTTGCTATCAAGAAAAATATGATCCAAATGCCCACAACTGCTTCTTTTTCTCAACTATGAAATACAAATTTGCTTGCTTTGCAGCAAGGCGCTAGTTCATTGTGATACTTTTTGTTGTGCAATCTCAATAGTCCTTGCCGTACTTGTTGAACCGGTCGTGTAGATCCTGCAATGAGTAACTTAACGGTTAGCGAGCATTCCGACAACATCGGCCCAATTCATATATAATACTTGGAGAAAAAAAGGAGGTACAAGGCAAAAGATCGCACCTTAGGCAATGTAACGTTGGGGATGACAACCTCATTCAGAGCGCTGGGGGCTTTCTTGAGTGGCTGCGATGTGTCGCCATGGGGGTGGTATTGGTATTTGAAGTTGGTTTTGGTCTCGTCATCTTGCTCCCACGGCATAGCGGCATCACCAATGCGAACGTTGCTCTCTGAGGTAGTGCTTGTGGGAGAACTGCCAAGGTACCAACCGGCGATACCGAAAGCACCAGCCATGATACCCAGGAGGATCTATACCACCAACGGCAAACGGGCAAGAGTCAGTCGGATGGGTCTATATAATGGTTAGGCGGGAGCAACATACGTAGAGCTCGGGGTCTTTCTTTGGGCCGGTGCTGAGACCGGCTTCCTCGATCTTGGAGGAGATGCGGCGGGCTGGTCTGATGGTGGTGGGTGCTCTGAAAGGCTGTCTCAGAGCAGCGCGGCGAGCGAAGGTTGCGGCGATCGACGACATGTTGTGTGTAGTATACACCCGACTACCAGGCTAATTGGATCAGCAGAAAGGTGGTTGGAGAGCAATGGGCGACGGCAGAAGTGTGGACAGTCTAATATTCTTCCTGTTTTGGAACATCGGACGAGGTCGGTTTGCTCGGCTTAGATAATGCCAGCAGGTCACATGATGGCGCGGCTCGCCAGTGGCGCGAAAGTCACGTGAAGCGCTTGTCTTTCCGCTTTGGGCCCAGACCAAGAACGGAAATTTATCGACAGGAACGAGAACGGCGACGGCGGCATCAGAAATAAACCAACGAAACCAACCACCGCCCTTCTGCTCCATGGCAAGCTGCTGTTGCTGTTGATAGACCCCACGCTCTCTTTTCTCTCCATGGTAAATATCCATCCGTGTAATTCGATTATTGCGCTCGAGTCCTCACCCGCCATTCCTTTGTTCCAAACTCTCGAGTCGAGCCAAGCTGAAGCCCCTGACTAAATATCAGTACGAGGCTTGAATCGACCACCCTCCTCGATTATCCGCCCTATTATTCCGACACTATGTCGACGGCCTATTCTCCAATTAACCCGTTTTAATCTCTCAAAATACCTGCAATGGCTAGTAAACAAGATTTTTCTGCTTCTGATGATCCCAATAGCCCCCAATCTGGAGCTACGTTTGACAATGCAGCCAATCCACCTCGACCTGTTTCCTACATATCCACCCACATGACGGATATAGCCTCAGAAGATGGCGATACTTCACGACCTCCCACTGCTATTTCCTCCCAGCCAACATGGTCGCAGGCTCCGGCCTCACGACGTGGCCCTCCCCCGGCCAGAAATTCAATGGCCACCAATAATCATGCGACAAGTCGACCGCCCAGCTCCTCGAGTCGAATGAGTAGGACTCACATTCCGTCGCTGACTGCACACGGGTTTTTCCGTCCCATGAGTTCACAGAGGTTGCAAGCACAACGCAGTGGACGACCGACGAACAATAATACCCATCATGCCGCTCCCACCTCGACCGAAGATGGAATGAGCGATGTTGGCAGCCAGAAACGAAGGAGCTTGTTATCAAACCATACAATACTCCACGGGGGGCCTTCTTCTCACGAAAACGAACTCCCCCCACCATCACGAGGCACCGAATTCACGGACCCGGTTATACCAGATCGTGGAACGTCAAATGCAAGCCCTACAGGAAATACAACCGTACGAAGTCTTGGTGAGAGTGTGAGGTTACTCCATGATCGGTCACAAAAGGCGGCACCGTCACACCTCAACCTGGGGAAGAATTATAATAAACCCAGCAGCTCCCAGGACAATGCTCAGAAATCACCCATGTCTTTTCGTTCTGGTTTCCTGATGCCTGGCAAAAGTGACGGCCAAGATCGTCGTGATTCGAGGAATCATGAAAGACTCTCCTCGGCCCCGTCTACTCGAGGTTCCATACTGCAAAAGGGGTTCAAATCTGAGGAACAGCCAAATTTAGGGAGAAATTATGAATATTTTACGGGAAACACGGCGTTTTGTGGTGGAGGCAGGTTTCAAAATTCCCGTGATAAACCAGTCAATATCGCGACGGGGATTATGCTGATATTACCTGCTGCATTGTTCTTCGCCTATTCGTAAGTACAAGTCGCGCAATTTGGATTTAAAGAGCCGTATACTGACTTTCAATCCAGGGCTCCCTGGCTGTGGCACAATGCATCTCCCGCAATCCCTATTATTTTCGCTTACCTTTTCTATCTATGCTTTTCATCCTTTATCCATGCGTCTGTTGTTGATCCAGGAGTAAGCCCCCACCCTTTCTGCGTTCAAGTAGGTAGCATCGCATTTATCAATCTAACTTGCGCTTTTCAGATCATTCCAAGAAATTTGCACCCAATGCCGCCAACCGACCCAAACGAAGACCCATTAACTCCGGGCCCGCCTTCGAATGATTGGGTCATGATAAAGCTCGCAACATCAGATGTAGCAGCCATGGATGTCCCAGTGAAGTACTGCAAAACATGTAATATATGGCGACCTCCGCGCTGCTATCACTGCCGTGTCTGCGACAATTGCGTTGAAACTCTCGATCACCACTGTGTTTGGCTTAATAACTGCGTCGGACGCCGCAATTATCGTTATTTCTTCACCTTTGTCAGCTCCGCTACTATATTGTCTCTCTTTCTAATGGGTGCAAGCTTGGGGCATTGTCTTGGCTACCGTAGCCAAGAGGGAATCACGTTCGGTGAAGCCATATCCAAATGCCGGGCCCCATTTGCTATGTTTTTATATGGTCTCCTCGCCACACCGTACCCCGCGTCGCTCTGGGCATATCACTTCTTCTTAATGGGCAGAGGCGAAACGACCCGGGAATACCTTAATTCCCATAAATTCCCCAAGGAAGATCGACACAGACCATTCACCCAGGGCAACATTGTCAGAAATTGGATGACCGTGCTTTTGCGGCCCCGCCCCCCCACGTATGTCCAGTTCAAGAAACGGTACGAGGAAGGAGACCAGCGCTTTGACGCAGAGAAACGTAAAAACAGAGTGCGTGACCTGGAAGCACAAGCTGGCGAGGGAATGGAACTACAGGGAGTTTCCAATAGACCTGCCTCTAATAAACTCACCAATGGTTGATTCATTGGTATTTAACCCCCCTCTCTTTTCTCATTTTATATCAGTCATTACCTTCAAGAACGCCGTGCCACAGAATTCCGTGATACGTGCGCAACGTCACTGACGTGAGCATACCAACCCTTCATTCCCTTTTTTTGGTATTATCATTGATCATCATCATTATCCCATTATTCCCTCTTTGCGATTCCCCCTTCCCTATACTTATATTTTTATTCTCTCCCCAGCCTTTCCCCCTTATTATACCAACTGGTCTTAATTTTTTGAGCCCACCTATTCCCATTTCCTTTCAATAATTTGTTTTTCCTAACGTTCGATATGAGCGAGATGTTTGATGGCGTTTGTAGAGTCAAATTAATTCGGCTCCATACCCCTGTTGCTTGATGCATGCCTGTTTCTTTGCTTCCAACTTCATGCGCCCTTCACCGTGTGAGGTTTGATCTTCTCAGCCCGGGGATGTTGATTTGGATTTGGAAGTTTGTTACTGATTTCCCTTCCCCACCAACTCCATTCTAAGTGTTTGTTTCCTATTTTTCGGCGCCAGAAATTCTCCCCTGACTAGAAGATGTACTAGCTACAGGACATCCATAGAGTCATTTTGTCCCTGTGGAATTTCTCTGGTTCAAAGAATACCCATATTACCCCACCAATTAATCCGAAATATTTCAACGCGACATCGTTTTCTTAGATGCTCATATTTTTGCCTTGGAGTAGACGAAATCGAAATTAAAAAGCGCATGAAACCGTAGAGACAGTATCCGTAATAGCTACACAAAGAAGAGGAGGACAGCATAGAGTCCAGGGTGTCGTAATTTAAAGGATGGCCTTGTCCACGCCGTGTCTGCATGGATGGCCCCTGACCAACAAGCAACAAAGCCTCCTCAGCCGCCCACGACCACGACCACCACAACAACAAGCAATCCACCTCCTAAATATCTTTTCTTCCAGTGTTCATGGTCGCTCTGCTTTCTAACTTTATTTTACGGATTTGAACCTTCATCAAACGCGTTCCAACCCTTGGATCTCCACGCGTCATTAGGTTTTATCTCCGCGTTTAGCGCCACGGCCCGTTCCGCAGACACCGACTTACCCTTCCTCAGCTGTAAACGAGTATATCTTCAGACTTCTCAATTCCTCCCCCCCTCCATTCAAATCGCAAATAAATCCCTTTCCTCGCCCACGCGGTTCTGTCCGCTTCGTTTCCACCGCAGGAGGAAAGCACACTTAACAAAATCAAACGATGGCGCGTCTCTCGCAGCCGTCCGGTGGATCCCTTTCCTCCACGCCCTCTTCAGTCCCGGACTCCGAAACAACGTCGATTTCTACTGAACATCACCTCCTAACGCCCGCGACGAGCCAGTCGGAATCTTCTAGTATGAATGGTGCTGCTGTGTTGGGATTGGAGAAAGATGGCTCGGAAGGGACTGGGGCGACAGTGAGACATTCCCGACGCGTCACGCGTGCGTCGTTGGTGATGGCGGCGGGGGGCGCAGTGAGGGAGGAGAGGGGACTCATTATGAGTGATGACGATGAAAGGGTTACGCGTCATCCGTTGCGTTCAAATCCGCCGGAGCATCTTGGGGTTGCGGGTGGTGAGGGTGTTGATAGGGAGGGCCAGGTGGAGAATGCGGCGAAGAAAGAGGAGGCAAAGGAAGCGCAATTGGGCCATCATGAGCTCGGTGAAAATACCGCGGAAATCAAGAAAAAAGATGGCAGTGAGGATAGGGCGCGGAGACGTTCGTCGCGTTTGGTCATGTTGGAGAAAACGAGTGAGATGGTTGGGAGGGCTTCTACGGTGCTTGGGAAGAGATCGCGGGAGGCTATGTTAAAAGGTAAAGATAGATTGAAGGTCATTAACAGACGGGCCAGCCTACGGCCAAGGAACGTCGTGTGTGGGACTTCTACTCCTTCAACTACGCCTACATCTACGTCCGATGGACCGGTTTTGAAAAAGCGACGGGTCTCTGAGGGTGACGCAGTAGCTTCGAAGAAGTCGTCAGATAATACTTCTGTCGAGGGTAATGATACACAACCACCCAAGCCGAAAGTTGTCCCTTATAAGAGAAAGCAGTGGCTTTCGCATGGGCTGTATGCGGGGCAGGACCGGCACTTTGACCCCAGACTTACGGAAGAAAAGAACAGAGTTAAATTCGCAAAGAAGAATGCAGAGGAGCGAAAGAAGGTCTTCCCCCTGCCCATGTTTGCAGGTGGGAGGTTGATTGAGGATGGGAGAGATTTCAAATTGCCCTTTGATATATTCTCGCCGCTGCCCCCTGGCCAACCGAAACCAGATGAGTGGCGGAAGACTAATAAGAGTATGTTGCTCTCCTGCTCTTTTGTCATGCCTGGGTCAGTGTACTGACTGTGGACTAGATGTATTCGTGGGCGACGCAGCTTCTATATGGAAAGCCATAAAGCTTGGCGAATGTTCTACGTGCATGTGCACCCCTGAATCAGGCTGTGATGAGAACTGCCAGAATCGGTACATGTTTTATGAATGTGATGACAACAACTGCAAGCTAGGTGCTGAAATGTGTGGCAATCGAAATTTCGAAGGCCTGCGCCAACGCAGTAAGATTGGCGGGAAATATAACATCGGCGTTGAGGTTATCAAAACGGCGGACCGTGGATATGGAGTACGCAGCAATCGGAGTTTTGCGCCTAACCAGATAATTGTGGAGTATACGGGGGAGATTGTCACTCAAGAGGAGTGCGAGAGGAGGATGAGGACGGTGTATAAAAATAATGAGGTTTGTTTGTTTCTCCCTTTTCCTACTCCTTGCTGACATCGGGGGGGGGGGATGTTTTGATATACTGACTTCCTGGGTTTATATAGTGCTATTATCTTATGTACTTTGATCAGAATATGATTATCGATGCCACACGAGGCTCCATTGCCCGGTTCGTTAATCATTCCTGCGAACCTAACTGTAAGATGGAGAAGTGGACAGTTGCCGGAAAGCCGCGAATGGCACTCTTCGCTGGCGAAAATGGGATTATGACAGGGGAAGAGCTGACTTATGATTACAACTTTGAGTATATCCCCCTTCGCCTTGTCCCACGTTTAATCTTTTACTGACTGTCATTCTCCTTGCCCAGTCCCTATTCTCAGAAAAACGTTCAAGAATGCCGTTGTGGAGCGCCGACATGCCGTGGCGTGCTGGGGCCCAAGCCAAAAGATTCTAAGAAACAGGAAAATTCAAACCTATCCAAAAACCCAAAAACGGTGGCAGGCAAGAAGCGGAAACAGGAAAAAGTCTTAGATGAATCCTCCACGTCCCGCCTGAACAAAAGGAGAAAGGCGCTCAAGCCAGTATCAAAAGCACTCAAGGCGGGCATTAAAAAGGCTGCAGCTGGCGCCCGCGCAGCGACCAATTCAACCAAGAAGACGAAGGCGAAAGAGAAAGCGAAACCCAAAACCAAACCGACCACCACAGCAACCGTCAAAGCCAAATCAGCTCCTACTAAGAAAACTAAAGTCCGACCAAGGGCAAAGGCCACCGCAAAACCGAGATCAGCCAGCGCAAACCAGAAGACTCAGAAATCTGCAGTTCAAACTCCATCCCCAACGCAACCGCAAGGCAACACGAAGCTCAACCGACCTACCAAAAAGTTAAACTCCATTTCTGCCGCACGCATTGCAAGGAGGACTCCAGCCACCATGAGACGGTTTCTCGAAACGGGGAAGAAAACTGCTGAACATGAAGAAAACACGAAGGAAATCTCAGAAGGCGCCTTTGGCTCTTCGCGGATGGCAAATAGAAGATTCACGCTCAACACCACTGCCCAACAGTCAAAAATTAATAAAACTGTGAAGAATATCGTCGGAGCGATGAGACGGGGCAGGAAGTCTGCCGAAATTAAATGAAATGGGTGGAGTTTTCTCGTAGCAATCTTGATATGGCCCTTATTTCTCTTGCTTTCGTCCTCGTTCGCGGCTTTTTTTGACAGGTGTTTTATATTTATTGGTGTATGCAATGTTAAGGATATTGGGTTCCTGCTTTGACATTTTGGTTCCTGTCCCGGCTCTTTTTAATGAATTGGCCTATGCCCAGATATTTGTCTAGGTGTGTTTGGTTTTAAATTGTATATAGTTTGGATGCCGCTTTGGGATCATTTGAGGGAGTTGGTGAATCTGGGTAATTGGATTTTTGTATGCCCTAGATATAAAATTCGAATATGAAATTGGACAATGGTCAACTACATGGTTAAACTCGCAGAGTTAATTTGGTGTCCCTTTCTGGTGGATTCGTTACGATTTTCGCTTCTCGAAGTATAAAAATTCTAGTCATCCTTACCAACGCTGACCACAGAGATTCATAAATAGGCTGATCCAAGTCCCACTTGCCACGACCAATTAGGCATCGCGAATTCTCAAATCCCTTCTCGCAAGGCCTGGTCACATTCTGAAAAAGAGTTCCTTGCGGCTGGATGAACCCACCCATGTCCCTTCCGCGCGCTCGGGTGGACAAAGCTAGCTGTGGAGAAGGTGGGGGCGGCTACCTGGGATCTCAAAAACGCGTTTGTCAGGCCCATTTTGCGTTCCTCCAATTTTTTTAGAGTGCTCCGCGCCACGAAGAAAGTGCTATGTAGTACCAATGGCATACGGATGTCTTGGTGCAGCATAGACGGTATACGAAAATATATCACACTTGCACTCAAGGAAAATGGACAACAACCATGAACAACAGACGGGGCCGAGCTATATATCAGATGATGGAAGTGGTGGTGACTACCAAGACGAGAGCGGTCAAGAAGGGCAAGGGGACGACTCGAGGAAGAGGAAACGACTACCTGTAACAACGTATGTATGTTCATTTAAGATATTTTCGTCCTGAATACTCTCTCTCTCTCACACTCAGATCTTATCAGTCCAGAACTGATCACGCGAGGGTTTGCTCCTTTGTATGCACAGGAGCTGTGAACTTTGCCGAACACGAAAAGTTAAATGCGACCGCGCAGAGCCCAGCTGCGGCTGGTGCACTCGCAACGGCCGCATTTGCATTTACAGGGAGAGGCAGCGACCTGGGTTTCGAGCTGGATATGGCCGCGAGCTCGAACAGAAGATCAACAGACTTGATGCCATGTTACAGCTGCTGGGGCGGCGGCTAGAGCTTCACATTGCTGAGCATGAATCAGAACAGCATTCGCAAGCCCCTCCCTCATCTCACCTAGCAGTGAACCAGGGAGGGTTCACCCCTGAATCTGAGCTTCGTCGCTCAGCTCCAACCGACACTTCATCACAAGAGCCATCGGCCAGTACGGGGAATCGGCAGCTGGACAGAGCCGGATACGAGAGAATGCAGTGTTCCCGGCCGTCTGGACCGATCTCAGTGCAATCTCTGATGAATGTGAATGCTCGAGAGAGCGCGAACACTCCTGGATCTTCTGGTACTACTGCTCTAACTACAGGAGGGTTACACGAAGCTCCTGCTGAGATAGATTTACCACCACAAGATACACTATACACGATTGTTGACCTGTATTTCAAACATGTCAATCCATGGTGTCCGATTCTTGACCGAAAGGCGACACTTGATAGACTGTTTGGATCTTCCGTGTGTAATGAAGCTGATCGTGTTCTGCTGCAAGCCATTATCCGGACAACACTAAGGTTTTACAAAGATCCAAGTTTAACGCCTAAGTGGCGAGAGCAATACCATACCGCTTCGAAACAGAAAATTCTGCTCTATGCTTTTGAGCACACGAGCATTGATGCAATTCAGGCTCTTATGATTCTGGCTCTGAACGTACTTGGGAAATCATACGGCCCCCAGAGCTGGACTCTGTTGAGCATGATAGTGAGGAATGTCATACAACTTGGGCTTGGAACGGAGCGGGAAGTGACTCTTGGTCCTCCTAGTTATCAATCGTCTGGTACGCTGCAGGAGTTCTCCCTGCCTCAACCAACCTCCTGGCTTGAAAATGAAGGGCGAAGGCGACTGTTTTGGATGACCTATATCCTGGATCGATATGCGTGTGTCGATGCGGGATCCGATTTTACGCTCGACGAACAGCAAACAGATCGGTCATTACCTTGCAGATACGATTTATTTTCCAAAAACCAGGCGGTTGAAACCAGGCGGTTTATTGGACCCGAGCGATCGGAGATTACTGTGAACCACCCCGAGAATCTGGGTAGCTTCTCCTATCATTGCGAAGTTCTACGGATTCTAAGCCGTATCCACAAATTCCTGCGCCATCCCATTGATGTTGGCTCGCCTGCAGACGTCGAGAAATGGCAAGCTACGTATCGTGAACTAGACCGCGAGCTTGACAGGTGGCTCTATAATCTACCAGATGATTACAGTCGTATTTCTCAACTCTGTCATTCAAGTCCGACAAGCAGGATATCTAATTGGATTATGCTTCATGCAGCGTTCGTGATTTCCGTTTTACGACTCCATTCTTGCGCTGCCTACCCAACAGTGCGCTCGCATATCTTCTACCCGTCATTTAATGCGATGCAACGCTGTATTGCCGCGGTTGAGAGTTTGCGGGAGATCGTGCAGGATGTCGTTAATACGGGGATGCTGGATCTTCTCGGCCCTCACTTTGCATTCTCTTTGTGGGTGTCAGCAAGGGTGTTGCTGGTTGATGCCTCGGTCACAAATACAGACATTAATGCCAACATTTGGTTTTTCATGTCAACACTAGAGAAAATGGGTCAATTTTGGGGTGTCGCGCGGAAATATGCCCAGATTCTAGAGCGTATACTACAAGAGTATCAAGAAGCTAAACGCGCTGTGGCAATGACTCCATCCACCTCTACTTCCTCACATTCTCCCCAATTGTTGGGACCGAAATCCCTCACAGATATGCGGCGGTGAGCTCTCAATTCTTCTCCAAACCTCCAAGGTATGCACATTACAACAGAGCTAACGCTTTCTCCACAGAAATGCATACGACCTCAGCATTCTCCTCGCCCAAAGATCCGCTTCATCCCTCCAACCACCGTCCGTAAAAGTTCCCGCACCAAACGAGCTCGAATATTACGAGGTGTTCGGCTTCTTCAACTATCCACGCACATCCGTGGCAGTTGTAAACCACTCCCATTCACTTCCTGCCACTAGTGTTGAGTCCGAGCAATCGGTAAATAACACTGTCGACAGCTGGCCTCGGCCCAAAACTCATTTTGTTTCCACAAACTTCGTACATTCTCGTTCCGACCCCGATTGGCTTGCATTCCAACCCCCGCAGGATTAGGGGTAATGGGCGGGGAACTCATAGTTACTTCGTGCGTGTTCAGGCACACTTCTCCTAGTTCAACGCAGTCCACATTTTCTTACAAGCCATTCGATCTTCGTATTCGGGTCCTTTTCGACCGACCGAGAACATTATTGCGATTGAGAAGAGTGGGGGAGATTCCCCTCGGTTGTTAACGATTCTTTTACCCCACACTTTTCTTAGTGTGCTTGTTGATATGAAGGGGTATGCGGGGGTTGCAGGCCCGTTGGATCGAGGCCGTTTCGAACGGGTGTAGCCGCTAGCAAGAACAGAGGCAAAACTTCGCGAGCCAATCGGCGGCGGCTATCTGCTTGGTTTTCTAGAATATTCGAGGGCTAGCGAGGACAACTTATCCTCAATAAAGGCGTGGACAATTGTACGTCTATGTACTGCGCAATTCATATCTTGCAATTTAGAAAGATATTGATATTTACGGGTATTGGTCAGTTCACATCAACTTCAAGAACAAAATTCCAAGATACACTTGGCTCTAGCTTCAAAGCTAGCCCTATGATTTTCGGAGTTCACTTGTTCCGAGCCTGCTCCCAAGACCGAAGGTCCGGACTCCAGCCGGACCCTTCTCATCCAACAATCAACTAGGGAATCCTAGCACCACGATCCTCAGCTTCCATGCATGAACTAGCCAAATTTATCAATTGCCAACTTCCAGCGAATATCCATGGATAGTACCCTGTCAATGCGCCTCGGGGGCGAATAATCATAAGCATGTGACAGATCCTTCTTGAGCGTCGGGATCAATTAAGCGAAGGGGTTGGGGAAACCACGTTGTGCTGGTCCCGGTCCCACGTTCTCTACTGTTTCTTACGTGTGGGGTTATTCCAGCAACCTTTTCGATGATTCTTAGACGAAGTATGATGAAAGAATTACTGGGTGCTAGCAGATTACAAAGCCACTTGAGAACTTACAGAAAATGAAAAGCAACTTGGCATTGTGGTATCTCAGGCTGCGTGTCGGCTCTGTGGTGCGAAAAAAGGGAAAAGATAAAAAACTTGCAGAAAGTTGGCAAAACTGATTGCCCCTGTAACACACCCTACCAAAAGTCGCCATGGAATACGTTCACAGTTCTCAATTAGCCCAGCCTTTGCACATCTGCACAGCTTTCTCCCATCTCGAGAACTTGCTGGCAGCCTCTTCCTTGGAGATGGCAGGTGTGAACACCGTTCGACCATCGGTGTTTACCGTCCGCAGTTCTTCAAGCCCCTCCCAGACGCCAACGGCTAATCCTGCTGCAATGGCCGCGCCCAGAGCTGTGGTCTCGCGCATTGCCGGTCGATGCACTGGAATAGAAATGATATCGGATTGTGTCTATTTTTATGGATAAATGACATGTTATTACTTCTGTGCGTCAGAATACCAGGAGGGAAGGGGAATTATATTACTTACCTGCATTGTCAAATCACTATTGCACATGCCTCCATCGACCGCCAATTCTGTCAATTTCTGCCCGCTGTCCTTCTCCATGGCATCAAGGATGGCCTTGGTCTGAAAACAGGTCGCCTCAAGCGTAGCACGAGCCACATGCCCACGATTTGTGTATGTGGTGATTCCAAACATAGTCCCACGCGCGTCATCCATCCAGTAGGGTGCAAACAACCCACTAAAAGCTGTTACAAACACCAGGCCACCATTGTCATCCACCGTTTCTGCCAGCGCACTAATATCGCTAGAATTGTCAATAAAGCCAAAGTTGTTCACTAAGAACTTAACACTGGACCCGCCAACAGCAATGCTCCCTTCAAGTGCATACATGACTTTTCCGTTGAAGTCGAAGGCGACAGTTGTGAGGAGGCCATGTTTGGATATGACGGGGGTTTCTCCTATGTTGTATAGCAGGAAGCACCCTGTGCCGTAGGTGTTTTTCGCTAGGCCAGGAGTGAATCCCTTTTGTCCAACAAGTGCGGCAGATTGATCGCCTAAGCAGCCAGTGATTGGAAAGCCTTTGAGGACTGTGGCCGCTAGCGAGCCGTATCCTTCTGGGTCTGAGGAGTGGATTATTTTGGCAAGGTGGACTTTCTCGCGATCTAGCCGAAAGAACTCAATCAGCTGGTCATCATACTGAAGAGTTCTGATGTTCATAAACATTGTTCGTGAAGCGTTTGAAGGATCGGTAACATAGATATTTTTCTCGGTTCCGCCGTTGAGCTTGTAGACGAGCCATGTGTCAACGGTTCCAAACGCAAGCGTTCCCTTTTCATGGGCTTCTTTGGCCTTGGGTACATTCTCAATAATCCAGAGCAGCTTGCCAACAGATGGGTAGGTCGACAATGGAAGTCCGCAAAGATCTTGCAGGTCATTAGCCCCGAGGCGATTCTTCAGCTTGCGAACAAGCGCTTGGGTGCGAGTGTCAGTCCATACAATCGCGTTGTAGAGCGGTTCCCCAGTTTCTCTATCCCATACCACAGTCGTTTCTCTCTGGTTCGTAATGCCGATGGCTTTTATAGTCTTGATACTATGGCCCTGACTTTCAAATGAAGCCACAGCCCCGTCTATACATTTCTCAACGGATGACACTATTTCCAAGGGGTCATGTTCGTGCCAGCTGTGAAATTGTCCGTCAGTCTCATTGCTCTTCCAACCGAGAATAAATAGAGCAAACAATCATTTTTCCATGGCTCAGACACGAATTTCCGAGGTTATATATACTGACCCAGGCTGAGGATATATTTGCCGGAATTCCAGCTGGTGCGACGCAACGACATCTCCCGCTGAGTTGAAAATGAGAAACCTCGAGCTGGTCGTCCCTTGGTCGATAGAGCCCACAAAAGTTTGCCCAACGCTGCCCATTCTGATAACCGGCGAGAAATTGATTTGATTAACGGTATTGACGGCAGTTGCAGTGGCTATCTAGGTATTAGGAATGTTTTCTTTGCGAACTCAGAGAACTGCGATAAAGCTTTCTCGAGGCCTTTCCAAACAACGGCTGACCAAGGCAGCTATTTGTACTACCTGCAATAACATCACAAGAACATGATGTCCCGTCCATACCAGCCAGCTCACAGGGAACAGGACCCAAGTTGCTCTCCCCCTCACTAAGTTATGCGCTAAAATTGGCTTTTGGCGGAGGTTGTCAAGCATAGCTCAAGCGTGGGGTAAGGCTAAGAGTAACCGTCCGCCACAGGCTCGGAGTCTGTATGTGTATGTAGGGTCAAGCAACTGCCCGCCACTATCAAATTAGTCCCAACGCTAAATCTTTCCCCTGTTGACGCTACGGCGACAACACCTCCCAGACCTTGCTTCATAAGCAGGAAATTTCTCAGCTTTCCCTCTATCTTGTTCTTGTGTCGGTGTCGTACAGCGTAGCATCGGGGTGTGAAAATCCGTGCTGCAGCTAGTAGTCTCAGCCCCTGTATCCCGGGACTGCTCACCAATCCAACGGTCTTTGCGCTTGCGTATGTCGCTGACATGGTCCGAGTCTAGCCAAACCGCTGCGCAAGACCTCCGGAAAGCAAGACATAAAAAAAACAAAAAGTACACCACCTTGCCTCCGGAGTTGCACGCTACCTGAATGAAGTCACGAAGAGCCCCGCCGGCCGCCTGTGTTCGGGCTTTCAAGGCCGAGAGCTCGCAATGCAGAATCCGCGGCATGCACTTGATCCTTCGTCCTGGAGGGGGATAGAAAATTGACTCGATTTAGTGGATCGCCAGTCAGACGGGGGTCATTGCGAGACTAAATATGGCTTTGTGATACGATAGCGGCCCAAAGCTTCAAGAGTGGCCATGTCAAAAAAAGTAGTTGCGTCACAGCAGGTCGGTATCATGGGCCTTTAATTGAACGTTAGTTAGACTAGACTGGCTTTCCTGCTCAGTTCATTCGCAAGCTTCGAGAGAAATGATATCCTGCATGGCAAACCCATGCATCCTTGATTTTCTATAAGTATTCTACTCCACCCCCTGGGGCAAACAGGAAGAGTGTCGGAAACTCCACAAATATCGATCGGGGGTACCCTCTTTTACTTTTGGGTCCGCATACCTACTCCATAATAAACCCTTCCACGGGACATCACAATGGCATCAGTATCTGAAAGTCATTCCCCGGTTCCTCCTCAGGTGGTGGAGAAAGGCGCGTACTCTGGGGAAATCCATAACGGGTCCTATATCAAAGATACATCAATCCTAGCTGAAGAAACCCACGCAACCATAGCGCAGGCTCAACAGCCTCTCTGGTGTCGGATTCGACATACGCTACGAGAGCCATTTTCTGAGTTTGTTGGCGTCTTTATAATCGTTCTTTTTGGAGATGGATCGGTGGCTCAGGTTATTCTAAGTAATAAAAAGAACGGCGATTATCAGTCAATTAGTTGGGGCTGGGGGTCAGTATATACTTTTCCTCTATCCTGCTCCAACTACCCGAGAATAAGCAAGAAAGGGGAATATAGGAGATAAATTGGATATGACATCAGTTAACATAATTCACAGCCTTGGTGTTATGCTCGGCGTCTACTGCTCAGGTATATCAGGCGCGCATCTTAACCCAGCCGTCACCCTTGCAAACTGCATCTTTCGCAAATTCCCTTGGAGGAAATTCCCCATATATATGCTCGCCCAGACCCTGGGTGGATTTCTTGCCTCCGGGGTTGTGTACGGGAATTACATGTCCGCGATCGACATCTTCGAAGGAGGCGTTGGCATTCGCACCGTGGGTCTCGAAACCTCCACTGCGGGAATCTTCTGTACATATCCAGTCGACTTCTTGAACACAACAGGCCAGGTTTTTTCGGAAGTCATTGCCAGCGCGATCCTTATGTTCTGCATTTTTGCTTTGCTCGATAATGATAACAACGGTGCCCGCAACCTCACGCCATTGGGATTGTTTTTTGTGATATTTGGCATCGGCGCATGTTTTGGTTGGGAAACAGGATATGCGATCAATCTTGCGCGAGATTTCGGGCCTCGGTTGATGTCTTATTTCTTAGGATACGGCCATGAAGTATGGTCTGCTGGGAATTATTACTTCTGGGTATGTAATCTTTTCATGCACTTGCGAGTGGTTGTTTTCGATCATTATCAAGCCCTCTTTGATATTTTCTGTATTCCTCTATATGCTCCGTCCAGGGCTGACTATATATTTTCAGGTCCCGATGGTCGCACCATTCATTGGATGCACGCTGGGTGGATTCCTCTATGACGTTCTGCTGTATACGGGGCCTAGTCCCATCAATGCCCCATGGATGGGGTTCGATCGTCTCCTGCGACCCACCCCTGAAGTATGGTCGAACACAAAATCGGACTCTTATGCTTAGCGAGTGACGATTACGGTTCTGCATGTTATAATTTGTTACTGTTGCGGAGCCTCGCTGTGTATCGAATAACATGGAGTTCTAACCACTACACCAAAAAGGATCGATTCTTAGGATGGGGCCACTCATTTCAGGATTCTAATTTCTATATGTAGGATTTAGCACGTTTATCCGTTTGAAAAATTACTGTACATACATTACATAGGGAGTGAAAAACAGCGCTTGGCATCCACTCAGCGATACTCATGCAACTCACTGAATTATTATTATTATTTAATACGTTCACTTGTATGGAAACAGAATGGTGATGATATGCATATTCATTCCTCTCACCTGCAAAGCCCAGTGTGATTCTGCCATCAGGATCCGACTGTTCAACCTTTTCATAGTCCTATGTTTTTATGCACAAAAATGTGCTTGTGACTTTTCATAATTCAATTCATTTGAAGATCTTGATATGATAGTTACGGATGTGTGTATGTGCAGTATATTATTGGCCCGGTTATGCCTTTAGGGACAAACCTGCTTGAAAAATTTCCATGCAGCAGCGATTTCTCCGCCGGTACACTCTGTATGTATGCAAAGTGAAATAGGACGACGGCATGATTTCTGAAAGGTGGAAATAGGTGGTGCATATTGTGGTGATTGATACGCTCTTTCATTTTTGATAGCGGATGGATTCTCTTGCTCAGCATTTAAGGAGAGTCAAAGTTTTATTTATAGAAAGGGTCATATATTTTACTTATTAAATCAATACTTAGTCACCAGCCAAATCCCTGAGAACCGAGAATTTTTCAATGTATCTCTGTTCTCCACAGCGATCTCCTTTATCCTGTGCGCTAGGTATTGGAAATTTGGCGAGTCACCGGCCATGGAAAAAGCAAGGGTCTTGTTATCTTGAGGCACAATCATGGTTTGGTCCTCACATTCCTCTGTTTAATTCCATTTATGTTTGGGCAATCTTCAAGTATGATTGAGCTGGATGGGATATTATCCCATGTCAAGTATGATCATCACACAGTATGTGATTAACAAACTGAAGACATGATGAAAGCTAAGCTAGTACTAATTTAAAGATCTAGATTAGGAAATTATTTTGTGTCTCACAAGAAAGACTCAATCAAATGCTCTTGAACAGGTGAAACAGAGCATCTTCTAGAAATGACAACTGAATTTTTCTGAGGTTTGAACATAGAAGGCAGTTAGTGGTTGTCATATTATGTGATTATGAATGGTGGCTCTCCTGGCCTGAATGATGCATAAATTCTTTCAAATCCTCAAGATCGAAGGAGCATATATTTTCACTGTGTAGGGAGGAATAGCATTTGTGACATGATGTATAAACAATGTGGCAGTAGGTAAAAAATGTAAAAAGCAAATAAAGCCAGTAAACTTGATTTAGGCACCCATAATTGGGTTGTTGGTGGGATGGCATAAGAAGCCATCACTGCTGCGTCTTTCCCAACAACAACCTCAATTTCTGTCTCTGAGCAACAACGCCTGAGCTTGAAGTGATTGTGAGCAGCGTCAAAATGGCCTCCTCAATCGTCAAATCAGCATGGAAAATAATCCCCATGTTCCCCTCCCGCAATGTTTCCCACACCGTCGAATTCTACACGCAGAAACTCGGCTTCGAGCTCGGTAGCGTGAAGCCCGAAGAAAGCGACGGCGATGATGCATCATCAGAACTATACTTTTGCTCCATCTTCATCGGCAGAAAAGCAGAGGCCAACATCTACTTCTCCCTGGCCAAAGCTGAAGAATTCAAGCCGGCTCAGGCACTAATTGCACTTGGAACCACCGAATTGGACGAGTACTACGCCCACTTGAAGGGTCGTGGGGACGTGGAAATTGCAGATGAGCTCGAGGATACGGCATGGGGGTGGAGATGGTTTACCATTAAGGACAATGATGAGAATTCATTGACGTTTTTCAAGTTTTTGGAGGGAGGAAATCCGGGCGTTGAATGAGATTGTATGAGGCAATACAGTTAAACATGCAAAGAAACCGTTGTAGAGAATTAGCCCCCATCTAACATTATACACATGCCAAGCATAAATACTTCACTCAATATCTCATACACATCTCACACAGCTAGTATAAGATGCACTGGATATATGCTTATGGCTGTCGATGTATATCAGCGATGCCAGGAATCGGCCAGAAAATGACCAGATTCCAGAAATTAAAGCGAGCCATCGGATATTCCGCGTAATTTTCTTGTGCGCACATTGAGTCTTGGATTAAATGTAGATTTACTGCTACCGAGCCTCTGTAAATAGCAAGCCAACCTGTAACTGTAGGGTAAGGTTAGGCCCAAAGGAGTCCGTAAGGCTTGATCACTATGAACAGAGGGTAGTGCCCTTATCATGAGTAGTAAGGATATTGTTTAGAGGATGCTTATAATCAATGATAAGCATGGCTGGTGGCCTAGGTCCCAAATGTCTGCTGAGGGTCCTAGGGCTTATCTGTGTTCGCAGGGGGGTTGGCTTGGACGAACGGTATAGGATAGAGCTGTATAGAAAGGGGGAATAACCAAGACTATGTTGAACGTGTGAAAACCTTGATTGAGGGAAAATCTATCTATGTTCTATAGGGTAAGGTACACACGTGGCCCGCGACACCCCCACCCACTATAGAAACATGCAACCAAATTACATATTAATATCCCGAAGACATCCATATAGATCCATCTCTTATTCCATTCAAAAACAGTCAGTAAAATTGTCCCTATAAATGTCCCTAATTCACCTTAATTAACCCCTTCCAAATGCCATATTTTGTAGTGCCGAGCGGCTTCGTGAGGCTGTCTGCTGAATTCGCTACCTTTGCTGCACTTGGGATCTTTATAACCAGCCCCCTATTCCGCTCCGCTCTAGGGTTTGCAAGTTCCAAATCTTCCCTAAAAATCACGTCCTTTGTCACGTACAGCTGACTGTTAGATTGATCAATCAGGCAATAATTAGTGAACCCTTCATAACCTGCAAAAATCAACTCCTTTGAGCGAGATTCCAACTTATTTGCTGGCTTAGGAGTCAGCTTCAAAAATGCCCTGCATCCCCACTGTTGCAAGCCTCGAGCTGATGGTAAGGCACCTAGCCAAGCTTCATAGGAGGTAATTAGTTTAGGATCCAGTTCAGGATTCATTCACCTTTACAAATGGTCATACAACATCGGTAATTATTCTCTCCATCTGTGATATCTTACACCATCAGGGAGAGCATGCGCTGGAGCGCAAATCCTATGATCAACTAACTACACTTAATGAACTGGCTGGGACTGAAGGGTCACTGTGTTGGATTATTTGCAGAAAACTAGCGCTATGCAGGTTCCCCAATCTTCTAAGTAAACACTGGACACGCATTTCTTTGCATCTCGTCGTTTTTTGATGTTTATCCATGCTGATATTATGTGAATTGCTGCCTCTTCTTTTTATATATTGTCAGCGCTCTCTTTCACGTGACCTGCCGCCACCTCCATAGATTCCAATGTTGTATGTTTTTGTTCGCCAACTTTTTGCACTGTTCCTGGAACTCTGCCAGTGCTCCTTTTACCCCGTCGCTGTGCACCCTTTCTTTGTTCACTAGACTGGTTTGAAATATCACTATTTTGATATTTCGTGGCTGCCTCCTGGTTACACTGTATGGGCGCATTCCGCTAATTACTTTAAAACGATCATCATAGCTCCTGTAGCTTAAGGGACATGGAAACCGATTGCCACGGAGTGGGGATTGGAGCAAGAGAGGGCAATCAATCCGTGGCTCCAAATCGTGTATTCTAAAGAGGAGAAGTGAGGAGAAAACAACGCTTCCTTGATCTATGAATTAGCGTCGGCATTTATTGCTGGCTTCTGTTTGTGATGCGTGGTATGCAGGAGCAGCGGGAAGACGTCCCTCAGAGATCGGCAACAATCACATGTTTGACCCTCCCGTGTCTGTCACTGACTCGCTGGTCTGACGCAGTTCAGGCCAAGAAGAGGATGCAAGTTTCCGGAGCGTTCAGCAACCAACAAACTTGTTCGGACAAAGAAGTTCCGTTTCAGCGCTGGCCGATTTTTCAAGGCCGGTAATGTGCCGGCCGGAGTGAGAATGCCGAGATGCGGCTGAAACGATGACTCAGCAGTAGCTCGGGCTGACTTGCACCGAGATGCATACGCGCTAGTCCGGGAACGGCGTGGGGCTCTTTTAACCTTTGAACTTCGATATTCGGGAGTGGAAAGTGGTTCGTTCTTCACATGGGTTGATGCCGCTTGATGGGATCCATGAGCAACCATGGACAACTAAGGGCATGGCCATGGGCGGTGGCTTGACTGAGATGTTGATTACCTTGCCCTTTGCATGCTGACTGGCATATGCCTCATCAATAATTTGGAAAATATATACGTCTGCTTCCTTACATCGCACCTCGTCGCACTATGTTACGTTCTATCAAGTGAGGCGCCATGGATCATCGTTATTTTTGGGAAGCTGGCTGCTGCATAGTGGTGAATCATACATTGAAAGCGGGTATCAAATCTATTTAATATGGAGATCATGAAAGCTTTTTCTTCAATGATATCATTCTCGTGACACCCCGTACTCGTGTAGTTGCCCTTTATAATAAACCTTTCTCTTTCTCTCTCTTTTTAAAATTTACTTTGCTTTCATTTCTTTTCATTCCTTTCCCTTTGCAAGGTGGCTGTGTATTCCTCTCTCCATATAAAAACCATTGCGGACATTTTCATTGGCTTCTATTAAAATTGTCATGGGAGGTCGGGCACGTTGTATGCTCCTTTGTGTTTAATAGGCCTGCAATCTTGCACCCACCACCCAACACCATTTCTTGCCGGAAAGAGCCCTTTTTTTAATTTTTTTTTTTTTTTTTTCAGTTTCCCGTTCCTATTTCGCATCAATAAATAGACCATTTTTCGTTCTTTTCTTTTTACTTATCGTTGTCGCTTTGGACTTATTAGAGATATTCATACGGGATCCACACCCTTTCCTCGACCGCATATCTACCTAGAGCCGCCTGATTTACCACTACGTGACCTCGTATAAAAGGAACTCGGGCATTTCCGACCCAACGAGCTGGTGACAGCCCCGTGAGTAAGGACAAAAGAAAGTCTTCCCGATCCACATGGCCTCCCGTTTCACATCAAGGGCGGTGCTCAGGCCACTGGCGTACGCTTCAATATTTGCTGCCACGGGTGGTATCGCAATCTACACAGTTACATCGTATACGAGCGGCCCAGGCCGACCCGGAAGCCAGACTAGACCGTTGTTGCCAAGCGATATACCCCCCAGATTCCCGAAAATAAAGCCTAGACATGAACAGATATCCGACCTCAGACGCAGTGGGAATAACAAACCCCACCTGACTCAAGGAACAGAGTCAAAAACACACCATGGAGGAGAAGAAAAGAAGGAAGAAGAGGGTATATACGACCTCCTCATAATTGGAGCAGGCGCTACAGGGGCAGGAATTGCCTTAGATGCGGCAACGCGCGGGTTGAAAGTAGCCCTCGTCGAACGAGATGACTTCAGCAGCGGGACGAGCAGTAAAAGCACAAAACTCGTCCATGGTGGTGTTCGATATCTCGAAAAGGCCATTTTGAACCTGGATTATAATCAATATAAGCTGGTAAGGGAGGCGCTGCACGAGCGGAAATATTTCCTTGATATCGCTCCACATCTCTCGACCTGGCTGCCCACTCTGCTGCCGATTCGCACATGGTGGCAGGCTCCGTATCTTTGGGCTGGGACGAAGATGTACGATTTGCTCGCTGGCCACCAGGGGTCGCCGGAAGGGTCGTATTTTATGACGAAGAATAGAGCTATGGGTGCGTTTCCAACGCTTAATGCGGATGGGATGGTTGGGGCGCTGTGTTATTATGACGGCCAGCACAATGATGCGAGAATGAACGTTTCGCTGGCTATGACCGCTGCGTTGTATGGTGCTACCGTGGTTAATCACATGGAAGTCACTGGTTTGGAGAAGGATGCCAGTGGAAAGCTTTGCGGGGCGCAAGTTCGAGATACCCTTTGTGATAATGGGGATGAAAACCGGGTATTTACCGTGCGTGCACGGGGGATAATCAATGCGACTGGGCCATTTTCAGATGCCATTCAACAGATGGATGAGCCGACGAAGAGGAACATAGTGGCACCGAGCAGCGGAGTCCATATTGTTCTCCCCGGATGGCTTGGGCCTCAGAAATTTGGACTAATAGACCCTTCCTCGGACGGGCGGGTGATTTTCCTTTTGCCATGGGGAGGGAATCTGATCGCTGGGACTACGGATAACCCCTGTGAAGTAGAGAAATCGCCCATCCCTCAGAGCAAGGATATCGATTGGATATTGAACGAGATTAGAGAACAACTCACACCGGAGATTGACCTTCGCCGTTCTGATGTGTTGTCTGCGTGGTCTGGTATACGGCCTCTGATCCTGGACCCAAACTCGAAGAATACTGAATCTCTTGTGCGGAGTCACCTAGTCGCAGTCTCAAAATCTGGCCTGCTCACCTGTGCTGGTGGGAAATGGACCACGTATCGTGAAATGGCTGAGGATGCGGTCAACAAGGCCATAAGGGAATTCCAGCTGAAGCCACAGGGACACCGTCAGCAACCTAATATCAGCGGAACTGGTGCTGACGAGATCGCACCACTCCTTGACGGATCCTGCCAAACGCACGTTCTGCCAGTCATCGGAGCGCACGGATATCACAAAACTCTATACATCGATCTCATCCAAAGATTCAACCTCGATGCAGAAGTTGCGCTGCATTTGGCACATGCTTACGGCGACCGCGCCTGGGAAGTTGCCTCTATATCCGCAGCTTCTGCCTCCTCTGCAACTCCAGGCAACGCTACCAACACTGCACTTTCACCCACTTCTCACGAACGCCTCTCACCCTCTTATCCCTACCTCAAAGCCGAAATCAAGTACGCAGTCAAGAACGAATACGCCATGACCGCTGCAGACCTTCTTGCACGGCGTACCCGCCTAGCCTTTTTGGACACCAATGCGGCTCTGCAAGCCCTGCCAAGTGTAATAGACCTCATGGGCGATGAGCTGAAATGGAGCCGCGCAAGGCGAGAGAGCGAGTGGGTTGAAACGGTCCGCTTTCTAGCAACTATGGGCTTACCGGAAGATATGATGAGTGTCACGAGAGAACAGGTTATGGCGGGGAAAGTGGCTGCGAAGATAGGGGAGGATTCTGTGGCGAGCGAGTGGGCGACACGTGAGTAGAACAGAAAATACCCCTTTCTCCTTCTCTCTTTTATTCTTTTGTGGTGAGAGGCTTGAACGCCGTCTTTCTCTCTCCTCAGTTGCTGATTATTAGCGTGCAATGGACAGAACCGCAAAAACCATCAACCGCAGCTGATGGCTCGATCAAAATTAGCCTGAGCCAATAAGCTAGACAAAAAATTAAAGAAAATATAAAAAGATAAAAAGCGAAAGAAAAAGAGAGGTAAAAAAAGGAAAGAGCACTTAAGTAGAAGAGGGAACAATGATATGGCCGATTGATTATAGAATTCATCCCCCCCCTAAACAGGCCATTATTTTTGATATTTTGAAATATTCATCATAGGTGCATAGCGTTTTGGTTTTTAAAGACATATTTCTATTAGCGAATAATACATAGAAGGGAGGGAATGGAATGAGATAAAATCAATAATACAATTGCTTCTTCATCAGAATAGGCAGGCTTCAATGCAGAACGCTCTAGCTGGTGAGACAAATATACGCTATTATTCTTTTTTCGCAAGGCAAGTGTATATTCGGCCGGGAATCTAAGAAGCGCGACGGTAATATGAATAGTGGATTGAATACGATTCTGACATAGGAAGAGAAGGAATAAGGAAAGGGAAATAAAAGAAACATACCAGGGGTTTACGCGAGGAAAGCAAGACAAAAAATATGGAACGACAACAATCCCCGCCCATCTCTAATATATGTACTCCACACCAAAAATAACTCCGAGAAGCAATACACTCACTACTCCTTGTGCAGGAGGACTCCGGGAATGAACCCCACAGGTATATACACATCATCCAAAAATGACATTCCAAAATGCCCAAGGGAAGCTAGTTACGAAAAACGACATCTATTCCGGATGGCCAGTCGTAGCACGATACTGAAACAAGAAAAAGAAAGAGACTGGAATGCAACATTTCTACTATCCAGTCATCTCAACATCCTTTTTCTCATCGGAGGAGCCTCTGCGTTCATCATTTTCGCGAACCGAAGTATCCTGCTCTGAAGCATCAACTGTACCACTCAGGCCATCCTCCGCCGTCGGGGAGACGTGATTGTGATTGCGAGCAGTCGGGATTTTGCTGGGGTTATCTAAACTGGCTTCTAGACTACCAAGCAAATCAACTTCGCCGTTCTCGAACCGGACGGTGGCGCTGTGTGGCTCATGAGGTGCTAGTGTTGTGGCCGACGATGGATTTTCCTGTGGATGGAAAGGTTGAGTGGCGGAATCAGGCTTAACGTCGTCAATTGGGCTACGGGATTTTTCTCGTGGGGTTGGGGTGCCATTTTGATTGTTTGCGGGTGCTTTTGTTTCGTTATTTGCGGATTCAGAAAGCTGGGGTTGTTCGTCACTAAAGGAGATATCCTCGGTTGGTTCAGGGACATTGGAAACTGGTTGGACGGGGCGTGGAGAAGGCATTTTTATAGGGGCTGGGGTTTGGGGTTGTGATTGGGGTGATGGAGGGATCGTCTCGTCCGGAGGCTCTGTGGGACGAAGTGTAGTGGTATCGGCTGCAGGTGGGAGTTCTGGTGAATTGGGTTTGTCGGTTGGTGGAAATGCGGCATCTTCGTGTTGCTCCTGTCTCGGTAGTGAAGATTGTTCGTGTATATCTAGGTTGAGTTCCTCTTTCTCAGGAACTGTTGGCGTATTCCCCGAATCATCTTGTTCAGATTTAATAACAGTTCCAGGAGACTTCGATTCGGGCGCCGATTCTTCTCCCTCGTCACTCTCTTCGCCCTCGTTTTCCTCGTCCTCGTCCTCATCGTCATCCTGTAATCCTGGCGTAGCAGTGGAGCTGCCATCTTGCGCTGTACCCGACATCGTCACGTCCCCAGCAGTTTCGGTTCCGCCAGGAGTGGTTGGCGCAGTTTCACCTTCCCCTGGCGCAAACATCACCTTCTTCCGTCTACCTTTTCCAATACCTTTCGCCTTCCTTTTGGGAGGGGGGTGTTTCTTTTTTATTGGTGCAATCATGCTTGAATCAGTCTCTGCGACAACCACGCCCTGGGTATCTACCACCCCAACACCCTCAACAACCGTCCCTGGAGCGGGCGATGCTTCAACAACGGTCGCATCGCTATTCTCAGGAACGGCTTCAGTATTTTCTGTGATTTCCCCTTCTACTTTATGACCTTCAGGCACCCAGGCTTCATATATCGAAACATTTCCCGTCGTAGGATCGACTTTCTTGAATTTGGTTTTCCTCATTGTCGGTTTAGGTTCGGGCTGCACTTCTGCAGTGCCGTTTATTGCGGTTGATCCATACAATGACGACAATCCAGCTCTTCTCTTCGCGAGAAATTCTGCTTCAGGGGGCTCAATATGTCGCGGTACCAATGTCCACTTTCCAGCTGTAAAAGTGCGTTCAAATGGAGGGGCCGCAACAGGTTCATCGGCGTCTTTGATCTCCTTTTCGTCGTCCTCGACCTCAGTAGGTGCGGGTCGAATATACTTGCATCCGGCTCTAGCGGCGCGTAGTAATGCTCGACTCATTGGAGTTAAAAGGTGGCTGTCTCTGGGCATAGGTAATTCGGGTAGGGCCTGCGATCCTCCTAGCCTTGTATCTGCTCGTTCAATTTTCGGGTTCTGGTAAACCACCACTGGCTGCCGGACCCAGCGCCGGACGGGAAAACCTTCAAAAACATCGTGATCAACCTGTCCCGTTCTCGTCCTATTAGGAACGTTTTCTGTAAGTGCTTGTGACCGACGCGAGGATCGGAACTGTGAGGAGCATTTGTTAGTAGGGTATATGCAAATGGTGAGCCTTGTGTTGAAAATAATCGGTTAAGTAGTTAACACAGCCTTCATTCGCGCATTAACTACATTAACACGCCGAGTTACTCCTAGGTACATCCCCTAGAAGACTCATGATGAGGTATTTATCCAACACGTCGGTATTGAAGAGGAATTGAATTAGAGGCATACCGGAGCCATCGCGATCAATGGAGGTTGGCACGGCCAAACTCCACTCTAAGGATCAGATATGTGTACGTCGAGGGTCGGAGTGATTATACGGTTATTCCTCCTGTCTGGGGTCAATCGATCGCCTTCTTATCAGGTCTGGCGCATCCGTCGTAGCTGATTGTCCTCGTCCTCCTCCCGCGCAATCATCCAGAACACGCTAAAACTGAAAAGCCAATCACGTGACTATCAGCAATGGTAACATTTTCAATTGTGGCGAATAGGGGGTGCAAGATGAAGGCGGGAAGAAGATATGGCTTAAGTGTATGAACGGGTGTGATATTTGATGAGTTTAGACAGATACTATGTAATTTCTTTAGTTGTGTGTAATCTGCGGAAAGCCACTGCCGGTATCACATATCACATATATAAGAGCTGGGATGGCCGCCAGAAGGTCGAAATCGCCCATATGAGAAGACACCATGAAAAGAACATGAACAAAAAAGTGAAAAAAAAGTTCTATATATGTACACAGGGTTAGCTAGACTCCGCTGGCAGTAGAAATAACTCTTCATTCTACCGCGTCATAGCCCCAAGGTTAAGGAGTGTCCATCGTGTCCCACCCCCAAGTTTACGCTCAATCCCAACTAGACAGTGACCATTTAGTATCATAACCGGATTAACGGTAGGAAGAGCCTATATGCTTACCCTGTATCCTTCTGTCGCAGGATGCCGCCCTCACTCCCAGATTCTTTCCCCTACAAGCCGAGGATGTTAGCTGATGCTCGCTCTTCATTCTATTCAAAACCCGGGATATAGGATTGTAGTAAACGTACCGTGGCTTCGCCCTCGACAACCAATTTATCTAGTTGATAGAATTGGCTTATGATGGTTTGTCTCTGTGGCGGTGGGTAGAGTGGTTAGCACAGTTCTGGTGTAATTTAGAGAGCAACCAATATTCCGGTATTCGGAACAGGATGCGCAGCGGCGGAAGAGCCAACCTTCATCATGCGCAAATCTTGTAGTCCTTTCTGCATCAATTCCTGTATTTTCCGTTCCTCTGTTACATGCTGACTTTCCCGAAATGCATCTATCGTTCTTCTCCGCGCATATTCTCGGAAGTTATATGCGGCGAATTGGCGTGATTGACGGAGGAGCGACCGGAGCTAGTGATACGTAAGGGTTAGCACAATCGTTGGCAATATATGAGGACGTTCATCCAGAATGTGTCATAGAATTCAGAGGGAAAGAATGATGATACAACACGAAGCATAGGAAAATTGAGCACCATACCAACGAACGAGCCTGGAAGGCGGAGTTCGCCTGAGTGACAACGGACATAATAGCAGGAGTTATAGACCGCTGATATCTCAGCAATTCCTCTGTCCCTTTTTGTTTCGTCTCGGACAGCGAATATTCTCTCGATTGCCTAGCCGAACGCGGGATATAGGGCGTGGCGGAGTGCGGGGGTCCGATGGTCAGAAACCGAGTCACTGGAGCCTTCAAATGCTATATTTGTTCGGAATATCGGTAGTATCAACAGCTAACAACGATGGCGCATGAAGATAACTACACCTAGTCGAAGGATTAATATCCGCGGAATTTGATGAGAGCGGAGAGGTGTTTTTGAGTCTTCCGCCTGGCGTGGCTTTAGCGTAAGGCCGACAAATAATGATGCAGTAACGGGGTAGAAGAGAAAAATGCAACTGAGTTAAAAGTGAAATTAAACGAAGCCTGTAGAGTAACAAAGTAGAGTTGTCCCCTCCTTGTGTCGGCGAACGGTGGCAGCGGATGCTTGGGGCGCGCTTGGAAGTTCTCAAAAATGTTCCTGATGACGCTAGCCCAAACTGAACCCGAATCTTAACCCCGACGCCCGCTTGCTCCGAGCTAGCAACATGACCGTTTCTGGGTCGATAACGTTGCTCTTTTCCTTGTAAATTGTCAAGCACATTTTATATACGTGTGCACATCTCACTTCAGTGTTGCTCCATGTCTCGGAAAATGATGAGGCAATTGCCAACACCACCTGCCAGTCCAGCGGTAGGAGCGGGTTCAACCAGTCTGCACTCAACGACAGATAACTCAAGCGCGGAGCTTTCACGGAAGCTAGATTGTGTTTTAGAACACTATCTTGGTCTGTTAGATCAGCAGCAACGGCTGCAGGAGGAGATTGGTCGAGAGTTTTCCTCTGTATGGTTTCCCACCATCTCTGCGATATCTATCTTCATTTTATATCCGCAAACAGGAGACCAAAATGCTAACAGATTAATCGTCCTCTAGGGGTTTTTCTCGCTTGCGCGCGCGAATAACTCGTGTCCACCAGGCCGCCGGTATGGCGAAGACTACTATGATGAGAGGATGAAGCCAATAAAGAAACTGTATGCCCTTCCAGTGTAACTCTCTATCTTATCCTGCGGGCCTCATCTGGCTCGAAAACATGTAGATCGGCACGGGCAGCAGGCAAAGGCTAACCAGAACCTATTCCGCCAATAGATCAATTATCCCCCCTTCGGAAGTGCCTGCTCAAGACAAACCTACCATGCTAAGCTCGAACCAAAGAAGGAATACTCCGTCATTCACCATTGAAAACGTTTTGCTCTCATCTGTTAACGTGAAAGAAACGAAGGACACCGAAAGCAAGGATGACGAGACTGGTCCCAGCTCATCTTCGCCATCCCGAAGCTCCGATCCAAATGAGCCGGATCGTTTCACGGGACCCGAAAAGTCGAGTACTAATCGGCAATCCTCCAACCCACTCAACTGGTTTGGAATACTTGTTCCCCCAGCTTTACGAACCGCCCAACAATCGTTTTATACGGCCCTTGAAGGCCCAATCACTACATTGGCTGGTGTGATTACTGAGATGCGCGAAGTTGAGAGAGAAGTAGAGGCATTGAGAGGTATGCTGGCCGCTGCAACAATCGACAATGATGGAAATGGAAGTGGGAAACAATAGTGGTAAAGACAAGGCCCGTTCTTTCTAGAAATTTAGTGTTGTATTTACATACCACCCCAACGGCAACTTTTATATCCCACCTAGACCAGTTTCATTGAATGCAGTGTTGATATGGATGTATAGTTGATATATGCTTGATGCTCTGGTTGTCCTGAGAGCTGTGGGAGTGTACCATGTTAATGCTCAAAGCTGATGCTTAAACCGTCAACTGCTGGAGCCAAAGGGCTCAATTACCACCAGCCTAAATTGGAGGAAGAGGGGCTGGAATCACACTGGAGAGCTAGTCTTGGCTGACATAAACCTATGGTGAGTGAGATATAGGACTTTCTGTGTGCTTAGATAGCCATAGTTAAATCTTTACGAAGTCCGAACATTTTCGAAGTAGACACTTTATTCAGGGAGCAATTATCCAGTAGATTATTTAATAAGTAGTTATCAATTTGCTCAAACAAATTAGACTAATATCACAGCATTATCAGCTACTTGCTGGACTATGTAAGTGGAGAGTAAGCTCCCCAGCAACCTCATCCCGAAAGCATGTAATGGTATAGACGTGGAATGAAAGACAACATTAATTATTCGAAAATCAGGGTCCAATATATTCTAGAATTGTCGCCATTTCTGAATCGAATACTAGGGCAGGGTGAGAACTTAAACGTGTCCGTAAAGAGCGGTAGAGCATCATTGTTTCTTCATCCGTTTCTGCCATGTCAGTACTGAGTCATTCGGTAATGTCGCAGTTTTTCTGGTTTCAAGTACCGCAGCACAATCAGCCTCATCAAGATCAATAGCTTTATGTCAGGGAGTGCTCTGTTCTTACGTGGAGCCATGTTTAGAGAGCTTCGCGGCAGAATGGAGGTAACTCGAAGCGCATCTCAGATTGTCCTGCCCAAATTTGCATCGGTCAGAAATAACGAACTACGCTGGTTCTCAGAAAAATACAACACAGGAAGACTACAGTGTAGTCCATTATCCGGGGTAGGATGGCTTTTCCCTAGAAGCTAGTTTTGTCTTTGATGAAGGTAACTAGTCGTGTTGCCTGTGGAACCGTTATAGTTGTGTTGGATGACACTGGATCACTGTGTTCACGGTCTGATGATGGTACGATATGTTCGAAAATCTGTCGCTTCTTCCTTTTGCTGCTTTCCAATTTCTCCTGGTAAAGTTTGCACGTTCTCAGTGGTATGTTGTTGACCGAGAAGATACGAGAGGAACATACATCTGGAACGGGTGATGGGGTGGGATTAGAGTTTTTTAAACTCCCGCGCTCTCCGAACTCTAATCGCCGGTTCCCCGAACCTAATCTAAAAATGGAATAGGGGTAACTATCGTGGATGCCGATGGCCCGTCCCGAGATCCAAAGAATTTTCGGCATGATATTGAGGTGGTGTCTGCTCCGCAATGTCAGCCTCATTGAGATGAATGACGTCTTTATTACATTTGTTATTCGACATATATTTATGCTACATGCACCGAAATTTCCGCCTTTTTAACTCCCTTTTGTGCGTTTTCGACGTATCAGGCGCGCCGTCAGGCCTTTGCGAGCTGTAAAAGTAGGTATCGTTTGTGAAACTTGAATACGGTAGAGTAGGAGAAGTATCCATGAAATTGTCATCGTAATTTTTCAATGATAGGTCCTTCCTGGTTGGAGAATAAAGCGGTTGGAATTGACGTTGACATTGATAATCAAACAATAATGTAGATAGGATGATGTCTTGATATTAGAGAAACACTGATATTGAACACCACAGGCATAAGCAGAGAAAACAATTTAAGAGAAATATAATGGACGGAGGAGGAAGAAGAACATGCATTTGCAAATGATACATGCCTAGGGCTGAAGAAAGAGGCTTTTGGAAAATAGCAAGACGCTTTAGCTAAAGAAGGGAGCAATATTTTAAGATACCATTCATGAGTTAGTGCTTTTGAAGTGGAATTAAATACTCTTCTAAAACTAGGATACTTTGATATGCGGTTCCGGGAATTTCAAGCCTACTAACCGTAGTTGGCACCATTTGGCTTTACCGTAGAGCACATATCGTGAGTGTCCACAAATGGCACTTATAGTCATCCTCGCTCATCCATGGTGATTTTGAAGCGATCCCCTTTCCCCTTCAGGGTGTGTACCCTGTAGAAAATCTTCATCGTAGTAGCTGGGACATCTCAGTCTTTTCGGTCCTTTACCTTTGCGGAATGGCGTCACATGGGGGCTTAAATCTCTCAATCCCGGCGCTTCCACCCGCTCTTGAGGGGTTGTTCTTGGGGGATGTTGTTTTTGGAAGTCATGAATTTCATCTTCTGCAATTTCGAATGGCTGTGTGTGATCATACGCAGGAGGCGATCGCTGGGGCAACGAGTTCGAAGATGATCTGATTTTTTTTCGTCGTGGTGGGAGCATAAAGTGGTTCCGTGGGAGGGTGGGTGAGAGCTGTCCGCGTCTCTGGGATCTTGGGGAAGTGTAACATTTGTGAGGTTTGCGTACGAGAACGGGAGTTGAAGGAGCACCAAACTTAGATCTGTGTGCCTGAGCGGAAGCGGACGGGGAAGCCTCCATCGATAGCGCAATCTCGAAACCTTCACACGGTAGGGAAGAAGATTGGTTCGGGAACCTGCCCCCAGAGTTAGATGGTGAAGGTGACATGTTTTCCTTATCGCTTCTGACAGAAGAAATGTGGTGATGGCCAGTGGCCAGTTGGGATTCCGGAAAATCGTCGGCGAGAAGTGCTTCTTCCCTTTTCGCCTTGCTCAATGACGGAGAGTCATCATATCCGTGCATGCTATTTGAAGATTCGTCATACAAGCCATCAAGCCATGATTGGACATCAGAAATGGAAGTGTCTTGGAGATGCTGCGCAAGTTTTGCTTCGTCCAGGCTCAGTTGAGGGATTTCTGTTTGATAGGGAGGCAGCGGTACTCTTTTCGGCTTACTTCGGTTTAGATATTGCGAATTGGATAACCTTGGAGTGATTCTCCGGTGAGGAAAGGACGGAGAATGGAATCCGCTACTGATCGGCTCATCCGCCATCGGTACAGTTGTCCATCGCGTTCCATTTGGAGACACCACCGGATGCAGCAGCAACGGCGAAGGCAGTTGATCTGTAAAGGCAAAATGATTGTCTTCCGGCTGTCTCCCCCAGGTTTTGTTGGTACTAGTGCTGTGAATATCCGCCTTCTGCCAGCTTGGAGAGCTTGCTCTCGGCAAAATTGGGGACTCTAGCACATGTTCAGTTGAATGCAGAGATGTGCTGGCATTCTGGAAGATTTTCCTCATGTGAACTGAGTGGCTAGGGGAGGGAACAGATCTCTCCAGTAGTGCTCGGGACCCTCTCTTGCGTCCTGTATTCGGTGGAGTTTTCCCCCATGTTTGAGGAATTGATGCATTATCCCCCTCTAGCTGATTGTTATTATGGTGATCATGATGTTCTTGGTGATATATAAGTTAGGATCACCTTGTATCTCAACAATATAAACCCAGAAATGGGATGAGTAGGAAAAAAAACTTACCGTCCATTAACTCCGGATGAAAATCCATTCAAATTCACTCTCAACAAATCACTGGAATATCACGAACTGACTGAATCTAGACCAGATAACCGGAATCAGAGAACTATTTCGCAGGGACAGCTGGTAGCGCAGAGACGGGATTTACACAGGCCGTTGTTCGATCCAATAAACTTTGACGGCATCAATATCTGCTATTTTGTCAACAATCAATGGATTTATTGAGGTTGGGAAGGGACAGACGCTGAGGAATTTCCAGGGGTGATTCTGGCAGCCGCGATTGAACAACATCTCAGTCGCGTCAGTACAGAAGGCGCATGGAGCAGATTCTGGCAAGTTGGTAAGTATGGACTGGATGCTGAAGAACGTCATCATTCTGCTAATGCCCTTGGTGTAGTGTCGATATTCCGCCCATGGTCAGCAAGACATGGACGTGAGCGATTCCAAGTACCACCAATCAATATCCTTTGTGGGTAGCAGAGCTTCTGATAAACAGATTTCTGAAGGCATGAAAACAACCCAAAGTTGACCACGGTTCCATGAACCCTCAAAAGCTGGTTTAACGCTTTAATAATTCTCAAGCTCGCTTCATCTTGTCGAGTAAAGCAGCGTCGCACAATGGCTGGACATACCCAGAGTATCCCCTCACGTTGAAGCAATTGCGTTGATATGATGACACCTACAGCGCACATACACTCTGCACATTGGGAACTACCCACAATCAGAGGATCGTTTCTCATCAAATTATAAAATTAATCTCTGAGGATTCCGCGCATTCTGAATGCTGAATTGAGGTTGGTTGGCGACGATGATAACCACGTAACAACGAATATGATGGCCGCATATTTCTCCTCTCTCTCTCTCTCACTGCCAACCATCTTGTGGACGAAGCGTGGTTGTTTCGAAACAGATCAAGAGAAAACCCTTGTCGCCTATCATCTTGAAACCGAGTGTCTCACGCTAGCAACTCGGCAGCTCACATGGAGATCGTTAATTGCAGGGGAGCCGGTCCCACCACCCAAGCCCGGGGTGTCCCTTAGCACAACGCTTTTCCCTGAGCCAGACAGGCCAGAGTTTTCAGCCCCCTCCCCCCGCCACAAAAAAAGAGAAAAAAGCTTGTTCTACTGGATAGACAATGCGGTTCCTTTATGATGGCAGCATCGGATGGGTAAGTCCGGACAGGTAGCAATGCTTGCAATGGCATTTTGAAATGAGATGCTTTTGTTCAAAACATGTTATTTTTTCGATATCGTGGTCTACTTGATCTCATGAGCCGGGATCAACCAGGCGCGAACCGCCCCCGGGAACTCTGGAAGCGCTCATGGATTGCAAAACTGGGAGGCTACGCCTACATGATACGAAGATGGAACCAGGGGAAATGAGTACGCGAGAATATAGCCGCCAAACAACGCTCTTTTCTCGATATCTTGTTACTGCAAAATATTACAAAAAAAAAGGATTGGAAAGTGGAATTCTAACTGTTAACAATTGAGGCTGTTGGTGACCTCTGTTGATGCCCGTGAGTTAACTAGTTCTCACCAATCGTTCGAATGACAGTGTGCCGAAGAGGCGAAAGTGCGTTGGGTTGCCGAACGCGGCTGGTTATTTTGCGCCTCACTAACGCTGGACTAACAGAGCCTAATATCGGGCCTTGCAAGGGGAGCCTCTTTCTACCACCAATAACGATTCCTAAATACCCCGCTGCGTGTGGATCCTATCCCGATACGAGCAGTTGGAAGCCTGAGCCATTGTTTCGAATTTCTCAAGTCCCGTCCCGCGAGCGAATGGGGAAGAGTTCAGCAGGCTTGCGATGGTTGACGTCGGGAGGAATACAGCCCAGCGTCCCTTTCATTTTAACGAAGATTCTTTCGATCTTCCATTCATTGACTCCTACGTTTGTCAGTGTGCTTCAGTCGCTCTGCAAATTGGGCATTTTTTTGGTCGTGAAAGGGACGACGTTCGTTCCTTTGATACTTTCTTTTCTCTATTTTTATCTTTATTTTCTTTTGACTTTTTCGTCAGTCTTTCTTTCTTGCTGAGCTAGAAGCTCTACAGTCGCTCGTTTGGTTAGGCATCTGAGACGTTTACTCCGACGGTTATAGTTGAGAAAACAACAGGTCAGCTTGTTGTTGTTAGATCTGAGGCAGGAGTCCTCGTTACAGGCGGAGAGTGTTTGATATTTTAGCCCTTGAACCTGTCAAGAAAACCCGTTCTTCGACAAAAACACGGTTGTGAGACACCGTGGGTTTGGCATTGACGAAGGGGGGAGATATCCTCTCATTCAAGAAGCGACTATTACTTGCCGTCCAGGTACACCATTTCCAGGACACCTTAGTACACTTTGGTATGTCCTACTTGCTTCCCTGTACTTCCTTTCGCTAGGCGCAAAAATGGCAGATGCCATCGGTATTGGATGTGATATTCAGCGGATTCGCACCTAAGCAGTTTCGTTCTCAAGGTGCCCGACAGGATCCTCATGAGTTGATCATATCTGAGCTGGGAATTGCAAGCTGACCAGCGATGTAGGCGTCGAATGCCCTCTGTTCTTCCATATAACGTGACTTGAAGTCCTGCGTTGCATTCTTTGCGCTGGTTATAAACCCCTGCTGGCTAGGCAATTACATCGAACAATCTTTTTTGTTATCTGCAGTGACTTGATTGTCACACCACTGTCTTTTGCGCCCCTTGTTTATGCTGGCCTTGCACCTCGGAATAGCGAATTCTGGGATACGACCTGCAAACCGATATCATCTTGTCCCGTGTCTTGGCCCGTACTCTTTTTTTGTCATTCGTTTTCGTTTTGGCTGGATTTCCCAGCGAATTTGACCCAGAATCTCAATAATATCGGTGACATTGCCGCCTTCGCCGTCATAAATTTTCCTCGATACATGCCCGGAATCGATATGCGACCCACTCCAGACATTCTCACGAAATTTCTGTCTGTTCTATAGAATTTTCATCTTGTTTCGAGATTAAACGACTTTCTCGAAAACAGAAAACAAAGGAATATTAGTTGGCCGCTTATGAGTGACACTGGTAGGGGGAAAGGAGGGGAGAGTGGAAGGAGAGATGGCGGCTCAGTTCGCCGGGCAAGGGAGAGGATGGAGGCTGGAGAGAGGGGGATCCGTCTAACGGAGGATACTGACCTGGCCGGATCTTCAAAAGTGACATCTCAAGGTTCTCCGTCTACTCGACGTATACCACCTACTCCGGCTGCGTTCAAAGCGCTCGACAATTCAAGCAAAGGTGGTGTCATCTCAAAGCCTTCGCCAGCCCAGCAATGGCCGCTTCGTGATGAAAATGTTCGGTCGACAAAGGATGAAAGCGCTTCAAAAGGAATGGTTAATTTCTCCAAAAGTCAGGCTCCTCAACGACCAGCTCGCCCCGATAATATTCCATCGTTGCTGGATTCTTCAAAAGTCCGCGATTACACCCCTAACATCCCGTATCGTGAGGGACAACATTCATCGTCTTTTCAGCAACCGCAGGACGGGCTGTCAACGGCCCAAAACCCAGCACAATTTATGAAGGCTGCTAAGCAGGTATCCGGATCGGTTGACTCGGGATATCTCAATGCTCCTCCCCCAGGTGCCAGAATCACTCAGGCTGCTCCCGCTGCTACTCCGCCTCAGCCTAGAGGGAACCCCAATTACCATCCTCCCCCTTCAACACGTCGAACAGGCTCCTCATATTACTCGGGTGGTCCTGCTTTCGTCTCACCTATCCCTGAAGAATCTCCTGAGATCACACCAAGAAAAGGAGGCTCGTACGCGTCGAGTAAAGTCATCCCATCTAGCTGGGGAACTGCGCCGCCTGACGCCGATATTCCTAGGTGGTCGGATGAAGATTTCTTATTAAATGATGATGATAATAAGCCCGCCGAAACTCTTGTCAGGC
The DNA here is from genome assembly GCA_002572885.1 of Blastomyces parvus. Taxonomy (NCBI): domain Eukaryota; kingdom Fungi; phylum Ascomycota; class Eurotiomycetes; order Onygenales; family Ajellomycetaceae; genus Blastomyces; species Blastomyces parvus. The sequence goes on from PDNC01000004.1 coordinate 352,318, forward strand.
AAGCTAGTTTAGGCAAGAGAGGCAAAGCATCGCTTCGTACAATAAATAAAACTCAAAGCGATCATTCTCTTGACAATAAGCTGGCAGCCGACAAAAATGCCAATGAAAATGTGGTAACTGCGCCAGTGGGTATGGCTGTATCTGCAAATTCAAAAGTGGTGAAGCCTGCCCATGAAGCCAGGAATGCTCCAGCTCAGCCGGAACCACGACTCTCGCATGAATATGCATCTTCTTCAGACGATGACTACGAAAAGCCTCCAATCCCTATCATGCAATTTGAGTCCAAGCCTTCAAAGCCGACTTTGAAGAAGATGGATGGCCGAAGCTCAAATACTGTGCCTAGGGATAACGAAAGGAGGCGACCGCCTCAAATTGACATTGACGCCGTTCGACGGGCAGAATCTAGAGGAAGCCTAACAAGCCTACCTGAACTAATCCGTCGTGCTACGAAGGTAGCATCAAACCTTGACCGGGGGAAAACGGCGAGCAGGCTAGGACTATCAGATTTCTTAAATGCGAGTGATGATCACCGACGCCGGAATTCTGGTTCTATATCTGATATTTTGGCTTCATTTCCGCCACCTGCCGTTGTTAATCCGGGTGGTAGTGATCGATGGCCTGGTCCATTTGCCATGAATGAACCTAGATCTCACCCGGACGCGGAGAAAGGACCGGAGAAAAGCGTGCGGCGGTGCTGTGGTTTCCCTCTCTGGGCAGTTATTCTAACTTGCATCATTTTGCTCGCACTCATTGCGGTCGCGGTTATGGTCCCTGTTGCACTTATTGTTCTTCCTCGATCACCTCAATCAGTTTCTGCGCCTCCTGCCCTTGAAAATTGCCAAGAAACCCACCCTTGTTTGAACGGGGGTATCAGTGTTGGGAATAAAGACTCATGTGGATGTGTTTGCGTGAATGGATTCGGCGGAGATAGGTGTTCTCTAGCTGGAGATAATAGTTGCACGACAATCAATGTTTCGAATGATTCCTCCGGCTTCCAAAATGCAACGCTGGGCGCTTCCCTTCTACGCTTGTTCGAGGACTCTGAAGCAAATTTCAGCATTCCTCTTGACACATCCAAAATACTCCGCCTTTTCAACCGCGAAAATATTTCCTGCACAAGCCAGAACGCGCTTGTGTCCTTTAATGGAGCTAGTCGAAAACGAGATGAACAAACGATTTCGCAATCTGATGCCATACATGGTCGTGATACAAACTCGCCATCACCCACCGTAACCCGCAAATCGATCCGTAATCGCTTTACCCACAACCACCCCCTCTCCAAGAGGCGAGCAAGAAATTCCGACACACTGAGCCCTACCCCTTCTTCATTTCCACCGTGGACCGCGCCAATAGACCCCTCCCCCCTTCCTACGCTTCCACCCAAATTACTGGACTTTTCCCGAATTGCTGTCCTCTTCATATGCGGGCAGACGGAGGACGTAACTGATGCAGTCAACGCACATGATTCGATCCAATCCTTCTTCCAAAACGCGGCAGGGGAATCTGGTAGGCGAAAGGGGTCCATGGGGGTCAATTGCACATCGCAGGATTTCGTCCTTGACTTTAGCAGGTTTACGATCCGATTGGATAATGGCACGATTGTTGGCGGGGCATAATTAAATATTCTCCTCTTCAGTCATATTTTTCTATTTTGGTTCCTAAGTTTTCTGTTTTACTGTATGCTTTTTTCTACTTGACTGCTAGTTGACTTGGTGGATGGATGGATGGATGGATGGATGGAAATGGATGGGTCTCCAAACAAAACAAAACAAAACAAAAAAAATTAAATTATATGGATAGGTGGGATAATATGTGACAAATGGATCAAATTCGGTTCTCTTAGAGATGTCCATTGGCAATTGAACGTTTCCCTCCTCTTTACGCTGTAAAAAACCTCTCAGTTCTTAGTTGGTGTCCCATCTTATGACGAGATTCGTTCCCCAAGCCTGCTGTCTGTCCGCCCCCTTCAAACCATATTCTACCATGCGCCCTAACAATTCCGCCTTCCCTTTATTTTTACTTTTATTTTTCGGCTTACAATACTTAATAGGTGCAGGTCCAACCGTTTAGTATTAGCATTGACATTTATCTCCTCCCCAGCTCGCTTCGAGTCCGTTACTGTTTTGTAGCCGTTTCATCTCCTCATACTATTCCATGGACATGCTTCTCGCGTTGCTTCGGATGACATCTCTAGTCAGAACACATCTCCCTTTGTTAAGCCCGTATTTTCCATTCGTCCGAGACACTTCCTGCATAGGCGCACTACTTTAGCTTATGGACAGCCTCAACATTCACCCATAACGCTGCGATTACTGCCTAGATAGCTTCTTGCATTCATTTCGTTAAAGCCATATAAAAAAAATTAAATACATAGCAACTAGGCAAACTAGTAAAACGCTGGGGGTATACCCAACACATCTTCAAACCACTGATCATTACCCAAGTCCATCGACTGCATCCAGGCCATCTGGTCTAGATTTGGGATATAGTGATCGCGTAGGGTAGCGTCAGAGTTGACGCCTCGCCCTGGGTCAGGCGCGGTTTCCACGTCTTGCACCAGAGAAGCCATGTTCCACCGAGCCTCACCCCACACCCGACTTCTCGCCAAAAGCTTGGATATATACTTGAGCAAATGGTCATCGCATTGAAGCTCCGGCTCTTTGCTGCCCAACTCTAGTTTCTGGAGCAGACAGTCCATCGTCGATATTAGGTGAACTGTATTCCGCACCGCCTGGCAGTCCCATTCTGGATCCCTGAGTGTCGATAGGTATTTCAAAAGTGTGATGGTGAGAATCATTTGGGACCAAAAATGAAAGGGCTGGCCAGCAAGTTTCGAGCAAGGGAGTTTGTAGAAATCGTCTAGCCACGACTTGATGTTCTCAACTGACTGCCACAGGCACTCGAGGCGTTCGAAGCCCTGTAAGATCCCGCCATCGCCCTGTCGTCCAGAGGCATCGGGAGGAGGTGAATCGGCATTAATGGAATAAGCTAGATGGTTTATATATAGTTCAACGTATTGCGCATGTGTATTAAGAATATCTGCAAGTGAAGGCATCAGTATTTTTCGTATGGGATATGACCTCCTCGGTTTATTCTACTGGGTGACTACTTGCCTATTTGGGAAAGGCCTGGTGGAAATGAGGATCTTAGCTCATGTAGCTGCCTTCGGAGACTTTTCAAATACAATAAACGAGGTGTTGAGGCGGGCGTAGTAGTTGACTCTGAATGAGCAAACCCTGTTTCGGCTAGTTGTCGAACATACTCCGCCTTTTGTTTCAATAGCTGCAGGCGCACTTGAGCGGCAAATAACTTATCCGATGGACATGAGTCATCCGCTGTGATAGCTCTAAGCGCCTCTTCCATCTGAGGCGTCCATCGTATGGCATCTTGACGCCCAAGGTGTGATGAAATACTAGGCAGAGTCGAATGTTAGCATAGTTTAATCTTTGTAGCGAAGGAAGGAGGTGAATAATGATGAACAATCAGAAGCTTGGTGCGCACTTAGAACTTAGAATAAAACATGCTAGCACCGCCCGTTGCCTCTCTAATAAGCCGTAGGCCGTTTCATCGTCCAAGCTGTGACCATTTTCCTCCCTCTGCCCCTGGGTAATGGCCATCATGACGTCCACGTCTATTGAAGATGGCTTGAACAACCGCATATCATATACTAAGGAAATGGCGAGCATCATGAGACGGGATAGGAGGTCTGCTCTGCCAAGAAAAGCATCGGTGCTCCAGGCAAGGTAGGTCAGTAATCCAAGGAGTAAGTCGATATTTGACTGGACTTTGAGCAATGCCGATGTGAACAAGAGACGCTTCAGCTCCTCGATTTGAACTAGCTTCTCCTGTGTCGAGAAAGTGGTTACAGTGTAGATGGCTTGGAACAAGATAGGCCGCTTTTGGCGTAGATACCCGCTTCTTATGTCAGGGCTAAGGTTGATGAATGGGAAATATGGTAACATTCGGGACCGAAAAAATTTGAGTCGCTCGTCTGTTTGACATAGCGGTGGAGTAGAGGGGGATAGAGAATAACGACCTGATAGAAATAACTGATCTGGATGAGGTGATAGAGCGGCAACTGAGCCACTCCCGGATGATGACCCCTCGCTGAAAGATAGGCTGGCGTTCGTGCTGTCTACGAGGGTGCTATTCGAAAAAGGAGTAGATGGCAGAATGACGTCTGCGCTGGGGTGTTGCAAGAGCTGAAGGATGTTGACTGAGGCACCAGGCGCCCCTGCGGATCCGACGAGAGACTGCACCGTGGATAACAAGCGCTCCATTTTGTCCTCCAGCCTAGCGATCCGCGTATCAGACTCTTCAGCTAACTGAGCATTTCGCTTGCGAACCGACTCTGAGGGCTGGCATGTTTTGTTGAGACGGACACATCTGAAAAATAATCAGCTGAGCGTCATGTATTAGCAGGCCTGTGTCACGGCCTGACCTTTCGCAATCTTCTCCAACTGATACCCGCACGCAGCGGCACTTTGCCTTATAGCATTGCGTGCAAGCTTGGCCATAGTTACTGTGGGCGAGCCTTGCTGCCCTTGCTGGCCTTGCTCTCGATCTTTCCATAGTGTATTCATTTGCGGGGCAACCTGTGCCAGAAGATCTGGATATCGTAGCTCAAATGCACGTAATGGTTGGTAGGTTGAACTTAGAGCCAACAACCGCGTAAAGCCGTTTGTAGCTAAAAGCTTCTTGTATACCTCCCTAGATTGAGATAGGGAGTTGATTGACGGGTACATGGAAAAACTATTCAGATTGATCAAAAACTCAGGAATGAGGAAATGAGATCAACCCCCCAAAGCTGCTTCTTTGCTTCTTGCGTGGATTCAGGGTCGAACTCAGACTAGCTATCCAAATCCTTGGCATGATATCTCAAAGCGATTGGGCCAAAGGAGTCAATTCTCTGGCTTGGTGACTCGCGGAAGCTTCTCAAGCGCTCTATTCTCTCTTACTTTTCTGTGGTGAAAAGTGCGAGAAATCTCGCCGGCATTTCCTCCACCCCTGGCTGAGCGGGATTCAACTCCGAAATCCGACGTCGCCGTAGTCAGGTGCCAAGGGAAGCCCTAAGATGTTGCGACTAATCCATAACTACTCGCAGCTTGTTTGCAAAGATATTCTATTGTGCCGTCGAAGCATGCACCGCCGTTATGAAGAAGCATGATCCCAAGCTGACCACGAAGTTCATCGCCGTGCCCGGCGCCATCATACCTACCAACAAACTCGCGACCTTTGTCGGCAAGGGCACGTACCTGATGGGTATGATGGGCAGTGCGATCAAGTCGAGTGGGATGCGCATCTAGATAGGGGTTGAAGCTAAATTCATCCTCGTCAACGACAGGTCATTGACCGCACCAGAGTCGCGTCGCGAATCTACATGGACTTCCTGCCGCAGGCGCTTGAGATTTGCCAGTTTGTTCCGGCTCCTCCCCCGCATGTTGTAGGCCAGGGGCTGGATAAGATTCAAGAGGGCTTGGATCTCCAAAGGAAGGGTGTGTCGAGAAAGAAGATTGTTGTGACGCTGTAGTTGAGGAACCATTGGAATCGAGGTCCGACAATAGACATAGGATTTTGATAGGGGGGGAGGACAAGGGATTTGATTTTTTGTAGTTACGCAATTTACCATTATTTTACCGTTGCTTTTTCCGGGATAGCTCTGTACATATGTCGGCACAGTCACTAGTCCCACGACCGATATTATCCAATTTAATGTGCCTGCTAAAATGCGTGCAAGGTCGTGGAGAGCAAGCCAGAACTACCGAAGTTGACTTTCATAAGAGAAGCCACGTTGCGTGTTGTTGAGAGAACATTCCAACTGGCTGGAGCGTCGGCAGGAACCTCACGGTGCCAGTAATGCTGCTCTTTGCAAGTGAATGGTGACCTTCATCGCCCACTCGCATCTCACAGGGCATGACTGGGTGACAATAATTGACCAAAACAATAATATTCAAGGTTCTATGAAGTATCCAAGCAACTTTATTTCGTGAACAGGGCCAATTTCCCAATTAATTACAATGACAGCAAAACCGATTTTGGGAACCCGGGACGAAATTCGATGATACCGAAAAGTAGCCTGCTGGGGGTGTCAAGAGGTGGGGCCCCCACCAGCCGGAGGTCAATTGAGAAGTAATGGCTATAGCAGCTTTATCCAATCCGTTGCTGGCAAATTATCCTACTTGTCGTCTCCTGCCGGCGCTTTCTCATCACCACCAGACGCGTCGCTGCTAATAGCTTGGAGGTCCTTGACCTTGCGAATATCCTTCCACCCCAGTCCAGGAGCGAAAACTATAATGGCAATACTTACAGCAATACCAAGGTACATGACTCGGTCTACGCTTTTAGCATACGCTGCGAGTACAGCAGTTAGCTGGGAGCTAGACACCAGGTCACGGATTGAGCGGACTCCGGCCGCGACAATGACGTCTGGAGCATGGCCGATTTGTGCAATGCGTTGCTGAAGCTGCTGACGAAGGCTGTTGCTGAAAATGGCGTTCGCTGCGATCAGAGAGGTGGAGGCGCCGATGTTTTGCCAGAAAATGATAATAGCCATGGCTTGGGGGATCTGCTCTGCAGGCACGAGGTTTTGTATAGCGATGTAGGGCTAGGGTGGGAAAACGCGAATTAGCGGACACCGCGAAGGCATTTAATTTACCAGGGATTATTGAAACTTACAGCTGCTGTCGTGCAGCCGCTTGCGACGCCGTAGAGAATCTGGTATCCAATCCACTTTGCAGCTGGGGTGGTGGGGCTAAGCGTTGACAAGAGGCCATAACCGGTAGCTGATATCGCACCTCCCACAAGAACAAATGGAAGATAGTAGCCCAAAACGGAAACTTTGAAATATCAGCGTTAGCTAGTTAGCATGGAAAACGAGAGAAGAACTCAAGAGCGGAGATCCTTACTCAAAACGCCCGAGACAACAGTAAATAGAACCATACCGATCGTGATTGGGAGCATGTGCACCCCACTCATGAACGGCGAGTCATTGAGAATCGCTTGAAAGTAGATTGCGATGTAGAAATCAGCCACTAGGACGCTGGACAGGCTGAAGAACATCGTCATTGCAGCCGACCATATAACTTTGTGTTTGAGCATAGCAAACGGCACCATTGCCTCATCTCCCTGCCGACGCTCCCAGAGCACAAAGAGGCAGAAGGTGACGGCACCGCCAACTAGCAAGCCGATCACAACTGAACTGTTCCAGGGATGTTGATTCCCACCAAACTGGAGGCCCAAGAGAAACATCACGACCGCGGGGCAAACGAGCATGAATCCCGGGAGGTCTAGAGACTTGATGGCGGTGCCAAGAATCTCTAAGGGAGGGCTCTTCTGTTTCCGTTCTGGGATCTTGTTAAGAAGGAGGAATCCGCCAACGATAACACCTAAGGGGAGGTTGATATAAAAGCCTGACATAGTTAAAATTTAGCATGGGGTGAACTTCAAGGCAGGAGATCAGAAAACGCACACCACCGCCACGACACGTTTGTGGTAAATGCCCCTCCGATGATGGGCCCCGTTGCAAGACCTAGCTGGCCCATGCCCATGTTGATCCCTATGAAAAGAGCTTGTTTTCTTGTCGGGAGGACGGCGGAAATGGTTGTCATAGCGCCGTTGGCAACTCCAGCAGAGCCAATGCCTGCAATAACGCGGCCAATGATAAACATTGGCGATGACTGAGCCGCTGCACATATGGCAGAGCCAGCCTCGAAGACAAAGAAGAACACAAGGAACGTCCACTAGACCAGCATCTTGTCAGAATTTGATTTATTGCACGAGCAAGGCATTGGCTGTAGGCCAACGCTTACCTTTATGGAAAACTGGCTGTAAATCTTGCCGCTCAAGGGCTGGAACGCGGCGCTTCCAAGCTGGTAAGCGCCGCCATACCTAGGCAGGATAGGTCAGCACCTCTTATAGATAAATAGTAGCGGTGGTGAGCTCAACGTGTACACATGTACTTACCAACCGACGTCCACCAGTGAGTCAAAGTCAGAGGTTATAGCTGGAGTGGCCGTGGAAATGACGGCAAGATCAAGGAAGAATAGAAAATAGGCCAGCGTAACTGATGTGAGGATAAGAGTGAGGGCGAACCCGTTAGGATACTCGTACTTAAGCTCTGCATCATCGCTAGAGAGGCTTTTCTCAGTGCCGTCTTTCTTTTGTACTGAGCTAGAATGCCAAGACTCGGATGAGCTTATTGGAGGCCCATCCAGAGTGCGAGATCTTGCTTCTGCCATTTGCAAGAGGTGGCTTTTGTCCCAGTGCTGTGACTGAAAAATTTGTAGCGTTGCTGGTATAATACCACAATAGCCACCGGATCATGACAGAAATATATAGAACAATGGCATTTCCATTTTTGCTAAAAATGGCTACATCAATAATCCAGACAGGGGTCGAGCTGGAGTGCAAAGTGCTTCGGTGTATGATTCCGAAATCCGATGTCGACCTAGACTCAGCTGCAGCACTGAGCTTGCGGTATGCCGCTTTTGATCAGGTTTAGGTCACATTTGTAATCCATATTGGATCCTTCTCGGAGTGTAGAATGGGCCAAAGATTGAAGCGGAGAGTGCTTCCTGAACCCCGTGCTTTACCCCTGCAGCAGGGCAGAAGAAACGATAGCCTTCAAGGATATTTCAGAATGATAGCGATTGTGGACTCGAAGGAAGCGGTATCAGCGGCGAAGGCCACGTCAATCCAAGAGTTACTATTGCTGGAGGCAACACGGTGCTGGCTCCCTTACGCCATAGCTATGGACCTGCGGTCATCACTGTGGGATGCCGCGCCATAGTGCCCTTACTCTAGGCATAGCCAACGCACTTGGGAATGCCAACCGCCGCGCCAAAATAGCACATACGGAGTTTGATTCCGGTATGATGTTCTTCTCGGTTGACTCATGTCAAGATGTTCGGGCTGAATTATCACGACGATATGCTCTATAAGATGTCGTACACGCTGTCCATCAAAGCCACCAGTTTGGTCTCCACACCTGCATTTTTTTCATATATAATGATGCAGTGAAGCAACTGAAGTCAGCTGGGGCATCATGTAAATTCCGCACGATTCATTGAGGCTGAGTTCAAGGTCTGTCACTTTCAGACGCCGTATGAAGAGGGCGTGGTGGTCCATAATTGGAATTGGATATCTTTGAAGCTGGGCGACACTCCGGAACAACGATAATCCGCGATTTGGTCTGTATCGGACCTAACCACCACGCGTGTAGCAGTTTGTCATGGCATTCGCATGGGCAATCATTCGATGGGATCCAATTCCATTGAATGGCTTGCCAGTAAGAAATGCTCCTTGAGTCCTGGCATGTAACCCGTTCTGATCTCACTAAAACTACTACTGATTGGTAGAGGAACGATCGTTGTGCTCTTCATATACCCGGAGTACGTACGGAGCTGTTGCACGCTGGATTTGCGACTTGGCTTTCAAAGAGAGAGCTCATATGCAGACGATTGTTTACGCGGCGTGGAAAGGATAAAATTTTCTAAACGGCCTATGTGAGTTATATGTTGGTTCTGCTCCGCACATGAAAGAAATATGTTATTTCAGATAGGGATCGTCTTCGCGCAAGGATCAAGGGTCGCATATCCACATAGCCCGCGTCATCGTCCCTGGAAACGCATCGAATCTGAATATCCAATGAAACTCGACCATGCCAACCCATGGATAGAATGAATATGCAATGAATTCATCTTCGAGGATGCATGAAGTCGGTGCCAATTTGACGAAGGGAACGTGGACGCTAGACACTAAATATGACAGCACGCAAAATATTGAAACCAGACGTTGCGCGAAGTCGTTTGCAAGACGATCATCTCCGAACTTCTCACGCACCGGTCCTGTTCCCTTGCTGCCATGGTGCATGCATCAAAGAGCATGAGCAAAGTTTGTTTACTGAGGCATGGGATTGTCGGTCAACTGCTGGGAAACAATTCTTCCACCTGGAAGCGGCTGTGGAAGCGTTCTTTTCGCCCAGTTAGCCCATAGATCACAATACTTGCTGTTGGTGAGGCTTGTGTGAAGACTAATAATAACTTGGAACATTGCAGAGAAACACCAAAACAAAAAGAAAAAGAAAAAGAAAGGCTGCTATCGTCATTGATTGGATCTGCTCCGGGATTAATTTTCACACCGATTCCGAGTACCTCGCACGGCGCGGGGCGCGGATGCTGAACCAGGCAGGAGGATGAAGTCGTGACAGCCGAGGGACATACATCGACAACCCGCAGTTCTGTTCCCGTCAGCTTGATCCTCAGTGGCGATGCCCTGGTTACCTGGGAAGAAGTCGCATCGAACACCAGAAATGGTGACATTTGCCCAGGGCCATGCTTGAAGAAAAAGCTGTCCCTCACATACTTGGCGTGCAGATCACGCAATTTCAGGGCAGGCTGACGGCGTTTGCAGTGGTGATGGCGAATCAAGGTTGCTGAATAAGATTATGCTTCGGTCACAGGCTGCTGATTGGCTGGAGCGAAATTTTATGCAGCCGTTTCAGTAGCATGACTAAGCAGTCCATTCTTCATATTACCAAGCTAAACTCCAGTGCGTCATAGGGTCTCCCCTTTGAGGCAGGATTACGACATGGTACCGCGCATCCATGTACCCTGCATGGCTGCCCCGCTGTAACTTGCGACGGAGTGGCCATGGCTGGTACTTGGGACGGAGTAATGGGGGATGCAGCCTGGATGGAAAGGCGGCGGATGAGCCAATGGCTGTTGCGTCCTGGCTCATTTTTGGGTTGAACAACCCAATTATCGATGAACCTTTTATCCCCCAGGACGACAATCCGTGATTATCCATGGTGATTTAGCCAGGAGTAATCGTCAAAGCGGATTAGATCATCGTCGCAAGCTGAGAGTCTGTCGATTTTAACCTTTATTTTTTTTTCTTCCTTCTCTTTCTCTTTCTCTTCTTCTTCCTCTTCCGCACTCTCTTCCGCTCTTTTCGTAACTAAAAACTGTTCCAATTCCTCCCTGCTCCTTCACCCGTTGCATTCTCTAGCTTTGTTTACTGTGTTCTTGATTGCTTTTTACAACGTGGAACCCCGTTCTCCCCCTCACCACAGATAGATTTCTCAGAGCTCAGGCGCGAAGCCGTCGAAAAACAGCACTAATGGCTAACAAACCTCATGGCGGGGTCCTGAAGGACTTGATTGCGAGAGATGCGCCACGAAATGATGAGCTGGAGGCTGAGGCAGAGACCCTGCCTGCCATTGTTCTTAATGAAAGACAACTCTGCGATTTGGAGTTGATTATGAATGGTGGCTTCAGCCCCCTTGAAGGTTTCATGAACGAGAAGGATTACAATGGGTAAGTAGCTCACCATGCATACATTTTACGTCGCATTGGCGGATAAATCTCCTAAGTGGTTTCATTTGCAAAAACCGATATAGCGTGCTAACATGTTTATCTCTACCATAACAGCGTTGTCACCGATGTTCGACTCACAGACGGCAATGTTTTCAGTATTCCCATCACCCTGGATATTTCCAACAAGGATATCCAAGATCTCGGTGTGAAGCCTGGAGCCCGCCTTACTCTCCGGGATTTCAGAGATGACCGCAATTTGGCGATCCTGACTGTAGAGGATGTTTATAAGCCGGACAAGTATGTTTTTACTCTATGTGAACGTCTTGCACTTAGTTTCTTGGGAATTATCTTGAGATTGCTGACGTGGTGTTTCTTCCTGAAAAATATAGGCAGAAGGAAGCAAAGGAAGTTTTCGGCGGTGACGAAGAACATCCTGCAATTAAATACCTTTTTACCAAGGTTGAGGAGTTTTACGTTGGCGGAAAGGTTGAAGCTGTGAATAAGCTCAACCATTATGATTATGTAGCTCTGCGATGTGGGTAAACCGTGCTGAAGTATACCTTTAAGTTATCATACTAATGTGCATGCAGTCACACCCGCTGAATTGCGATCTCATTTTGACAAGCTCGGCTGGTCGAGGGTTGTTGCCTTCCAAACAAGGTACGCACCTTATGACTATATTTTGGCTAGGAGCCTCGCAATCTAACAAAATGAAATAGAAACCCTATGCATAGAGCCCACCGCGAATTAACAGTCCGAGCTGCTCGTGCCCGGCAGGCGAACGTCCTAATTCACCCAGTGGTTGGCCTCACCAAGCCAGGTGATATTGATCACTTTACCCGTGTGCGTGTGTACGAAGCTATTTTACCCAGATATCCCAACGGAATGGCTGTCCTCGGGCTCCTCCCTTTGGCTATGCGGATGGGCGGTCCCCGTGAAGCAATCTGGCATGCCATTATTCGTAAAAATCACGGAGCCACACATTTCATCGTCGGACGAGACCATGCAGGCCCTGGAAAGAATTCCAAGGGCGTCGAATTCTACGGCCCCTATGATGCTCAGCATGCCGTCGAGAAATACAAAAATGAACTTGGAATCGACGTTGTTGAATTCCAACAAGTCACTTATCTCCCAGATACGGACGAGTATAAACCCGTCGACGAAGTGCCCGCAGGCACCAAAACTCTGGACATTAGCGGGACAGAGCTTCGAAAACGCCTCCGCACCGGCGGCCATATCCCCGAGTGGTTTTCATACCCAGAAGTGGTCAAAGTACTACGCGAATCAAACCCTCCCAGATCGACACAGGGTTTCACCATTTTCCTCACTGGCTACCAAAACAGCGGCAAGGACGCCATTGGCCGTGCCCTACAAGTTACACTAAACCAGCAGGGTGGCCGCCCCGTCTCCCTCCTCCTCGGCGACACAGTACGCCACGAGCTCTCCTCAGAACTCGGCTTCTCCCGGGAGGACCGCCACAAGAACATCCAGCGCATTGCCTTCGTCGCCGCTGAGCTCACCAAAGCCGGTGCCGCCGTCATCGCGGCCCCGATCGCCCCACATGAGTTCAGCAGAGAAGCAGCTCGCGATACCATTTCGGCTGTCGGAAGCTTTTTCCTCGTCCACGTCGCCACGCCGTTAGAATATGCTGAGAAGACTGACAAGCGGGGTATCTATGCAAAAGCAAGACGGGGGGAGATTAAGGGGTTTACCGGTGTGGATGATCCCTATGAGACGCCCAAGACTGCGGACCTCACGGTCGACGTTGAGAAGCAAACTGTAAGGTCTATTGTTCATGAAATTATTCTTATGCTTGAGAGTCAAGGATTTTTGGATAGATTTTAGAATATGTCTTGGAAATTTTTAGAATTAACGTTGCTTTCATGTTGTTTGGTTTCTTCCTTTGCCCCTTTCTTCGCTCCGCTTCATGTCACACGGCACGGTATAAAATACGACTAAAAAAATTTGGAAGGATGAAATATGTAATGCTTGAGATGCTATAATAGAGCCGAAACTTCATGTTACCTTACATCTTCCGGCTTGGGTTTTGTTAAATTTTCTTTCGGAAAGCATCTATACCATGTGTATTCGCTCGAATCTCCACCATAGTTGGCTTAATGACTTCTTGCATAAACTTTTAAGCGCTGTTATCTATCTTTCACCTTCTTGGATCACACATTGGTCTTGTTTACATCACTTATAGATATCTGGTATAGATGAACATAAGTATCGGGGGGGTTTTTGGGTATCTTGCAACCACTCCTCTAGGAAGATAGATTGAAGGCCCTGGATTTCCTGACGTTAACCGGCATCAGTGAAGAGCGGAAGAGTCATGCTGCGTATTTACAAACTCATAACTAGTTATTGAATAATTTTAACAGACTTCTATCGGCTATGGAATTTCTCCCAACCCGTGCCTCTTTTTGAATCTGGATGGCCGAAAACCGTGTGTTCACATTTAAATGCAAACAGGACAAACATCGCCATCCACCCTCGTTCAAAACCTCCATCCCAAATCCCCTTCGCTGCAACCCCAAATCCTCGCATTGAGCACTTCATATTCAGCATTGCTTCACTATGTTACCTCCACAACTTCACACGAGACGAATACCAAGTCTCCTCCGGCCATTACGGCCGCCAATATACTACACCCTGCCCAGCAAACCCCGCTTCTTTACCATCAACGGGCCCAAGCTCATAGTCACCCCCCCTTCCGCTCGACACAGACCGCAACTCCCCTTCCTCCATTCCCCTTCCACCGCCCGGCCAATCCCAGGAGCCACCAATGGTCTCTTAAACACCGCCTTACTCCGCCTCCAAATCCCCCGTCTGATCAGCACAGAGCGCAAAGCCTACTACCAGAAGATATACCGGGGCTTAAAAATCGGCTTGAGTATATATGCAGCCATAGTACTCCTCTTCGTGATCCGAGTGGGCTTCTCACAAGAGAATTACGAACGGCTATTCCCCACGCCGCCAGAATGGACGTTTATGAGCCGTTGGAAGCTGCGCACCGCGCGGGCTAGAGCGCATCCGGAGCTATTTCATAAATTACAAACAAGCTGGGCGAGCGTGGGGACGTTCTATGTGGATTTGCTGGCGAGATTGGAGGATCCAGAGATTGATGGGAAGGGGCTGAAGGAGCAGGAGGAAGGGGGGTTACTGATCGAAGGCGTCGGGAAGGCCGGGTATGATATTTCGGATATGGGTGAGGCGTGGAAGATTGGATATTTCCAGGCGCTCATGGGCGCTGGAGAGGCGGCGGAGAAATTGGATGGGTGGGTGGAGGATACGGAGCAGCAGATTGTTGGGCCGGCTGAGTGTGTACTTGGTCCGTCGAATGCGATGCCACAGCTTCTGCCGGGGTCGAAGAAGATGCTCAAGGAGGAGAACTGTGTGCCGGCCTATGAGAGCCCTGAGGTGTTTTATATGAAGATACTGACGACGAAGGGGTTTGAGACGCACCAGAAACTTGATGCTGCGCTGGCTTATGCTGATTGGTTGGATTTTAAAGGATTGAAGGAGACTGCGGGAGAGGTGTATAGTTGGGCGATGGATATTGCTACTTCCGGGCTCCCAGGGGACGTAGACCCAAAGAAGGTTGTGGATCGGAACACGGGTATTTTGAAAGAGCGAGGGGATGCACATGTGACGGAGAACTTGCTACGGGCATCGACCGCTCTTGGCGTACACCAGGTGCGTTTGGGTGATATATCGACAGCATTGTCTATTTTCGTGTCTGTCCTGAGAGCTCGTCGATCCCTTCCCCAAGACGAAGGGGACTCTACAGCAGGCTCCCGGCCAATTTCCCCTCCACCAAATGCGTCGAAATCAAAGAATGACTCCTCCATTACCCGTTTTACCAATTCTATCCTTTCCTTCCTCACGCCTCCTGAATACCCACTCCCAACCCGAACCGGCAACGAGCGCGCAAAGCGCTCTCTCTACACCACCTGCGAAGAAGCAGGCCTGATGGTGTACATTGGCGAGATAATATTTGCCTCCTCATCGCAAGAACGTGGCCTAGCATGGACCCGTGATGCTGTGGACCTAGCCGAAGCCACCATCCTCCAACTCAATGGCGAAGAGGAAGAAAGTTCTAACCCCAACTCTGCCGTCATGCCACCAAACAACACCGGCAGCAGCAGCCACAGCCTATCCATGAATCATTCGGACGCACACCAGCGCTGCCGGGAGTGTGTCAAGGCGGGTCTGGATAATTGGAAGCAGATGGTGCGTCGGTTAGTTGTCAAGGCGGAAAATGAGGAGTTGGAGAGCATGGATAGGGCTGGTAAGGGGTCATGGTTGTGGTGGTCTGGGCTAGGTGGGAATAAGGTGAAGGAGAAGGAGATGCAGAGGAGACGGTGGGAGGCTGAGGAGTTGATTGTAAAGGAGCGAGAGAAGGCGTTAAGGTATATCTTGGGTAATCCCGGATTTGAGGATTATGGGATGTCGGTTGTTGTGGGGTGATTTGACTTTATGAAATGATTAATTATATCCTCTCTTTCCCCACCTTTCTTTCCCAGGGAGGGCCGCTGTTCCGGTGGTTTGTATTATTATTTATGGGCTTGTTGCGGATCTGTATACTTTGGGGTGTTTGTCTTTGCCTGACATGGGTTATTTCCCCCAAGTACCTTCACTATTCAGCGGAACTATATTCGCGCATACAAAATGAATGGAGTTAAGTGTACATTTTACCAATCCGCTTGCCAACCCGCTTGATGCATTGTTTCCTTTCTTTGCGAAAGCATTGACCTGACGATGAATTCACTCACGCTACATCTTCGAGGGACGTGCAAATGCTTGTATATAAAAGCTGCGGATTTGAAATCTTACAGCTTCAAATTATGTTAATTATGTTAATGCGCGGTCATTAGGCAACCGAGTCTTTGATGCAGCCTACTCCTATGAAACAATAGCGTTTTGCCGACTATGAGGAGTTCGTTCATAACCCACAAATTGTGTTCCAGATCGGCTGTGCCTCAACCACTAATTACCAGCAGCATGTCAAAAAATGGGAGAACCTAAAACCAAGTTGGAAAAAAAATAGAAAATAAAGAAAATAAAGAAAAAGAAAAATCCTGCTCAAACAAGACCTTATTAATCCTAATTACTTATTCGGAATTCTCAAGTTAGCCAGGATAGAAATCCAGATCATCTCCTCCCAAGTCTCCCGTCCCCCTCTCATTGAGCTTTTTGGGGTGATCTAAGTGCTGTGGAAAAAAGTGGGGCAGTGGTGGGATCGGATGCTGGTTCGGGTGGGGCCGCTGAGCTTAATTGAGATAAGGCTTTGGCTTTATTTCAGCCGCAAAGCCGATGTAGTGCACATTACTCCAGGCCAGATTATTCGAATGCAGATTATTCGAGAGGCGTTCTACCTACTTGCTTGGTCCTATCTGATTTGATTAAAAGAAGAGCAATGATTGTTGAGCTTATACCCTCCAGGCCACATGCTAGGGAAACAAGTTGTATTTTCCACCCATTCATTCCAGTAAAAGATATCCTCTCTAGTGACTCTTACATTCCACAATATGAAAAATTAAATCTGTCAAGATGTCCAGAATTCCAAGACTTTTCCAATAAAAAAAACAAAAATTGAAACAGATCAGTCATCGGTTTAAACTAAGTCATCAAGATTTGTTAGTCCTAGCTGTCAGCACCCGCTTCCCGTTGCGCAGAGTTCGAGAACCCAACATTTGAATTAAGATCTCCTTTTATAATTAGTTGTTTACTGTCCCCATTTCCGAAACTTGGACCCTCCCGTTCCTCCTGGTTATCGGGTTTTACCCTTGTAGCGTAGCTAATCTCATTGGTTCGTAATGTTTGCAAGGGCATGTTTCTGGAAGACAATTCCTGCAGTAGGAGTGGTCTTGGTGGTTGCGGTAGGTCCTTTTGGGCCATTGTGCTTGCATTGCTCATGCGGCGGCCGGTAAATTTGACTGATGGGATCGCCGAAAATGCTAACGTGCTGTCGCGAAGGTATATGCGATAGCGACTGCCTTTGCTATTTCCGCTATTGCTTGGACTTCGGCCGTGGCTGTGAACGCGGCTTCTGTAAGAGAGCGTACCGGTTGCCTCGTATGCTGCCATAAAGGGTTTGAGGCAGGGGATCGTGTTTGCCATGATGCCGTAACTCAGTTCTACCTGCAGGCAGATTGTAGCGTAGCTGCCCACTAGAGTATAATCTGAGGAGTCGAGAATTCTTTTTATATAGTGTATATGAAAGGATGCGGGGATTGCGACGCTGCGGTTTAGGTTAGAGAGCGAACGTTTGGTTCTTAGGAAGATGTCGCGATTGTTTAGACTCGATGTTACCATATTGAATGAACTGGGGTGACTCACAGCAGACGAGAACTGAACGCCAGTACAACAAGGATTTTCCTACTGGCACGCATTTGAATACCGACTACAAGAACAAACGGTACAGTTGATAAGCCGATCTCGGTGATTATATCAAACGCCCCTATGAACTGCCACCGAGGAAACTATGTAATTCAAAGCATTTAGCTCCCATGACTACACAAGAACTTTTCATCTCAGTGATAGATCTTACCACAGCGGCGCAATTGGAGCTAATATCTGTCCACGGGCGAGTGTGGTCACAACCTAATGATAATAAAATTATAGATATCACTGCCCAGATTACTGACAAGCTAAATAATACCCACGCTATGAAGATGTGGGAACGACCAGGTGATATCCTGAGGTAAAAGAGCGCCGCGGAGCTTTTTGAAACGCAATGGGTGAGTACGTAAAGTATATCCGCAGTGTAGGTTGCCTATATATTTGAATAATCCTTTAGCACTGCTTGTTGTTTAATTGAGATGCTAAGGTGGGAAATTCAACATACCTTGAGCAGTGCAATATGAGGACGTGGTGTGAGTAGCTCCCTCGATTTGCCCCATCCCTTATCTATCTGAACGAACACAACTGATGATTGGATACAAAATAATACCTGAAAGTCGTATGTTAGCGGAGCGCTATGTTAACCCGCACATAGGCTAGTTCCTTCGGATATTCAGCCACGGGAAATCTCACCATTGCAGCCAGGAGAACATAGTCATCCGTTTTGACCACATGTCTAGAATGCCGAACATATGCACGTATCCCCAAAGAAACAAGCGCAAATCCAAGAAACGCTGCTGTAATGATTGCTATAAATCCGCTATGGTCGTTGCTGGTGTCTGCCGCCAGAGGTTTCGAAATCCCAGGGGGTAATGGCTTTGCTGTTGCCATGGAGATACAGACGCTCAAGAATCGTGGCCAAAAGTAAGAACATACATAGTATTTGGTCCCTAATGTATGATATAAAAAGAGTATTGGTATTAAGGGAGTGAAATAAAAGCATCGCCGGTTATAGAAGCAGCTCACACTCCCCAGTCTCCGAATGAGATGGCTGTACAGCCATGGTGCCCTCCGTTGGAGATATAGAGAGAGGCTGAGTGAGGTAGGACAGCTCCCAAGGAGTCTGCCTGGCGATGAAAGGTAGGATATGAACCTTTAATATGATGGTTTTAATTTTTGCAGAACAGGTTCGAAGAGAGTCATCGGAAGTGCCCGCTTTCGTTCATTGGCGGAGTAGTCAACCTCCCCAGCCAATCTCCTCCCGGCCCCCAATCTGGTGATGACGTTCGGATGAGGCTGTAAATCGATATTTCGGGTGATCGTAGCATTCGTGAAACCCCAAAAAGAAAACCCCTCCTGGTCAGGGTAAGAAATCATTCCCGGTGGGCGGGTGGCTGGAAAGTGGAAGCAGTGCGTACGGAAGTCAAAAATGCGTGACAATAACAAATTCCTCTGATTCCAACTCCGATCTTCGACGGCTTGATGCGAACTTTGTATAAGCTGTCCATCCTCTGGGGAGATACATAGTTACAAACAATGGCCATTTTACCATGGTTGTTTGGCGTTCGGCATGTCCTCCTTCCGCCCTCCCGAAAGCGCCCCGAAAGTATAATTTTTAGGAGGCTTGCCCGGGAGGTCCAATTTAACCTTCCAAAAATTTAGTCTTGAAACAATTGGGATTTTGGCTTACATTCTCTGGCTTCTCGGCGGCAGTCAGTCGGTATTCTAACTTCCTCTCCGGCTAAAGCGTCTATATGCGGATTTAACTAGCGTGAAGTGCGTCGGGATGAGGGAAGATCTGAATATGCAGCTCTTTAAAGGGTTCTTTTTGGCTGGCATCAGGGGGCTTCAAAATCTCTCATCTGGCAACTTGGAGCTCGCGGAGATGGTATTAAAGATATAAGAGTGCTTAAATCTTTCATTAGTTTAGGTTGGGTGAGCTGACCACAAGGATTGATCACGATGTTGTAGCGATGTTAACTATTTGTTCAGCTGGTACATTCAAAGATCGTTTATTTCTAGAAGAGTTTAGACAGTATGCGAGAAAACTCCTTATGTTAATCCGTGCTCTTATGAAAGAAAAACTTCGTGATGCAAAACAGCGATCGTTAGTTGGTGTGAAATCGCGTTAACCTTAACCTTGAAGATAAAATAAAACAACTTAGTCTCTTGGCTAACTATGTGGACCCGGTAGATTGCCAGGTCCCGACCGAACTTCATGCCAGCTCTGAAAGAGTTTGTGTGCCAGAATGAGGTCTCATCTTGAGGATTATTGATCCCTTTGGCGCAGCCACGGACTGGTATTTTCCAGTCTTGAACGATTGTTTGTGTTCGGGTTGCGGGGCCCTGCTTCATCCATGACAATGCGAAGCCTGGGATCGGGAGCTTGATCCACCTTGATATCCATGCGAGAGTGCCTATAAATACAGAATAACCATTCGTATCACATACAACTCTTGTGAGATAGACTTGATCCCGGCAGCCTGCGTTACAGTGACGGGGAAAAAAAGAATGACGAGCTCGTTGTGCGAGCCCGGTCCCAAGGGGGATATTGCTGAAAGCAACATAACCCTTCCGGGTGTCTTTGCTTGTTGATATGATTGTTCCGTTCACATGGCACCATTGTACGCCTGAGTGTGCTAAAAACCTGCCTGTTTTGTGACATGCAGGACGTCTTGTGGAAGAAACAAAGACGAGCGCAGAAACTTGGGATCTTTCGATGTCAGCTTTTGATTCATTGCTGCTGTGAATGCGAGACTGTAGGGATAATATACTTCCCCTACAACACCTCTGCATAGTCCTTTACCGTTCTATCACCACAGCCGCCTCTTTTGTTCAAAACTCGCTGCCCCGAAAATCCGAGGGTTTAATTCCTTTGTGATCTTCACACGGCCAAACCTGGTGGCGCAGAAAGTGGTGAGAACCAAGTTTGTTGTTGCCTTTGCAGAACGAGCCCGGCTGAGAAATTCGTCATATTTTTCTCTCTTCGCATTTTAATTTTTTTCGGTGTTGCGTCTCTGTTTATCTTTCTCTCTTTCTCCCTTTCTGTGCGTGTGTGGGTGTATAATGTCGTGATCATCCGTTTTCATGACCGGAACAGTCACTTGTCGTGCAGCCAACTCGCATTACACACTTTTCCATTATTCTGGATCTTCATTCTGTTCCCTCCACCTTGTTCGCCTCACGAATTTTATCCCACCTGGGCCTGTAGACAATTTCACATACCTGTGCCTATTATACATGGTCCACCTGTGCGCTCCCTACGGTTCTTTCTCTGGCTACCAATGTGGTACCGCAAACACCTGACTTATTCCTTGCTCGATCAGTTATCAACAACAACAACAATGACTTCCACCGCAAATGGCGCGACTCAACAGGCGTCCGCGAAAGGCTCCCCTGGGGAATCTATCCATGAAGCCTCGGACCAATATAACATGGATGACATCGAAGATAGTCTCGATGAGGGCTCAGGGGACGAAATATTAAGGCGGGGACATACCAAAAATGACCAGAAGAACATGAATCGTATGGGCAAACGACAGGAATTCATCGTCTGTTTCCCCGCAGAAAATGACACCTCGATACGGAGATGGTTTACTGACTTGTGGCGAGGTAGAGAAATTTCCGGCCTCTTTCGGCCCTAAGCTTTGCCCTCATCCTACAAGCTACCTGGGAGTTTATGTTGATGTGAGCCAACGAACCACCCATCTAGGAGCTAGATACGGGCGGGAACATATCTAATGATTCAGGCTAATCTCATTCGAAACTTTTCAAGATCGAACACAGAAGGGCTTACCAACGGTGGCCTCGCCGGTCTATTCTGGTCGTATCTCTGGACCTTCATTGGTTTTGGCTTCGTGATCTTTTCTCTTGCAGAAATGGCTTCTATGTAAATTCTCAAGTGCCCCAGGCAAAATTATATTGCTTTGTTCAATCTGAAGCACATGCTAATACCCAATTTTTTCGTTTATCTAGGGCACCAATCTCTGGAGGACAATATCACTGGGTCTCTGAATTTGCATCAGAGAAACATCAGAAGTTCTTGAGTTACATCACGGGTTAGTGAGAGGCGCAATCGATTATTGATGCCAGTATATCGATATAGTTGATACTAATGTATCTTTACTTGAAGGATGGTTATCAGTTTTAGCGTGGCAAGCTGGCGCAGCTTCTGGGTCGTTCCTCACAGGAACTATTATTCAGGGCCTTATAGCTGTCAACAAACCGGACTATGAACCTACCGCTTGGCAGGGTACTCTACTGGTTTTTGCGATGGTGGCTCTAATTTACTTTTTCAACATATGGGTGGCTCAAGGCCTGCCCATGATCCAAAATTTGCTACTTGTTGTCCATATCTTCGGTTTCATTGCCGTCGTGGTTGTTTTATGGGTGATGGCTCCGCATCAACCCGCTAGATCAGTGTTCACAAAGTTCCGAAACGGTGGAAATTGGCCAAGTATTGGAGTCAGCGTCATGGTCGGGCAAATCTCTGCCATATATGGAGGCCTGAGTATGTTTTCCCTCTGCTTAGCCCCCTCTCTTGCGGGATTTTTCCCTCAACGAAGAGTTTTGGCTAACTTGGTAATACCACAAAGGTGTTGATGCAACTGCACACATGGCAGAAGAAGTCAAGGATGCTGGAAGAAACGTACCCAACGCGATTGCTTGGGGATATGTCGCAAATGGAATCCTGGCCATGATATTTATCGTCACCTATGTCTGCTCCATTCCATCCGTGGAGGACGCTCTGAACGATCCTTCAACATTTCCTTTTATCTACGTATTCCGCAACGCTGTATCCACGAAGGGAGTTAACGCACTCACCATTATCGTTCTTGTATTGGTTATTGCAAGCAACGTTTCCTTTAATGCCTCTGCATCCCGGCAAACATTCTCTTTCGCTCGAGATAAAGGCCTCCCTTTTGCCAGTTGGCTTTCCGCGGTCCACCCAAAGAAACATATCCCGGCGAATGCCATATTTATTTCTTGCCTTATCAGCGTACTTCTCTCGCTCATCAACCTGGGATCAAGCAAAGCATTCCATGCCATTATATCTCTCAATGTTGCTGCTCTCATGGCCACATACGTCGTCTCGATTAGTTGTGTGCTCCATCTTCGCCTTACACGCCCAGAGCTATTACCCCACGCGCGCTGGAGTTTGGGACCAGTCGTTGGCCCAATTGTTAATGGAATTGGCCTCGCGTATGTCCTGTTCGCACTCTTCTGGTCATTCTGGCCGGCTGATCGACATGTCACTGTGAGCAATTTCAATTGGAGCATTGTCATATTCAGCGGCGTGGTTATTATTAGCCTTGTGATGTATTATGTGCAAGGCAGGAAGACCTATACTGGACCCGTTACCACCGTGGTAGGAAGACATTGAAAGAAGCCAAAATAATTTCAAAAAATTAGGGGTTGAAGTCCCATTGCACCAAAAGGCCAGCACATTGTACAGCACATATACAGTATGTACTGTACATACATACATACGTTTTCTAGCACAATCACTTTATTTCCGACTTCCATTTAACAGGGGCTTTATATCTTTATATTCCAACGGTGCATGGTGGAGTGCATTGATTTCTTTCTCCTTTTCTTTTTCTGTCACGATCATTCAGTCGTACAGAGGCTCTGTTGTTGGCTGTCATCAGTCGAGTTGCTGTTGGCTTCGGGAGCTTTTTGTGATGGCTGTAATTGATACTACTCGCGTCGTTCTGTTCTCTCTCTTTTCTTCTCTTTTCTGTTCTTTCTTTTTTCTTTTTCTTTCTTTTCTTTTTCTTTCTTTTCTTTTTGGTTGGGGCGGCCGCGGCCCGCAGAATGGCACTCGCTGGGTCAATATCTCCGAGAATTCTAAGGCTTGGCATGGAACGACTCATCCAACCGATCCCGAAGCGATTTTCTGCCACCATTAATATTAGACGGATTTTGCAACGCTGCGCGCACCAAAAAGTTCCCTCTTTAGGTAAGGTGCACTCACCAACAGGGGCAGATTTGACTTCGCCGGCGGCCCCCACCTCATGCTAGCTTCTTGTATGAGTCCCATAATCTTAGTCCGCGCACCCAGCAGGAACCACTTGATGCAAAATTGATGCGCGCACCAAAAATCCATATTGAGTTAGATTAAGGAATCCACTGCTACTACTGGCCCGCAGCATCTCCATTCTGTCCATTATAGTCAAGAAGCCAAGATTTGCCACGGATTAAAGTATACCCATTCCACTTTATATTATATCAAAATTTCATATTACCAGGCCTTCAGATAGTTGCTTTTTAATAATTACATAGTGGTTATTAAAACCCACCATGTACTTGGCAACTAGGCAATGATTGGATTTTTGGTGCGTGCAATCGTTGGTGCGCGCAGGGATTTCAAAATCCGTGTAATTACCTTATCAAGCATGGTCACGGAGAAAATTGGGACGCCAGTTGAGCACCAAAAATAGCGGACCAGTTACCCGCCATGGAACCCGACCCACGCTCGGCAATTTGGCGTTCGTCTACGATATGGTTGGCCGTGCGAGTGATTCTTCCGTGGCAGCGCCGCAGAGCCCCTGGCTCCCGTGCTACCGCCTCCACCTCCAGCTAAGTCTCCGCTGAGAGCAAGGCTTTTCACCTCATTCATGTGTCTTTCTCGTCCCTTTGTAGACGTTAACCTCACCTATTTGTGGTTATTCTTGTCACAGTCGCATGGTTGCTGTGTGCTGAGAATAAACTTAATCTTTAACTTTCGCTCTTTACGTTCTTGATGTACCCGACTTAATCAACCTCGTACCCAAAAAATGATCCTTGGCCCACGATTGGGGATCAAATCCCTAATTCTCTACGTTTCTTTCTTTTTATTATGCATCGGGGGCTTGTACTCATGGATGACCGCTTCTCCCCAGCAATCTATCGGCAAAGCTCTCCAGGACATGGAAGCCGACCGTGCTCGCCAACAGCCGAACAATAACAACCAAAATGGGCTAACAGCGCAGAAAGCCCGTGAGCTCTGTGGCCTCTACAACCGGCCAGTCTATAACCCGCCACAACAGAGCCGCAAGGGCGATCAGAACACCCCTCCTCCGGCTCGAAAAGTTTATGACATCTTTCTCCTCAATACCGAACTTGACTGGCTCGAAATCCGCCTAAACGAACTGAGCGACCATGTAGACTACTTCATAATCGTCGAATCCAACATAACCTTCACCGGCCACCCAAAGCCCACCCTCCTCACTGATCCAAATATCTGGGCCAAATTCTCCCGCTTCCACGGTAAGATAATCCACCATCTCGTGGAAGGAGACGGTGAAAACGTACGTAAAGCCTTCGACCGCGAGAAATTCCAACGAGACTCCGGCTTCACCCAGGTTTTCCCAACCCTCGGCCAACAGAGCACCAAGAATCCCGTTACCGCCAAACCTGCGGCCGCACCGCAACTCGGCGACGTCATTATCGTCTCCGATATCGACGAGATCCCCCGCCCAGCCAC
Source organism: Blastomyces parvus (assembly GCA_002572885.1). Lineage (NCBI taxonomy): Eukaryota > Fungi > Ascomycota > Eurotiomycetes > Onygenales > Ajellomycetaceae > Blastomyces > Blastomyces parvus. The sequence continues at coordinate 377,446 of PDNC01000004.1, forward strand.
TGTTACCTTGCTACGCACCTGTAGCTTCCCCCGCCGTGTCAACCTACGAAGCAGGTTCTACTATTACAGTTTCCAATGGTTGCACAAGGGGCCGGACTGGGCGCACCCACAAGCGACACATTATGAAGGCTATGAAGAAACGATAAAGCCAGACGACCTGCGCATGGGGCGTGGGTGGTCCATACCGTCCAGTTGGTTCGGCTCCGTCGCAGACCTGTTCAATGCGTCATGGCACTGTAGCTCGTGCTTTGCGACGGTGAAGGAGATGCAGACTAAGATTGTGAGTTTCTCGCATACGGAGTATAATCGTCCTGAGTTTACGAACAAGGAACATCTTGTCGAGGTGGTGAGGACGGGGAAGGATTTGTTTAATAGGCCTGGCGAGGTTTATGAGAGGGTTCAGGCGAACCTGGATGTACCCGCATACCTGAAAGGAGAAGCTGAGAAGGAGAGGTTTAGATATATGTTGGATAGGGACGGGAAAGATGGCGGTTTTGTGGATTATTGATTCTTAACAGGAAATTTTGCGGGATGGGTAGGATTGTTATTTTGGATCTTGTCGCCCCCTTTTTTCACCTGTCATATCGTTTTCTTAATATTTGTTACTTTTAGATACATATTTTGTTTGGGTTGTATATATATACACATAATATATAGGAGCCGAAGAAGAAGGCTTTAATCTAGTATAGACTTACGACCAATATAACGGTTATGATATTTTTTTTAAAGATTTTCAACCTTATACTTTTCGACCCCTTTGCAGGCCAAGCCGTTATGCATGATCTTGGAGTTGCTTCAAAATACTCATCATCATTCTTAATACTACTCTTGAACGTCCCCCCGCCCCCCCACAACTCCTGAATGAGCTAACTAACCGCCAAAGAAGAAAAATAGGACGGGTTAAAGAGACACTGATAATCCTCTTGCTCACAATGTTTACTATGCCACCACACGCAAACGGCCTGCCAACATGTTCCCCCTGGCCGTTCTGACAATCGTCCTTCTCCTCTGGTTTACCCCCATAACATTCTCACATGCATCCTCTTTAAAAATCCACCACCCAGAAATCCCCTTCATCCCCTTCCCCGTCCTTCCCCCACCAAACCCATCCACAAAAGCGGACCAAATAGCCTCCCTCTTCACCCGTCTTAACGCAAACACAAAATGGACCCTCATCGACAAAATCCACCTAGATGGTAATGTCGGCGAACCAGAAGGTCTCGTCCGCCTCTCCAGCTCCAACAACACCATTGACGATGTCAGATATGCCGTAAGCCTGGGCCACTTCCCCCTCCGCCCGGTTCCCTACCCTTTCGGCAAACGCATAAACGGCACAGACCGCACCGCGGGCGCCGGAACGGCCCATCTCGTCCTCTTCGACGGGACCGGCACCCGCATCGCTGATGCGCAGCTCTCTGGTAAACTAGGCGAGGACGACGAGTATCACCCGGGCGGCATAGATTATGACGGCCGACACATTTGGATGACGATTGCGCAGTACCGGCCAAATTCCACGGCGCGCATTGTCAGGGTTGATCCGTGGTCATTGCGGGCTGAGACGCTTTTCCGTGCCGATGATCACTATGGCGCTGCGGTGAGGGATACGCGGGAGAATAAGCTGTTGGCGCTGAATTGGGGGTCGCGCGAGGCTGCGGTTTGGGATTTGGATGGTTATAGTTATGGTGGTGGTGGTAATGATGCTGTGCCGGCTATTGCTGATTTCGCAAAACCGGCGGAGAAGATTCGCAACCCGAGTTCCTTCATTGATTATCAAGATTGCAAGTTTCTAGGTTACCCGGCGATGTACGGTGGGGAGCGCGCTGTGATGATTTGCGCTGGTGTTTCCGGCCGCGTTGGCGGGTTGGCCCTTGTTGATATGAAGAGTATGGTGCCGTTGGCGGAAGTACCGCTGTCAATGAAGAGTTCGTGGGGCGGGGTTATTACGCAGAATCCGTTTGATGTTGATGTTGTAGACGGGCGATTGAGGGGATACTTTATGCCAGATCTACTGATTGGGACGGTGTATGTGTATGAGGCGCATATTAGTGCGGATGAGAACTAGTTGTTGGGACGGGGATTACATATCTTCATGCATTGAACATATGGGTGTAACTAGACTGGGGTCGGTTATGACTATGATATTAATCGGCGGTGGAGGACGACGTCTATACCATATGGAATTCAGTTATATTCAACGATATCGCGAAGTAGATTGGGCCTTGTGCCATTTTGCTCAGCACTTTTCCTCACCCTTGACCCACCCCCTAACCCAAGTGCTAATCTGGTTGTAATATGCGATTGATCTCAAGTCACACGAGTAAAATTTCCTTTCCATGCCATATATCCAAGCTATAAGCCCTCGTTTTTGTTAAGTATGATAGTCTCTTTTGGTATGTATATACAAATATATATCAAGGGGTATGTTTGCCTTCCGCGAAAGGAGAAGCAGATGAAGCATAGTATCGAAAGTATTCTAAACAAAAAGAAACAAACCCACCCCGCTCCATTAGCGCCGCATTATCCTGTATCGTTATATGCAAAGCCTATACCAACAAAAAAAAAGAAAGAAAAAAGGAAATCAAAGTTGTAACAAAGAGGCTGGAAGCAGTGCAATCAATTGCTCTCCACCTTAAGGGCCTGGCTAATAGCCTCCCCCTGTCTCTTAAGTTCCTGATCGCGTAAGAACTGCGCATACTTCGAGAGGGGGTTGTGAATCCCACACTCAGTCTTCTGCTGGCCCTTCCACCGCCCGGATCTCTCATCCTCATTATCCTTTACGGGCTGTGTCGAGTGCCAGTCACCGACACTTTTATACCCCCTATCCAGCAGCTCATTGTACGGCACGTTATTTGCCGTGATGTATTCTTTAACCTGTGCAAAGGACCAGTTTGCCAGTGGGTTGATCTTGATCAGACCAGCCTCATCGACCTCGATGATATCCAGGTCACCCCGCTTGCCGCCCTGGCTGCGTCTGCGGCCGGTGAGCACGGCGTTGACTTGCAGTTCACTGTAGGCTCGCCGGGCCGGCTCGACTTTGGCCAACCAATCGTAGAGCTGGTCGTTAGATTCCCAGAGTTTGGGTCCGTATTTTTGCGAGAATTCCTCGGGGGTGGAGGCACCGTCCGGCTTGTACATGTGGATGTTTGTTGAGGGGTAGTGTTGGCGGACACGGTCTACGAGGGCCAGTGTCTCTTTGAAGTGATGGAGCGTATCCAAGAAGATGAGATCGACTGCTTGAGAGCGGGGGATGTTGAGTTTGGAAATCATGTCGACAGTGGCAAGCCCTGTTAAGCCGAATGCAGTTGTTTGATAGAGGCCTGGTAACGTTGTGATGCACCAGCGCAGGATATCTAGGGATGTTGTTAGTTTTTATGTGTAAACATATATATAGGGAAAGAAGGTAGAGTAGACCGGGCTTAGTGTTGTGTAGACATACCTTGGGGTTCTAGGAATTGGAGCTGTTTATTAAGGAATTTCAAGTGTGGTTTGGTAAAGACGACTTCTGGTAGGCTGGCCTCACTTGTGCTGGCACTGACATATCCAGACTCTGCTTCTGTATCAGAAGAGTAACTGGAAGGGATTTTGGACGGCATTTTGACAGCGTAAGAAGGACGGTTTTGATTTTCTTGTACGGCTAATGAATTGAAGCACATCTCAACAACCCAGGGGCGAAGAATTGATAGAATATATATATATTTAATGCTGGAATGAAAGAGGCAGCAGGATGTATGTAAACATGCAAAGAGGAGCCAAAGCCGGATTGCTGACAAAAGGGATATATGTGATAGTTAGGAACCCAGTCAAGGACAGCGTCTTAGAAATCAAAAACAAAGACGATGCAAGATGAGCAATAAGAAAGGAGAGAGGGGGGGAGAGAGCAAGGAAGAGCGAAAGAAAGAAAGAGAAAGAGGAGAAAAGCGAGCCCCATGCCCTCCTCCTCCTGACAAGGGAAAAGCGAGCACTGAGCGCTGCCAGATGCCGCTTCCAGTACTCTGTACGGCCAGTACAAACTGCGACAGTCCCCACAGCCAGACGCTATTCTGGCGCAATCCGCGCGATGAATCTCACCAGCAGGCTGCGAGCCTGCCACCGCGCGAGAATACGCAGTAACGCCGGGAAGTTGTGGTGGATTTGCTCATGGTTGTTGCAAATCACGCAATCTGCGCCTGCATTCGCCAAGCCTGGTGCCAGTCGCAAAACTCAATTAATAAAAAGAGTTCCAAATCCTCAATCCATGGAATATAACTATTATTCTGTTCCATATCTCATCAGTTATGGGAAGGAACATCATGGAAGATAAAGAAACATTGCACCGCAGAATGTTTCATGATGATTGCAGTCATAACGGGGAAATTGAAATGAAATGAGTTGCATACATGAAGCATTGCAGCAGAGTTAGGGCACAAACTTCCCAGTTTGGAAATGCCAATCACGTGAGAGATGACTCAGCAATCGTCGAAAAATGCTTGGCGCTATCCAAGTTCGCTGAACCCAGAAGAAGCAAAAAAGCGCTGGCCGTTGATTCTGCACAACAGCAGTGTCCCGTGTTTATAGAGTTCGATCGGAAGGCTTGGCTTTGGCACTTTCATCTACTGGGGGCGATGGTCAAGTGCCCGGTATTCCATCGTCTGGGCAATGGCTGCATGCCTCTTGGATCTGATTAGTATTGTTCAACTCTCGCGCGTGTTCGTCTTCCTGCTGGCCATGGGTGCAGAGCGCATTTATTGCTGATTTCCGGATGCGGGGAAATGCTGATGACTAATCTAATGCCATCACGTGCATTTTTTGCTTTGCTGATGTAATCCAACTTTGATCCCCGCTGCGTCCTGTAGGAATGAAGATTCAAGATGTAGGAGGATATCAGGTGTGTATTGCAAGGTTGCAGGGAGAACAACTGTCGAGTATCAAGGAATATACAGCTCAGTGGATTGCGATCAGTGTCACTTCCCTTTATGAGCGGGTTTCACTTCTAAAGCTCGCAGCTCCAGCACTTTCGCATTTCCCTCCGCATCCATGTCCGACACACTCCCTGTCCGCGGGGGCCGCCCTGTTTTACGGCACAGCTCTCTCTCAGGTGGATCCTTTATACAAGATCATCAGCAGTATAAGCCCTCGTCACACAAGCTCCCAACTATAGGGGGCATTCTCCGGGGCCCTCATGACACGCTCACCTCCCCAATGCCCCTCACTGGCTACCCCGCCAATGAGCAAGGCGGCTCTATCAAGGAGAGCGGAATTGTGCACAGCATCTTCAACGAGTCATTAAGTTCCCTCCCTCCAAACACCCCCAAAACGGTTGCTACTATCTTTTACAAGGCGTCCGACCCAATTCATCCTCATATCCACCCCGACTCATCTTCCTCTCAAGCCAAACCCTCGGACCAACTCCCCGTCCCAACCGTTGCGCCGGGTTCGGCCCCCTCAGAAGATGTCGAACAGCTTCCTCGAGAACCCCCAGCCCTTGAGCCGGAGCCGTTAGATCATCTCTACGGCCCGTACGTCTCGCAGCTATGTCTGACAAACTTCTTGCAAGTTATGGAGGACCTGCCCACTCCCTACCAGCGGATGAGCAGCTCGCATCGCTGTTTGGATAAAGAGGATCAGCCGCGAGTGGTAGAAGTAACAATCTGCCCTCCTCCAAACCCGGAGTACCTATCCTTCGATGACATGCGGAAACACGAGAATATATGGCGATTTGAGCGGGAATGGAATGTGGAAGTTGTCATGCAGAAGGAAAGCGTGTTTCGAAAGCATAAGCGGTTAGCTGTCTTCGACATGGACAGTACCCTGATCCAACAGGAGGTCATTGATGAAATTGCTCGGTTCATTGGCGTGGAGAAGGAGGTTTCCGTATGTTTTACCCCCCCATCTCTTAAAAAATGGATAATGAGGACGTCTGAGATATTTACAACGTCCTGCAATGTAATTTCAGGAAATAACCGCCCGTGCGATGAACGGTGAACTCGACTTCTCCGCCTCCTTGAAAGCCCGCGTGAGCCTCCTAAAGGGTGTGCCTGCAGACGTCTTCGAAAAACTCAAGTCCATCATTACCATTGCACCTGGTGCCCGTGAGCTCTGCAGCTCCCTGAAAACTCTCGGATACAAACTGGCAGTTCTGAGCGGCGGTTTCCAACCCCTCGCAGAATGGCTTGCTGGTGAATTAGGACTGGACTACGCCTTTGCCAATCACGTACGAGTGAACCCCTCCTATTAGAAACCAACCAACCCTGTTCATTTTGCGTAAAAATAAATAAAAATCTGACACCTTGCTCCCCCATTTCTAATATAGCTCGAAATCGACGCTACCACGCAAACCCTCACCGGCAAGCTCGTGCCAGAGTATCCAATCATTGATGCCGCGCGAAAACGACACTTACTCCGCACCCTCACCGCCGACAATGGCATCTCCATCGCGCAAACGCTGGCCGTTGGCGATGGCGCGAACGATCTCCTTATGCTGAAAGAGGCTGGGTTGGGCGTTGCGTGGAGGGCGAAGAGCAAGGTGCAGTTGGAAGCGCCGACTAGACTCAATGGGACTTCGTTGGTGGATGTTTTGTATTTGCTTGGGTTGCGGGAAGAGGAGATCCACGAGCTGATTGAGGCTGGGAAAGTGGGGAGGAAAGAGGTGGTTTAGGTTATTGAGGCTTTCAAAAGGCTTGGGGTTTTGTCTCTTTGACCTCTACCGACCAATATGAGGGTAAGAAGGGTGGCCGAAGCTGTGTTCATATATGCCTCCTTGGATCTCGGTTGGACCCTTTATTATGTTCTTTGTAAATTTTTGGATTTCACCTGCATATACTTTTACCATGGCACATAAGAGCATATAGTATATATGTCTATATATTGATAGATATATTGAGAATTTGGAGCATCTCTTTTGGCTACTTCCATGGTTATACCTGTCATACTCGGGCAAACCTTGCGCCATCGAGCTCCCAAAGCCCTTTCTCATACTTCAAGTTTTCATTCCACGGCCCACAGTATACAACAGGATGATATTGTCACCAGTTTTCCCACGCGAAATATACGTCGTGCCGCACTCATAGGTGGTCTGGTTCTAGATATTGAGCTGAAGAGGATGGTTGCGGATGGGGTAAGGAAATCAGTCACACATACTTGGAAATCTAATCTAACAGCCACTCAGAACGAAACGGGCTTAGTTGATTATGGGGAAAACTTTCCGAGATTTGTTGAAATCTCATGCCCTTCCCAAAGCATGTTATACATCTAACAGAAAGGCAAAAATGACGGGTCGTGGTCCGGATGAAACCAGAGGGGAAAATACCAAACGCCAAAGACCAAAAAGCAACCCATCGGTGCAAACTACATATGTATGCGCATGTCGCACGTTAAAAAGCCTAGGGAGGTTTTACACTTCCCGCAGATATAAATAACCTTATCGAGGAGGAAAACAAATAAATCATCTCACGGCCTCCCCCGCAACCAAGGTCTCCACATTCTCACTCGTCGTTCCCTTGTCACTCGCGCTCCCAACGTTCTGACCCCTCCTCTTCTTCAACACATTCTCGATGAATGCCTCGCCCGCCTTATAACTACTCCTCACCAGCGGACCAGATGCGCAATACAAAAAGCCCAACTCCAGCGCCCGCTCCTTCCACATGTCAAACACATCCGGCCTCACGTACTCATGAACAGCCATGTGTCTCTTGGTCGGTCTCATGTACTGTCCGAACGTAACGACATCAACGTTGATAGCCCTCAGCGCACGCAGAGCATCCCATAGCTGTGCTTCCGTCTCACCCAGGCCCAGCATAAGCGAAGTCTTCGTGATAAGCTCCGGCTTCGCTTCCTTGGCGGCCTTCAATACACGTAGACTCTGCTGGAATGTAGCCCGACGATCACGGACAAATGGTGTCAGCGCCTCGACCGTCTCGACGTTGTGCGCGTACACGTCCAGTCCCGAATTGGCCACAAGGGCCACCATCTCTAGGTCCCCAGCGTAATCACCCGTCAAGCACTCGACGAGAATATTCGGCGCCTTCTGCTTGATCTTCAGCACCGTCTCGGCAAAATGTCTCGCGCCGCCATCCGCAAGGTCATCCCGATCAACGCTCGTCAGCACGACGTATCCCAGCCCCCAGCGCGACAGGGCCTCAGCCGTATTCTCTGGCTCGTGCGGATCAAGCGGAGGTGGTTTGTTGGACGTTTTCACACTGCAGAACCGACAGCCGCGCGTGCAGGTGTCGCCCATAAGCATGATTGTAGCAGTGGCTGCAGACTTGGAGCTGCCACCCCAACAATCGGAGATGTTGGGGCATCGGGCTTCCTCGCAGACGGTGTGCAGGTTTAGACCCCGGAGATCATTCTTGATGCGCTTGTAGTTCGAGGAGTCTGGAATGGGCGTCTTGAGCCAGGAGGGGAGGCGGGTTATTTCTTTCTTCCTGCCGGCCGGCCCTACGAGGGCTGTTTTCAAGGCATATGCATCGGCGGGGTCTAGAGGCTCATCCTTCTTGCCAGAGACGAAGTCGGAGAATGAAGGTCCGGCATTTAGTTTGTCTTTGAAATTTGTCGGTGAGCGCTTGACTGTGGTGGAGGGATTGGACGGGTTGGATATGGAGGAGTCAGGGGGAGTGGTCGTTGCATAGGATCTCAAGGTAGTTAAGTGGAGGGTAGGTAGGGCGGAGGTGGGACGGGCGGAGAGGGAAGACTGGGCGGAGAAGAGAGTGCGGAGCTTGCCGGCGGAGGCTGCCATGGCGAAGGTCGTAGGTGTGCCAAACACCAACCCGGAGCTTTTAATCAAGCGAGGATATACTGGGATTCTGGAGGCAGAAGATCGACTGGAGCATGTCTAATCTATCCCATGGATGTGTCTGATACGAACTTGTCGTCAGCAAGTTTTATTTTAACGATGAAAGCCGCCATTACCCATCCCCATCACCTGATTGGATACGCGGGATAACGTGAGCCGGCACCCGGCTTACTAATCACTGACTGGTACACGTGAGCACTAAGCCCTAAGAAGCGTGTCAGGAACTCGTTGTTCCATGCGGTCAAGGACATTTCTCCTTATAAATGGAATGTGCAAGGAGGTTTCTTGGTAGAAATCAGGATCCGTGGATACAATATGATGTCAGCTGAGCAATTGGCCTGCATCTTTGTTTGGCAAGCCTCCATATCCCATCTATTCACGAATCGGACTTGCTGAAGAAGCGAACGCCGCGCGCGGAGGAGTCAAGGCCGAGCACTCAATGCCTGCCACTAGTGCCAGGAACACCTAGGCAGATGTCAAGGCTCACGGTTTCAACTACGCTACGTAGGGAGAGATATTGCGGCTGATGGCTTCACTGGTTCTTTACGCGGCATTCAACAAACATGATGCTCAGTCACGCTTCCGGCTGCTATATCTAGGAAACTCTAAGACACGTTGAGCATCTATCAAATTTCCGTGAAACATCAGATCAAGGCCTTGATTCGAAGGAATTGGGAATGGGCAATGAAAAAGTTCCCGAATCGGCCATGGGGCAGCATTCAGGGTTTATCCTTCTTCTCCTCCCTGTCCGACGTCCGTGTAAGCGCGGGCGATGATTTTCCCCGGTTGGAGTTCGGGCTGAGCTAACCCCTGCACTTTCGCGCTGGTGGCATCAGCTCGAGCGAAATCCCAATAGACGCTTGACCGCAATAGTTGTGTGGCTGATTCTCTTGTCTTTCTGTAATATTTTGTGTGTTTTCCTGGAATTTTCTTTTCGTGACCAAAGTACGACGATTTTTGATATAATTTGATTCTTTTCCTACATTCATGAGAGTTGCTCTAACTCCCATTTTATTTCGACCTTGCAGTTGCCACCAACCACTCGGATCGCTTGGCTTGAGCTTCCATTTTTCCGCTTCGGGATCCTGTCTAGCTGCTCTGCGGCAAATTACTCTAAGTTAAAATATTTCATTCGAGACCTTTACAAACCCGCCATGTCTACTACATCCCCATGGCCGCCGGCGTTCCATCATCGCCCAATGGATTTCAATAAGGCAATCCCGCTAGACTTCATTCGCGGCAAAACAATTCTGCTAACCGGTGGCGCGTCCGGATTTGGCGCTGCATTTTTCTCCCGTTGGGCTGCCGAAGGCGCAACGGTGATAATGGGTGACATCAACGCGGCAGCGGGGACCGAACTCGTCATCCGGGTTCGCGAAGAAACCAAAAACCCAAACTTACATTTCCTGCCCCTGGACGTAACCTCCTGGCAGTCCCAAGTCGAGTTTTTCCGAGAAGCTGTGAAACTTAGTCCCCATGGCGGGATCGATACTGTCGTAGCCAACGCAGGCATCAACAAAGTGAAAGAATCTAACTATTTCGAAGAGCCACCAGTAGACTACCTTAATGCTCTCAACCCACCCGCTCCGAGATTTTCCACCATCGACGTAAATCTGACCGGAACACTATATACCACGCACCTAGCTTTATTCTACTTACCTCGCAACCCAGGATCGACTCCGTGCTCCCCGGCGTCTTCAGAAGCTACTACTCACCTTCCAGAAAACAGGGAACGAGACAGGCACATACTCCTCCTAGGCTCTGTCGCAAGCATCATGCCTCTCCCCTCCCAGATCCCTTACTGCATTTCTAAACACGCCGTGATGGGTCTCTTCCGCTCCCTGCGCGCCACAGCCCCCCTGAGAGATGGGATACGGGTAAACATGCTCTGTCCGTATTTCACCGAGACACCAATTATCGGTGTTGGCGGCAAGGTAGTTTTATCTGGCGCCGCAATGGCGGATATTAACCATGTCTGTGATGCGGCGACGCGGTTTGTGGCGGATCCTAGGTGCGTAGGACGCAGCGTGGTCATTGCACCAAAGCTCCGGGTTAGGTCTCCCCTATCTGGACCCAATCCCAGTGGCAGATCGGAAAAGGAAGAAGAACGAATCCCAGGCATGGGTGGGCTAAAGGGGCTCCCTGGTATGGAAGATATATATGATCTTCCCAAGGGTGCTACGAGTGGTGGGCTTCAAGCTGAAGCGAAAGTTGGTGGGGATGGGAGGGAGGTGAGGGAGATAGCTATTTGGGAATTTCACGCGCATGATTTGGATGAGGCGGAACTATTTACGCGGAGGATGATCGGCTTTTTATTGATGGCGGCAAGGATAAGGGGTTGGTGGCTGTTTGCGGCAGATTTATGGGACGGATTTACCATGGTGCTGAAGAGAGTGTTTGGTGGTTCCCGCAAGAAAGTTGGCAGTGACACAAGAAAGAAAAGGATTTAGGGAGACGAGAGGAAGAGATAATCTTTTGGTTTCAGGCATTTTCTTTTTAATGGCCCTCTTTTTGCCTAAGATTGCTTTCGTTGCTGGCTTTATCCGTCTAATTTTAGCCTCTATTTATATACCCATACTCTCAATTTCGGTTTTTCGTGGTTCTATTGTTGTTTTTGTATATGCCTCCCCTTCCCACCAAAACAGATCCGTTTCGAATTGCACAATGCCTAGGCGGTTGCTCTACTTCATGAAGTGTGTACTGCTGGGCTGAACGAACTGATATTAAACATGTAAACATGCGGATACTCTTCTTGTTATTTTTTCGAAATAGGGAAACGTTACACTTTGATAGCGCTCGCTAAAATCGCAAGAACAATAAAAACCGCAGATATATGAATACAGACAAAAAAGGAAGCAGCTAAAGACGGAAGTACTCTAACTGCCATGAAGTACGTTGAAAATTCAATGCCAAGATGGGTCTGAAATATTCCTACCCTCAAGGAGCTGAACAAGTGACAGAAGTGCCCCCTTCAGGCCAGAGTCGGAAGTCCCACATATATCCACCAGAAGTGTATCCGCAATTTCATCTAGACGGGCGTGGATATTAGCACTTCTCGTTCGTAAAAGATGTTCTTTAACACGTAACTGGGAAGCTGTTGATAGATGAAGCCCTAATGTTTCCCTTGCTTTGTCTGGGATACCGTACGGGATACCGTCCGCGACCCTTTCAGTAGCGGTTGGGTTGTACTTCGTATTCTCACATGTGTCCAGCGCAGACAGGTATATCTGAGCAACGAAAGCAGCGCACAGCGAACTAAGTTTCTCGATTGGTACTGACGGAAAAATATCCCGAAAAGGGTGTAGAAGCGCCTTTTCAGTCGTCGAGCGCACAAATATAATGACCGGGGACGAGAGAGTTAAGTTTGGCCCAGAGCATTGCATTATTGAGGCTTCGAGGTGATCGAGTGCCCACCCTACACTCCAGGACGTTGCCCTCGGGGCCCTCTTGTCTTTGCTTGGGTTTACCGTGGAGTCCAAAGGATATTTGGAAGTTGTGGGAGTATAGGGTGGTGAACAGCTTCTTCTGGTACCTCCGAATGCGGATTCATTCTTGCGCAACGAGGAGTTTTTCTGTATCCATCGTGGAATTCGGGTCTTGAAACTCAGTCGCCGCCCTAACAGCCTCGGGGAGGCGTCTGCCGCCCTGTCGCTCAGAGGTAGTGGGGAAATGTCGCCGGTAGAGCCATGAGACCCTTGAGTTGCGTAGCCACTGTCATCACAAGAGCTAGAAGACTGTTCACAGCGCGGCAAGAGGTCCAAGGAACTTGATACAGATGTCAATTGCTTAAACATGTGAAACTCTTGCGCAAATTCATTGGCATCGTCTTTGACATGCGGAGCAGCACGACAGGGAGAGTGTTTCGGGATCGTGATCAATTTGGGTTTCGCTGCACGGCTAATCTTTATAGGTTTCTATAATTTGCGTTAGTGCATGAGCAGTTCGTATATATTAAATTCGCTGGAACCTCACCGCAATCTCGGCTGATTCACTTAAACTCTCTGACGAGCTATGCTGTCTATACTGCACGATTTGGCACTTTCGCTTCTTAACTTTTGGCGGCTCATCAGCATCAATATTTCCGTAATTTGTGCTGATAAACTCCCCAAAACGCCAATATTCTTCAGTCGCGAATGCTTTGGTTGGAGGGCTGGAGATTCTCCCGGTAAAGGTAGCAGAAGATTGGGGAAGTCGAGAAGATGATTCTTCGTGTCGAGGTTCTTCAGCCGTGACAATCTTGTTAGAACCGTTTGGATATCTACATCTGGCAGGGAGATCAACGCTTTCGTGTCGAGCCTTAGGAGACCCTTCTTCACTATGAAGAGTGTCTAAATAAGGAATAAACACTCCGCCCATGGTTCCTCGCATGAAAAGGCAATCGGACTTCGCCAACGAAGTAGTTAACCCGATGCAGTTGGAAATTGGCTGTCGCGTAAGGGCGCGTCGTGATCCGGGTTGCAGAAACGTCGGCACAGATGAATGAGATTCCGGCGTATCCATACGCAGTGCGCCAAATGGGCAAGATTCAATGTTTAAATGCTATTATCCAAACTGAGGGCGCGGTGATGCTAATTATATGGGCGCCTAGGGTATCCGCTGCGTTGTAAATAGAGATGAGATGACGGGAAAGAGCTGAAGAGCATTTTGTCCTGATAAGTTAGCATACCTTCCAGGATCATGGTTGAGACTCCCTATTCGGAATAAATATGACACGGAAAAAGGAACCTTTCTGGTATGCCACATTTGTTAAATGAAAACAAAGCCAACAAGTGCAAAGGGTTGGCATGACTAAAACGACAGCGAATAAGGTCACTTCACAGCACCCCTTTGCCAAACTACGCTCCCACCTTTGAGTGAGCATAAAATTGAAACAATACAGGTCAACGTCACCACCGCTGCGTTTAGGTTATAATCAAAACAAAAAGAAACAACAAAAGTGTGAGCTAGAAGGATATAAACAATAGCGGCGAAAATCCCGGGGAATTATTGCATCTCAAAATCCTGGAATAAATGAAAAACCAGGACATATATCCGTAAGGCTGTCAGGAACGGGTTGAGTGGTGATGCGATGGCTTGACAGTTAATGCCGCTAAAGCGCCTGGGCTTGCCCATTGCCAACTTCAAGATCGCGCTCGCAGAGTTGAAAAGTGGGAAAGATGTTGGCTGTTATTGGGGCCTCTGCAGGTACCGTAACACCGCCATTCCTAAAAGTTGGTCAATTCCCACAAAACTTCAATAATATTTCCAAGATTTTAATCCCCTGTCTACTGTTGGGCCCCTGATGGCGCATAAAGTCAGGGGACGGAGTCAACAGCCAAGCGGCATTCCCCGTAGACAGCCGTAGAATGGCAATTAGTCGGCTTTTAAACAAGGTGAAAGATAGTTTAAAACGATTTCTCGACGAACTGCCTTAGAGAAGAAACGAAAGAACGTAAGCCATCTGGTGACTGTTGGAATCTCTCTGATAGTTGATCCGTGGATGGAGGTTGGATTTGCCTGATTGGGGTTGGGTGCTTATCTCGGCGAATAGATGATCCGGCATCTGATAAGGAGGCTCTGCAAACAGGACAAACATAGCTCTGCAAAAAAAAATAATCCATACAGCATTTGTGTTCCGCAGAGTATTACAGTATATAGAATCTACGTGAAGACGGGGTCAAGGGGATCAACAGCTGGAGAATTATAATTTTGGAGATATTATTGCAGGAGCGGAGGTCTCCTTTCAATTCTAAATGCTCTCCGAGAGCTTTGTTGTGTCGTTCCTAACGTCCAACAACCAACAAATCTCGCCCGCGCTCAAGGATGCTGGGATATGCGTTCATGAATTTCAGCCGGCGCAGTCACTTCGCCTAACTTTGAAGAAGAGTTCCACCGATTCCAATTGCTTGGCTGTGGGTAGTTCGCACATATTCGCATCACAAGCAGGAAAAGCGGTTGTTCATGTGTACAGCCGGGAGAAGAATAACCAGGAAGCAACCGTACCTTTTCCAGAGAGAATTCGGAGTCTCTCGTTAGCAGGAGGATTCAGTGAACCCGGATTGCTAGTCCTGGGTACAGAAGGGGGGAGGATTATTGTGTGGGAGGTTAGTGAGCGTCATGTTGAAGCTTTTCTTTTTGCTCCAAAGCTCTCATTATTTTGCCCCTAACTTTCTTTTTTAGACATGCACAGGGCGCCAAATATCGACGACAGCCTCCCATTTACAACCCGTTACTTCGTTGATCGTAGACCCAACCAACAATTTCATTTTGTCTGGTTCGGAAGATTCAAATATCCATGTCTGGGCGATTCCTCTTTTAACCTCCTTCTCTCGTTCATCCACCTCCCAAACGCAAACACAATCCAATTCCCCGCTCCGGACATTTTCTCACCATAGAGCACCAATTACGAGCCTTGCGGTTGGTCATAGCCGTAGCAAGAATAATATTGCAATTTCCACGTCCCGCGACAATACCGTCATCGTATGGGAATACCGAACCGGAAAATTATTACGCACATTTCTCTTGCCAGCAACACCACTATGCTCGGTTGTGGACCCCGCAGACCGTGCATGTTATGTCGGATATGAGGATGGCAGTGTTCAAGTAATAGATTTCTTCAAAGCACCTTCGATCCAAAATGTGCTTCACGACAGTAGCCAACAGTCGACGCCCTCACAGCTCTCAGAAAATGAGCGCTGGCTTCCACCCAACCTTGATCTGGGTGCAGTACAATGCCTCACCCTCTCATATGATGGAATGACACTTCTGTCAGGACATAAGGGGGGAGCAATTGTGTGCTGGGATATCGCTAAGGCAAGATATGCCTCGACCCTAACCACATATGGCTGTCCCGTAACCAATCTGCAGATGCTGGCGCCGACTGGTTTCGTCCAAGATAGCAGCGAGACTGCCAAATTAACTACCCACAATATTGTCAAACCACGCTATGATCATGCTCTTTCGAATTCGGCACAACTTGGAGACGTTATTCCAGCAACATACGCTTTCCAAGCTCACTTCACTTGTCCATTACATCTAGACAACTCTCAACCAACAGACGAGTTCTCAGAAGCGCTAACCCATCCACTTTTTTCACCATCTTTGATATCAGAAGGTCTAGCTGAGCTTGCTGTCCTTGAAGCTGGCACCACCATCAGCTCTACTACGAACGGCCAAATATCTCAGCTAGGAGCACAGGAAACCCTAGATACTTCCGAAGTTAAATTACTAGAGGAAGAAATCGCACGTTTGAAGAAACAGAGTTCACTCCAAGAATCAGCAACTAAAGCCAGCGTTGCGGAGTTGGTAAAGCTCCGACAACATATTGCCAGTCTAGAAGATGAAAACAGCGAGCTCCACGAGAGGCAGCAAAAGGTAAAGCAGACCAGGCTTGAGAAGCAAGCGCGGCAGGAAGAACGTGCGCTCAAACGTAGAGAGGCGTGGTTTGGGGCTGAGAAGAAAGGGGAGAATGGAGATGTAGTCATGCGGAAAATGGAAGCTGAGGACGAAGGGGAGACGAGCGATTCAGACGTTATGAGTAGTGGCGATAATTAAATGTGCTTTTTATATACTACCGGACTGGAGCTTCAACTTTGACTTCTTTTAAACGATATCATGGGAAACGGTGTGCCTGGCGGCACTTTCCTTTCAATGTCACATGTTTTACTACAAAACGGGCTGGTCGCCTGTATATATTGGAAACAGAGGTTCCGGAGTTTCCCATCCCTTTGAACTCATGGTGAGTTAAGAAATTTGGAGTTGGAATTTTAGGGAAAGTCGATGGACAGATTCTGTTTGGTTCCTTCCAGCGAAAATAATTATATCCATTGAAATGATGGACTGATACTCTTCCCACGAACTATGGAAAACTACGGGCATATGAATTCAGCTTTAATGTCTAATTAACAGATTCGTTATCAACAACAGTGAGGCCACAGGTCATATAAACTTTTTTTTTGTCAAGATATCTGCAGGGGGTATATAGAGCCAACCTCACTTCTTCCAGTAAAACTGCAAATAACTTTCCGCAATATTCCCAAAGCCTACTGGGTATTAATCAAGCAGCACCTAAGAACAATTACTTTCAACTACATTCTTCAGGCCCATTAAACCTAACCAGACCGCCTCCTCTGTCCTGATAGTCCGACTTCCTTGTCCCGGAACAACATTGACCCAATAATCAAACATCTTTTCAGCCTCACTCGGTTTCAGACCCTTCTCCTGCAATTCTTTATCCGCCTTCACTGCAGCTTCAAGACCTGCTACCCCGCCAAATACAATGATGAGATGTTGAGACTTGGGAACTTGTCCTGCAATGACATCGGATATCGGGGTACCGCGTTCCGATGTCCCAAAAGATAAATCATACCCGCCTTCAAAGGGGCATTCGGTAAACACGGTAGAAAGCGAGGGGCATCGCCTCACGGAATAGCCCCAGTAGTAACCCATCTCTTCCCGCGGGGAAACAGGTGATACCACCTCAGCAACTTCTGATGGATCTTTAGACGCCCCAAACTTGACGGTTACTCGCGTATTTTCTGGCGCAGGTATATGGGGCACGCGAGCCATTTCTGGAAGACCGGTATTAACCAGCGTATAAGGCGTCGACGAGTCCTGCCCTTTCTTTTCCATGCTTTTCTTTCCTTTCTTTCTTTCATGGTTCGGATTGTCATATTCCCCAGTCGCCCTGGCTTCCACCTCGCTAGCCGAAACAGTAACCCCCTCCCGATATTCACACCATTCATTTGCTCGTATGTGATGCGGCATATCCAAGCTCGGTAATGTACCCGCCGTTCGGAGATTTTTATGCATGGGGAATAGGTATTTTCGGAGATAGGGCGGGGTTTCTAGGTAGGAGAGGATGTGTGCGAGGAAATGCGAAGGGTCGGAGTAGGCAGTGTATTCATCTTCGTTTGCATTGTGGTAGGCTTTAGACCGTGTTGGTCGGGCATCGTCGTCGAATATTACGACCTCATCGACGCAAAACACTGCAAGTGCACGGGCAATTGAACCTGCTAGGAACGTTTTTTGGTCGTGCGATTGGGCGCTGGTTGAGTCTTGTCAGCGCATATCTTCTTTAAACCCATTTGACGAGCGGCGCGAAAGGCTTACTTTGCAATGATGCTCCCCGGAAGAGCAATACTCAATGTTTGTGATCTTCCTCCGCGGGGGGTAAATATAGCTGTGGGTTTCGAAGTATCAACCTCAATGCCACCATTAGGTTCGGAAGGCTGTTCGTGAACAGTCTTTCGTTTCTGTAAATTCCGCATGAAATTAGGATATATAAACTAGGACGGAGGCATTGGACTTTGTGAGTGTTTCTTCCGCATACCTTTGATTTATGCATAGCCAGCAGCTCTCAAATGCTTTCTTGAAACTTATGACTTGTCTATTGTCTGTTTGAGCGCAGTTTGAGATTTATCCTCTATCCGAGCCGGAGGCCAGGGATAATTTAGTAGATAGATAAAGGCCCCAGAGAATTCAAATCACTTTTCCTAGCAAGTTTGGCAAATTTGCAATTTTCTAGAAGAAATGAAGCTATCTTGAGCGAGGTTGCGGACTATTTTTATCAAAAGCAATTCACGTGACAACGGCAATCATCTTATCATCTTATCGGGCCGAGATTCGGACTCAGCTCCTGCAGAACTGAACATGCCCGATCACTTCTCCGCTCCCGCCTGACTTACGCCCCGGGTTCTATCTGTCTATACCTGAAGTTTCCCTCTCAAAGCGCATGATTACCAAAACAGCCAATTGGCAACTTCGCACTTTGACAAAGGTAAGCAACCCGATGCTGTAAAATCCGCATCGCGCCCAGTAATCAACCAACTTAGTCCATTGCTACACTTGATGATTCTCCAGTTTTTCGCCAAAGCACTATTTATCCATGGCCCGATTGTAAAATTACCTTAAATTTAAAATTAATCCTATAACACATTTAGAACATTTGCATAGTGCTGGTATCAACGGCCAGTACCCTCCTAAGGGCAAACCAATCTGCATTGACATCCTCCACAAACAATAGACTCCTCTCAATAACCCCCATCCCCTCCAGTTGCACTTCCCTCTTTGCCCATCAGTTCCTGCACTATCTTCACCCCAGCACTGGCCCCAATCCTCTCCGCTCCAGCCCTAATCATCTGCACACAATCTCCCAATGTCCTCACCCCACCGCTAGCCTTAACTTTAACCCCTTTCCCAAGAGCTTCACAGACTGCCCGCATTAACGCAACATTCTCGACGCTAGCCCCGGGCCCATTGAACCCCGTACTAGTCTTGACGAAATCTGCCCCGGCAATACAGGAAATCACACATCCCGCAACAATCTGCTCCCGGCTCAACTGTGACGTTTCAAGAATGACTTTCAAACCAACTTTCCCGCCAAACTTGTTACCGACATCTTCGGAAGAATGGGTTGCTGCTTTGCGCACCGCGAGGACATCCGCATATACATCTGTATATTTCCCTTCCTTTAGTAGTGGGTAATTGATAACCATATCCAGCTCCGATGCACCATCGTTGATTGCTTTTTTGGTTTCGGAAACCTTTTCTGCTGTGCTATACGTTCCCTCATGGAAACCAATGACACATGCTACACCGATTCCCGTATCCTTCAACCGAGCAACGGCGCGTGAGACATAGGCTTCACGTACACAGACGGTCGCGAAGTTGTATTTGATAGCTTCGGCGCAGAGCGTGTCGATTTGAGCTTCCGTGGCAGTGAGCGCGAGCTGAGTGTGGTCTATTGTTTTCGGTATCGAAGTTAGAGGGTCTGTCGGGGGTGGATAGTTGGTTATGTTTATTTGAGGGAGGCCATTCAGGGTTTGAGAGATTAAAGTACTCCATTCCGAGTCAGTTGTAGGAACCGGAGTAGCCATTTTATATTATATGGACTGTTGCAATTGAATTATGCTATTGTTCATAGGCACAAACTTAGCATGTCCTCTGCTGCGTGGTTGAGTCGTTGTTCTCGAAGACCTGTGAGCCCGTATTAGCTTGGTTTCTGTTGAATATGAACTTCAACTAAGGGTTATTCTATTGCATTCAATAGAATAATAAGTGCTCGGGCAAAAATATGATGCTCGCTCTCTATGGCTATAAATATGGAAAGCTTAAGGCGCACGCGATCCCCATGCCGGTATGCCAGAAAGGCACAAACCACAGCCCAGAGATATTTGACACGTTTACAATAGCCCCATCACCTGGAGTAGTATGAAATGAAATGAAGCAACATGGAAATTAATCAACACACCGGTAACTCAAGCTAAAACAGGCACCGCAAACCGGGGACAACTTGTCGAGTAAGCCAATGTGGTTGCTCACCAGATTAGTCTCGGGTCGTTTTAATCTCCTCCCACTAACCAAATGAGAAATATAAAAACAAGAACCAATTTCCCGCAAGTCAAATGAAGCGACGTTAAGGGTACTATTAGGTGTAGGCAAGGTAGAAGAAGGAGGTGACCCCTCCTCCGCCTAGCTAACCCCTCTGCTTCGAGAACGTGACACGGCGTGCCCTAATTAATTTATGTCGGTTCTTCTTTCGCGTGTCAACCTCAACCACTTTCCAAGCAGAACATGAATAGGATACATGACGATTGGACGAAGTGAAAGAAGTGTCTTAGATGAATAGGGATATTTCTTCTACTGTTTTACCTACCATGTTTTCGCATTTTCTGATTAAAGTCGTGTTATTGACTGTGCTGAGGACGTGACAAAAACGTATAGTTAGCTGAGTAGACCACATCACCGGCGAAAAATAATGAAAGGTACATAGGAATTTTTATTAATTAGTAGTGATATAGTAGAGCACGGTGAAGACAATACTTCATTATCCATATAATCTCTGCTTAACCTCCTAAAAAGCAAATTCGACACGGAAATGGTTTCCATGCATTGCAGCAGAAGCCCGCAACATCAAGAGCGCAAGGAAGAAAAATGTATTCATTCACCTGCCGCGTTAAATGCTAGGAATGATACATAATGAATAAAACAGAAAATAGAGGTATCTCAGTAACTCCTTTCGCCGCCTACAGCAAGCCCCGTAAAGCCAGCCTCCTTGCGAAC
The DNA here is from genome assembly GCA_002572885.1 of Blastomyces parvus. NCBI lineage: Eukaryota > Fungi > Ascomycota > Eurotiomycetes > Onygenales > Ajellomycetaceae > Blastomyces > Blastomyces parvus. The sequence continues at coordinate 398,258 of PDNC01000004.1, forward strand.
AAGTGCCACCCTACCTGCTGCAACCCCCGCTTCCACACTCCGGTCCGCGAATATCATCAACCCGCCCAATACGTCTCGTAGGCCCTCCACCTCCGCCGCCACCAGGTCTCTTCCCAGGACCGCCGCCTGGCCCTCCTGGCCCTCCGCCACCTCCACCACCACCGCCTCCTCCTCCTCGCGAACTACCCCACCGAGGCCGATGGATTTGGGTATTCTCTATATTCTGAACATTGAACTGAGAGTTTTGGGCGGCCGAAGAGGCATTTAACTAGAGAAGAAGAATGGAGTGGTTAGTTAGAGGCTCTGGTTTGTCCGCATGTGGGTTGTATAGAGAAAAACAAAAGCGGATGGATGGTCAATTGGTGGAGCGTGGAGGCAAGCGAAAAAGGGACGTACCGCGAATAAGCTGACGATGTATAGCCCGAAGAAGATGTAAAGGTCATCGATGAAGTAGCGGATGCGGGCGGAGATTGGCGGGCTTTTGATGTGGAGAGTTAGATTTCAGTGTCATAGTTGGAGATAGCGACGTGGAGACATCATGTAGATAAGTGGAGGTGCGATCGCATACCGTTCGAGTATATGCCCATTTGAGAGGTAGGGTTTTGGAGCCGACATTCTGGCTGTTTTGTCTTCTTCAATCGCCGTACTGAATACGTTGGAGGATGGCGCTGTGGCAGTTGTGGATGTTTGTCGTTCGTTGCGGCTCAACTATCTGTCATTTGAGTTGCGGGGCTTGGCGGGACCTTATCTATTTTTGGAACCGCTTGAAATCTTAAAATTCACCTCTAAACACCCCTGAATAAATTTATACAAGGAGTTTGAAGGATTCAGGCCTTCTTTCATTCGTTTTATGACTGCTGGCGCATTGATATGCCATCAAAGTATCGACATAGCTATCAACATAAAATAGAAGACAGAAATACTACTCTGTTTTGACTGCGCAGGTACACCTCAATCATTATGCGTTGTCCACACTTCAGTCAGCCACATGGATTTAAATACCCCGCGCCGCAACCATTTTTCAGTCCTCCAGAGCCCGTTCTTGGAAGCACATCATGTTCTGAGCGACTTTCGTCTTTACGACCATCTCCCCTCTCGACATGTCTGACCCCAAAAATTATACTGTTGGTTGGATCTGTGCCATCAGCACTGAATATGTCGCAGCTCAGGCATTCCTCGACGAGAAGCATGAAGGTCCAGAATACCTAGCGCGTCATGACAAAAATGACTATACTTTGGGAAGAATGGGTAAACACAATGTCGCAATTGCTGTGCTACCTATGGGAGAATACGGAACTGTTTCAGCAGCCCGTGTCGCGGAAGATTTAATTCGCAGTTTTCCCAATATTCGAATCGGCCTCATGGTTGGCATCGGTGGTGGTGCGCCGAGTGAAAAAAATGACATCCACCTCGGTGACCTTGTCATCAGTATGCCATCCAACAACGGTCAAGGTGGAGTGATTCAGTACGACTTTGGAAAAACAATACAGTGTCAAAGTTTTCAACCAACGGGGTTCTTAAACCAGCCGCCGACGATCCTGCGCGCAGCTGTGAATGGTCTCAATGCGGAGTACGAACTGGATGGACACCAACTCAAAGAGAAGGTCAACGCGGTTCTAACGAAAAAGCCTCGTTTACAAAAACGATACCGACGGCCCACTTGTGACCGGCTCTACCAAAGTCACGTCGTCCATCCAGTTGGGAGTAGCTGTGCTCAAGTCTGTGGGGACGACGAAGCTAGCCTAGTCAGACGCAAATCACGCTTCGACTATGATGATGATTCAGCTATCCATCATGGCTTGATTGCATCAGGTAACCAGCTGATGAAAGATGCGCTCATTCGCGATAGATTAGCTGCAGAGAAAGATGTCCTGTGCTTTGAGATGGAAGCAGCAGGCCTGACGAATCATTTCCCGTGTCTCGTCATCCGTGGCATTTGTGACTACTCCGATACCCACAAGAACAATGACTGGCAAGGGTATGCTGCAATGGTGGCTGCGGCTTATGCCAAGGACCTTTTATGTCGAATCGTGCCTCAGCAAGTTGAGGCGGAAATGAAAATCCAGGAAACCTTGAATGGTGAGTACCGGTGATACTGTGGTCGAAAAGAAACAGGCTGAGTCTCGGCGACTATAGATATTCGAAGTGATCTAGGCATTCTGTCGGCTAAGGTCGACGGGATAGTCGATACACAATATGACGACGAACAAGAAAAGATTCTTACGTGGTTGACTTCGTTTGACTTCGGTCCCTTACAGAATGACCTGATCAGCAGAAAACAAGAAGGAACGGGAGAATGGCTTGTTGAAACATCGGAATACCAGCAATGGGAAACCACGAGAGGCTGTACTCTATTTTGCCCTGGAATCCCCGGGGCTGGAAAGACGATGACAGCATCCTTTGTGATTGATCACTTGCGGCGAAAGTATGGGGAAGACAAAGATGTCCCGGTCATTTTCATATATTGCAATTATAAAAAACAACAAGAGATGCGGCCGATTGATATTTTCTCTAGCTTACTGAAGCAACTCAGCCGGAACGGCTCTGGTATCCCCGAATCCGTCATGACTCTTTATAAGAAGCACAAATTGAACCAGTCGAGGCCGTCACTCGAAGAAGTCCTCGTATCCTTGCAGTCAACTATACGATCTTTTTCAAAGACTTTTATCATCGCCGACGCTCTCGACGAATACGAAACTCCCAGTAGGTCTATTTTCATGAAAAAGTTGTTTGACATCATAGAAAAGACCGATGCAAACCTTCTTGCAACCTCCCGCTTCGTTAGAACTGTCGAGGCTATGTTTGAAAAAAAGAACACTCTTTCCCGAGAAATCCAAGCGTTACCTGCGGACCTCGATAGATTTGTTGATGGAAATGTCCATAAGCTGCCGCCGTTTGTCTTACACAACAGCGCACTCCAAGATGTCATTAAACATGAAATCATACAAGCTGCTAGTGGCATGTATGTTTTTTCCCCTCCCCATTTTCCAAGCGGAATTAAGCTCATCTCAAACAGGTTTCTTCTGGCTCAACTCCACTTGGAGTCCTTATGTGGGTTGAGGTCACCGAAAGCTATCAAACTTGCTCTGAAAAATCTCCGGAAAGGTGTGGATGCTTATGATCACGCTTATCATGAGGCCATGCAAAGAATAAAAACGCAAGTTCCCGGCTCACGAGAGCTTGCGATAGAAGCTCTTTCTTGGATTATCCTGGCCCAAAGACCCTTGTCCGTTATAGAATTACTACACGCTTTGGCCGTTGAGGTTGGTGAGTCAACGTTAGATGAAGAAAATATATCTGATGTTGATCATCTCGTCTCTGTGTGCGTGGGCTTAGTTACCGTGGATAACGAAAGCCAAATTGTTCGCTTGGTCCATTACACCGCCCAGGAATACTTCCAAAAGTCAAAGGATGTGTGGTTCCCCCATGGTCATGACATATTGACAAGAAAATGCGTGACTTACCTCACCTTCGATGCTTTCAGTGGTCCGTCTTATCACTATAGCAGAGAACTGGATAAGAAAATGGAATTATATCCTTTGTTTGACTATTCTGCGCGAAACTGGGGGCACCATGCCCATCTGTCTTCAATTGATGGAGACGAGTTAATTTCGAAGCTTCTTGAAAATAGCGCTAGCGTGTCTGCTTGTAATCAAGCCATGATGTGGCGTCGTACTATGGCTAGCGTGTCTGCCTGTATTCAAGCCATGATGTGGCGTCCTAGCATGTTTAGAAACTCTCTACTTTATTTTCAAAGAGAGGCCCAAGGTGTTCATCTCGCTGCGTTCTTTGGACTTCCGAAAACGATGGAAGCACTGCTGAACAAAGATCATAACTGTGATTTCCAGGATCCCGAGGGACGTACGGTGCTTTCGTATGCCGCTGAAGGTGGACACGAAGATGTAGTCAAGATACTACTTGACCGGAAAGCGTCTATCGATATCCCCGACAGATACGAGCGCACTCCGTTACATCATGCAGCTTCTGGCGGACATACAGCTGTTCTTAATCTACTGCTAGACAGAGGCGCTTTTGTTGACTTGGGAGACGTCCTCCAAAGGTCGCCCCTGGGAATGGCTTCTGAATACGGCCATGCGGATGCTATAAGGCTACTCTTGGACAGACAGGCAGACGTCAATCATCGCTCTCGCGGCCACGCTTGTTACCCTCTATCTATTGCGAGCTACGAGGGCCATACAGCTATTGTTCAGCTTTTACTTGAGAGAGGGGCATTTATAGACTGCCAAGACCAAAACGATTCCACACCACTCTCATGGGCAACCATCAATTGCCATGAAACAGTCGTCAAAGTTCTTCTTAGCAAGAATGCAAATGCCACCATTAAGGACATGTATGGCCGGACCCCTTTATTCCACGCAATATCCAAGAGACATTTTGGCATCGCCACTCTTTTGCTAGACTACGGCTCCAATGTCGATACACCGACCAACGATGGCGTTACTCACTTGATGCGGGCAATTGGGTGTGCAAGCCATCTAGGGGAATATTTCTTTGATGGAGGTGAACCTTTCGACATACAGAGTGACAACAGTGACAACCACACTACCTCAGAACTGATACTGGATACTCCGCGGAGTGATCAGCAAATGCTGAGGTTTCTGCTTGAACGAGGTGCTGATGTCAACATACAGGATCACAAAGGTTGCACCGCATTGTCACTGGCTGCTCGGAGGGATGATTTGCCAGCAGTGAGGCTTCTGCTTGAACAAGGTGCTGATGTCAACATACAAGATCGCGAAGGTTACACCGCATTGTCACTGGCTGCTTGGAAGGGCGATTTGCCAGTGATCAAGCTTCTGCTCAAACAAGGTGCCAATGTCAACATACAGGATCGCGAAGGTTGCACCGCATTGTCACTGGCTGTTCGGAGGGGTGATTTGCGAGCAGTGAGGCTTCTGCTTGAACAAGGTGCTGATGTCAACATACAAGATCGCGAAGGTTGCACCGCATTGTCACTGGCTGCTTGGAAGGGCGATTTGCCAGTGATCAAGCTTCTGCTTGAACGAGGTGCCGATGTCAACATACAGGATTGCCAACGCCGTACCGCATTGTCAATGGCTGCTGAGAAGGACGATTTGCCACTGATCGAAATTCTTTTTGAGAAAGGTGCAGATATCAGCCAAATGTCGACGAAACCGATCCTAGTGGATTGTGACGAGCTAGATTGTGACGAGGAGGATTGTGACGAGCGACTTGAGGGGGGTGGAAAGCCGTGGAGGAAAAAGGTTTAAAGGGGAAAAAGCCAACTTTGACGAAGGAGGAGTTTTTGAAATTTCTCGCGCAACGCAACCCGGTTCGACCCTAAAGTTCTCTCCCTTCCCCGGTTTCTCGTGACATCGATCGCTATCGATAGACCCTATCTGTATAGGGTCTCGATCACCATGTCGCGTCGAAGCCAGGGTAGCCGCCCTTGGCGCGGCACCGAACGGGCCAAGGAAACCACTCCACGACCGCGTCCTGGAACTCCACCGCTATATGGGCGTCTATTTGAACCATTTGAACGTTCGCAATCAAGGAATCCTTAGATCCCTCGTCGATTTCATTAGCAACACCCACTCCGACATTGCGGAGGTCCTCAAGTTCCTTTTCGGCGATGACTGGAGGAAGTCGGTTCCCACCTAGAGGTGAATACATCTACCTGTGCTTTACCTCTGGTGCTTTTACCGCTGGTTCTCCATTACTACGTTTTTAAAAGGCGGAACCTGCCAGTTAGACACCGGCGTAGCTTTCAAAGCCTAGTGTCGTAGCGTTTGCGAGATCCTGTCCTCAGAGAGTGGGTCCTGCCAGGGCAATGTGATCAGTTTCTTTGAGCAGCTGAACGAGTCAACCGTTCAGCCCGCTAGTGACTCAGAACCACAGTGCTCCGTGGAGCATCAAAATAGGATTATAACACAGACACAAAATATGGGGTTCCGCCCTAGTATATATGTTGGGCAAACGCTCCATTTGCCCTAACCTACACACTCCTGACGCCAATATCTGAACCTGCTTAGAAAAAACAAAGCGATGCTGCCTTCGGCCAGGGAAAAAAAGGGGCTCCTGTGCGATCAAATAGCATACAATAATCGGTATCAAATACCTGAATATTGTGCCATTTGGCTCTGGAGAGCACCTGGCTAAACGAAAACATTCGGTTCCAGCGCCGTGAAGTCATGTCTCTGTCCATCAACAGTTATGGCAGGTGGATCAAAGCTCTGTTAGTCACGCTCCCCGCAGAGCCGCCTCCATATTGCTTATTACTACCCTCTCACCTTCTCAAGGAGCAGCTTGACAATATTAATATGCCTGTTGCAAGCAGCCCGTGCCAGCGCGGTCACAACGTGTCCACCCTTTAGGCCAATGCCTGCCTCAAGGGGCGACTTAGCAGTGTTTTCTTGCCGGTCTCAAAAAGGTACCTCATAGTAGCGTGGTCAACCATGTAGATCTGATCCGGCCCTTTTCTTTTCGTTTTTTTGACAAGATAATAAGATAATGGCGACATGCATCGTTTGCATATACTGATTTAGCACTGGAAAGAAGTGGAACAAGATACTTTGCTCGATCCACCACCGAACGCTCGTCCCCGCTCAGCGACCAGATCCATATGACTTGATTCTTCAACAGTGCAAGAATATATTTACATTATACATTTAGGCATTCATAGTATAGATGAAATATATCATACAAACTTCTATAGTCAATTTATAAAGCTGTTGTTGAGCCCAATAATTCATTTTCGAATGGAAGGCATACTTTTGATATAGCGGAATTACCAACAGGATGCAGTGGCATTAACACAAATTGTGCTAGGATCAGGATAACGTGGAAACAGTCTTCTTCTCACCAAGCGACTCTTCACACCGTTTAGGAAACAATACCCAAGAAATATTGAATTACAGCCCAACAATTCATTTAAACTAACAAAATAGCTCTCTGTGATATGTAGTGGAGCGTGAAAAGCTCATGGTCTAAAACAGCCCCTGAAAATGCAAACGCAGCGTCCAGAACATGGAAAACATCGATATATACAAATCCCATCACCTCTACAACTTGAGGAGAAAAGCTTCTGCATTCAGGTCTTGTTTACAGCTCCCAATTCATTAATAATAGCCATCTCACTATCTCCCCCAAGCTCATCCAACCCTTTAAACCCATCCTCAACTGTCCATTGTTCACTCGCGAGCGGATGAAGCACCCCACAGCTCGCACCAACAACGAGAAGTCCTGGCGGTCTCGATCCTTCCTCCTGAACCGCCAAACAGATATGTTCAAGCGTTGAGCGTATAACTCTTTGATCGGCGCATGACGCTCTCTCAATCACCGCACAGGGGGTTTCCTTCGGCCACAGGACCCGTGACACAGGACTTTCGTCCGCTTTAGCACGACTAGTAAGTGACTCGATGAGAGAAGAGAGTCTGTGTAATGCCATCAAGAAAACCACCGTCTGTGTAGGTACGTAGCTAGGTGGCTCTGGCGCTGCTCCCTTGCGCCCCGTGCCCGTACAGATCAATACTTGGTCGGAAACACCACGGTGCGTCGCGGGTATATCCGCAAAGAGCGGCGCGCTCAGTGCACTGGTGATTCCCGGAAGAACAAGGGGAATATATCCCTCGTTTCTGAAGAACTCATACTCTTCGGCCCCGCGACCGTACAGATATGGGTCACCTTGCTTCAACCTTAGCACCGTTCTACCTGTTCGCAACGCAGCTATGCCCATTTCGAGTAATTCTTCTTGCGCCTTGTCAGCGTTTCCAGGGAATTTACGGGCGATATGGACTTCTGTTCGTCGAGGGATAAGATCTAGCACAGGGGCGGGTACCAATTTGTCGGCTAAAATGAGATCCGCATTTTTGATAGCGTTGTGCGTTGCTTTGGTAAGAAGATCTGGGTGTCCAGGCCCGGATCCTGCAAGTATGATTTTCCCTTTCTTTTGTGGTAGAGGTAGGCTGTCTTCCAACATTGGAGGGGCTTTTCCACTCGCCGATCGGTAAGCTCCAAGTATAGCTTCCATATCAGCACCCGTGATCGAAGCTAACCGACGAAGTGGCCAATATTCACATATTTGCGACAGCCAGCGCATTCTACGGGTTTTTGCAGCCTCACTGTCCTCAGGCGTCACGAGTGAGTTGAAGGTATGTTTCTGAGCGGTCGAGTCATCGTCATCAGCCTCGAATGGCAGATTTTCAGGAGCTATATCTGGGGTTTGGTCTTCTTCCCAAATACGTCTCCTAACCGTGCCCAGTGTTTCCACAGCAGCACCGAGTCCAGATGGGAGATAGGCGGCTATTTCCCTCCGTAGGCGGGCAGCTAATTTGCAGCCCCTGCCAGAGGTCGTGATGCCAATGTGAAGTGGCCCATCAGAGTAAGTTGAGAGTAGTGTAAATGTGCAAAGATCTGGGGCATCTGAGACATTTACTGGTATCCTTAACCGACGGCAAAGATGATATATATGAGAGCCTTGAAATAGCCGTTAACATATGTATAATATGTGCAAAGAAAAGGAAATAGAACTTACTCAAAGGATTCTGAGGCCCAAGAGTAACAAAAACAGCGTCGACATAATTATCAACCTCGTTTCTTCCCAGTGTTTTCAAATCCTCATCTTCAAACTCTCTTCCAATACGGCGCACCCGTCCATCCTCAATCTTTTGCAGAAGGGGGCCATGAATTTCTACATCTTCAGGCGCAATGACAATGGGAATTGCCCCTATGTCAAGGCACTTGGTGCAGCGGGCAGCTGCCAACGGATTTGCACCCACGATTAGATGCACCTGGTCTCTCACATCTAAGGCGGCTAGCATGGGAGCTGGCCCAGGTGATTCGTGTCGTAGATCTTTCATGATGTGATATGAAATGTTGGTTGTGGTTTTTCAGCCTTTCAACTGGCGGTTAGGCAAATGAACAGAGATAGTGCAATCTATAGGACTCTGTAACGCTCTGGCTATAATCCGCGAAGGAAACGAAGCGACGGAATTAAAAATATAAGGAAACTCCGTGTGTATATGTCAATGACATATCCGGATTTAACTCTATCAGAGTCGTACACCAGGTATAGGGATTTTATAGAGGGCTTTGAATCAGGAGAGAACAATTTCAACGAGCAATAAGCCGCAACAATCAAAAATGAAAATAACAAGGCGCACAGAGAAGTCTTATATTAAGACCAACAATATATCGAATATGAATTATGAATTATTCTATCTAGCTACTGATTATATACTATTCTCTCTTTTTTTTCGCTCTACTAATTGAGCACCAATTGGCTAGGATGGCGTGATCGGAGCAGTCGCGATTACATAATAAGTCACATGATATAGACAGCCCTAACTAGATAACGAGATCTCGAGGAACAACCAAGACTGAAGAGGGGCTTGTCGGAGTTTCGTCTGGAGGTTAGCAAAGACAGTGTTCAAAGGGGACTTTTTTCTTTTTAACTCCTTGTCTTTTCCCCTCTCGTTTCCTGTTTTTCCTTTTGCCAGAAATGTGCTGGTTGGAAATGAGATGCCGCGGTCAACCAACTCCTACGGCATATCGATTCCCATCCTTTATCTGCCTTGGATATGTAGAGGATATTGTGAAATCGAAGGGTGCGCATAACACCAAGGCATAGAAAGAACCTCTGTATAATTAAACAACACTAAGAGTGATCGTTCTATGTCTCGCATGTTTCAGACCTTTTTTGCTCGAAAAGAGAAAGTAGCAATCTCGAATGCTTCGGCTCATCCTCGCAGAGATCTTGATGGAGGCCAATAATTACGTCCTGGCAACAAGGGTGGTTTCTTGTTTATGCTCAGAATCTGATGTTTGAGAGTCCGGCCCCGTGGTCAGATTTCAATTGGGGCTAGTCAGGATTCTCACGCTCATTCTAAAAGATTCTAACAAGGTAGAAAATCCCGAAGATAAAGACAATGTCAAGTTTCGAGATAACCTTCAGTGCTAGATCGGCTTGCCAGATTTCAATTGAGACTAGTTTATACGCCTCTCACTGTTTATAAGGATGCAACAATGAAATACTCCCAACATCAAGCATCAGTATGGAGTTCGGCGAGTCGAAATTATCTTGTCAAGGCTCATTAAGGCCAATCGTGGCTCAGCTGATTTCTGGGAATGTCAACAGCGAAACATCCTGAGGATAAAGCCGACATGCCTGAACACGGGATGGAGTATGGAAATTTCTTTGATGGGCTTCGATCAAACCGGCTCATATAATTTTTTGGTAGTAGAGATGGGGAGGCTGTTACAGAAGAGAATGAAAGTTGAGGCAAATCTTTCACAAGGAGACCAACGGACCTTGCTTGTTGAGCCGAATGGCGAAGAGGAGATTATCCACCGTGGAGTATGAGCCGGGGGCAATCCCATGGGAGGGAGCGCAAGAAACATATATAACAGAGCATCGCAATGGGTTGATGGAGAAAGAGAAGGTAAACTCAACCTGTAAATCCATAAAGAGCAGCGCGGTTTTGACTTGTGGGCTTGGAAGTCTATTCGAAAACAGTACCATTTACTTCTCTTTGAGGAAACCTACAGTCCCATCTAAATCAAAACTTCGCCTAGTGAGCATCATTCCCAAAGGGTATTAATATTTTCGCTGGAAGATACAACACTTGCACCGGTTTCATTGCTGATGGGCGACACAGGCACCATCCGGAAAGACGCAGGCTGAATCGCGATCCTGACAATATGGAGCCAAACATTAACGGCCATGAGCCACTCGTGTACCTCACGTTTGTGAGGTTTGAGTGGAGCCAAGTCGAGTCGACTTTGACCAATTCTAGTTTGGGTTCGAGAAATCTCTTTATGAGGTTGAGAGATGTAGAAGGCGTGAAGGAAATATGGTACCTCCAAGATGAAGTCTACCAGCAATTTGAAGTCGACATATTTGCGGTAATAGGTAAGCGAAGCATAAGAGCTTCCTTGTATTGGCTTGACTAATAATTGGCTGGTAGAGTACGCAGAAACAACTGCAATGGAGTCTGTGCACGAAATTTTGCAGAACCAACGTCGACGTCCAGGGGCATTAGCTTGCGCTATGAAGGAGTTGTTCACGATCCCCATGAAGGAGAAAGATTTCGAAGACCGCAAAAGACCGCACGAGAGCATTGGAGAGAGGGTCGTAAATATGCAACTACTCGACTACACTGGGCTTGGGCAACAAGCCATCGATGAAGTAGAAGCTAGGATGCAAGGGTTTTTTGAGAGTCGTCTGCAGGCAGGGTTCACATTCGATCGTATTGAAGCGAAGTGGTCGCAGCCCGACGGGACAAAATTGTAATATTCGGACCAACGCCCGAAGAGGCAAAACGCGATCAGGACACAACGTGGGAATTCGACTGGGCACAGTGGATGTCAGAGATGGGATGGGACATCGACCAGCACGGGCACAGGCATGTAGCCGGCCATTTTTATATGCGGCAGTTGCGGTAGAAGTGAACTTTGGGGGCTTAAACAATCCTGGCGCGGGCGCCGGTTGATATCACTCGTTTGTTTTGCAGGGCTTGCGTTTGTTTCGATTTTTGGTACATGAAGTTAGTTGCGTAGTTGAAGAATTTGAATTGGCCATGGTTTATTCTGCGCACTTTGTAACTCGTCGCAGTTCGGTGCTAAGCGCAATCGCGCGTAGGGCGTGTGAATTAGCCGCCCACGCTAGCTACCTTAGGCAGCTGTCGGGGATGGACGCAACCAAGCCCAACCTTGGAATGTCCAAACGACAGCTCTGCTTTGCTTTTCTGTCACAACTCCCAACAATCATTCCCTTGGTTGCCATCCACCTTTCCCCCGAGCACTGTTACAGTACTATTATATTGTAGAGCGAGATTTCAATATCTAAGACTACGAACCTCTACGGCTCATCCTCCCCGAACCGTCTCGACAGCTGTCGTTCCTCTCAGAACAGCTGGTTACGTGACTTTCCACCATGTCGGACGGGACCCTGTTCAAGGCGGAGAAGGATTTTACGAAAGATGTGGATGCTCTGATTCCAGAAGCGCAGGAGTTGGCTAAGGTTTGAAATTTTCGGGCTCCTAGTATCGATCATGAACTAACAATCGCCCGTACCTCTACTTAGACAAATCTCCAAGGCGCGATTGACAAACTTTTGGCCCTCGAGAAGCAAGCCAGACAGGTAAACGCCTCCTGAAACTCCTTGTAGATCGATACTTACAATAGACTTCTCCCTAGGCGTCCGATCTACCGTCCACATCCAGGCTTCTCATTGCTATCGTTACCCTCTCGAAAGAGTCCGGCGACTGGAAACTGTTGAACGAGCAGGTCATCGCACTTTCGAAGAAACATGGGCAACTTAAGCAAGCTATAACGAAGATGGTGCAGGCTGTAATGGGGTTCATCGATCAAACTCCGAATATGGAGGAGAAGATGGCGGTGATCGAAACTTTAAGGACTGTTACAGAGGGCAAGGTTTGTCACACCATCCAAGCTAGTTTGACTCGGTTCTTGCTGATATGTCGAATATATAGATTTTTGTCGAAGTGGAGAGAGCTAGAGTTACACGTATTCTATCGGATATCAAAAAGTCTCAAGGCGACCTCGCCAGCGCCGTGGACATTCTCTGCGAATTACAAGTGGAGACATTTGGTTCTATGACACGGAGAGAGAAGACTGAGTTCATTCTGGAGCAGGTAGCCCTCTGCATAGCTAAAGGGGACTGGACACAGGCTGGGATATTAAGCCGCAAGATTAGCACAAAATTCTTTGCACGGAAACCGAAGAAGACTCCGGAACAGATTGAGAAACAACAGAAGGAGCTGGAAGAGCGGGAAAGAAACCGGAAGCCTGATGATCCACCAATAGAGAAGGAAGAGGATGTTACAGATTTGAAGTTGATGTATTACGAGCAACAGGTCATGCTCGCAAACAACGAGAGTAAATACTTGGACGTTTGCAAGCATTACCGACAGGTTCTTGATACCGAATCCGTTGAACAGGACCCAGAGCGACTACGCGCGGTAAGTGTTTGATGGCGCCTTTGGCATGCATATCCATACGTTGCTAACGACTAACGGCATTACAGACACTTCAACGTATCATCTACTATGTCGTGCTTTCGCCTTATGACAACGAGCAGTCAGACCTCATTCACCGTATCCAAACAGATTCACGAAACTCCCTTGTCCCCGTTGAAGCCCGTCTTCTCAAGCTCTTCACTATAAACGAGTTGATGCGATGGCCCATGGTTGCTGAGCAATTTGGGCCACACCTTTGCAGTACCGACGTTTTCGATGCCCAACCAAACCCATCAACCGACAACAAGGCACATATCCGATGGCAAGACCTGCGCAAGCGCGTTATTGAGCACAACGTCCGCGTTGTCGCCAAATACTACACTCGCATCCAAATGGGCCGTCTCACAGAGCTGCTTGACCTTAACGAGGAAGAGACCGAAAAGTACATCTCCGACCTCGTCACTTCCAAGACTGTTTATGCAAAGATAGACCGCCCAGCTAGAATCGTAGATTTCGCCAAACCACGGGATGCTGATGATGTATTGAATGAGTGGAGTAGCAATATGAAGAGCTTGCTGGGCTTGCTCGAGCGCATCGACCACTTGATCACCAAGGAAGAGATGATGGCCCGTATACTTCCGTCCAAGGCTGAACGGGCGACTGCCAAGGGCAAGGCTCGCTAGGCTAGAAGTTCTCTCTATTCCTTGATCTACGTGGGTTTCTTGTCGTCAAGTGTATGGTGAATATTCATTCTTTAGCGCTGCGTAAAAAATGGATATACATTACAATAGTACAGTGCTCCCTCAAGATAGCGTTCTAATTGGTGGATCGAAAGTTGACGTTGGATGTGATTGGCATGGCTTCGTAGAAAGGAAGGAATTGTATTCGCTGCAGATTTAGTCTTTCAGATGTTTGGGCCATGGGCTCGGATTTGTATTCGTACTTCTAATTCTAGTGGGTATACAACGATGGTTCTATGTCTACCTATATCATCGGCAGTGTGGCCGCACATCAAGCTCCTTGTAACAACGCTGCCAGTCACTTTCCAAACGCAGGATGTATGGCGTCCCACAACTCACCCCGGCTTAAAATGCGATATCTAAAACGGCATGTCCATATCTTCCACTTTCTCTTCCACCCCATTAACTGTCTGTTTATCAACCTGTTCCAGACACTCCCTAATAAACCTAACTGCCGCATCCAAATACGGTCTCTGACTGGGCAAAAAATGCCCGCCAGGATGCCAGATGACCTTCCCTTCTTTCTCCGCATCGCCCTCACAAGCGCCAATCAGCATCCTACTCCTCGCCTCCTCGACAATCGCATCCAAACTACCTAGCACATGCAGCACAGGCGTTTCGATTCTCGGCCGCTCGTAGAAGGCGCGATACCGCGCTCCTGGAGCAATGAAGCCAGAATAGCATATCGCGAATTTAAAAGGTGGATGTGTGAGGTTTTCAAACGATTCCGGGAACGCGATGCCTGTGGCGGGATCCCCAGCATCAGACGGAGGGGCGGAAGGATTACAATTATTCTTTATATCGGCAAAATATTTGAAAGAGGCTTTACGTTCCGGCTCGAGTAGGCTAGCTACTATTGCCGCGAAAGCTGCGCCCTGTGAAAATCCAACAACTCCATCGAAGGGGCCTTCCTCAGCTAGCACCCGTGCGACGGCTTTAAAGCCCTCATCTAGTCCCACGTATTCGGGTGGGTTAGCTGTGTTGGAGCGCCGCCACCATGCATAACACTCGGGTTGGTCGGCATCATCGTCCTCTATGCTTGCGGTGGAGGAGGGCTGGAAATCTGGGATGTCTGAAGGAGAAAGGTGGAGGGGTCCCGTCGGGTACAAGAGAGTGACGGTGTGGAGGGGGAAAGATTTTTTGAGGTGCTTTTCCAGCGCGCGGGTTTTGGCACGGAATAGGGGCCCTGATTGGGTGTATCCGTGTAACATGAGGACCTTTAACGGGGCTTTGGGTTGAGCGGGGGTTTGAGGCGCCATGGTGATCGCCGCGAATGTGAAGTGTGGGTGGTTGGGTGGGTTAGGGCGGACGCAATTAGTAGTATTTGGTATCTTGGCTAGAGGTCGGATATGTCTAGCAGCAAGGCCATACCATAGCATAGATGGTATATGCGTTTTAGGGGAGAATTGGAGGGGAATCTCAAGGAATTAAAAATAGGCGGACTTCGAGGGAACAATGGCCATCATGAGATTGGATGTCAAGATCTCCAGAGATCGAGATAAGATTAGGGTTGGGTGACTCAGCACATGCCCTTCTAGAACATTACTTATTTAGCTACTTTCTTCTCGGTCCGGATCTTCTTGATACAAATTTCCGGAGCTAGGCCGCAACTTGGCATAAATCCAGGGGGCCAATGATGCCTGCTCACAGCAGAGACTAATAAATTTAAAAAAAAAACATAAATGGGAGCGTGCACCCTCTGGAAGGAAGCGCCCTGAGCAAGCCCAGATGTCACCAAAAGAATTGGGTTGATAAAAACAATGCGACTGTTTACGCCCACCTGGGCGAGAAAGATCTACAAACCCACCATTATCTGGCGGCTCGCATTGATCGGCACAGTATGCCAGCTACCCCATGGCTTGTGCATGTTTTCTACTGCTCATGCCCTTCAAGGTAGAAAGCTGCCCCAGGGTGCACCATGGAAGATTGAACCGCCTGCGCCGTTTGACGATCTTTCCAACAGACATGGAGCTTCCAAACTCGCTGACGTCCAGCAATTATTGCAACGCCTACCTACATCCGTACTGTGGGCGGAGGATCCAAAGCTTGTAACCGACCCAAAGCTTGACCTAGACCCGTCGGATCCGCTGATGCCTTACTTGGATATATTATTTATTGGTATGGGGACTCTCACTTCACATACATGTCTTCGATTTTAATCTATGGGGAGGAGATCCAAGGTCATGGTGGCAAGTTTACACCTGGGGTGTAACTATGTGGCTGTTGTTTGCTGGAGTTCAGGGCGTTTCGTGCTCATTTCTATTTTAACACAATTCCCGTCTAATATGCACTGTACATGGGCATGGGCATGGAAGTCTGTTTCGCAAAATCGTATATACTCACCTGTTTAATAGTTGACCGGCTAATCCCCCCGAAAACTGTCTTTCACTTCTTTGAATTTGCCTGGCGTGGAACGTTACCCAATGGCAAAAAAACCAAACTACCTCTCATCTCCGACGAAGAAATACAACTAGTGGCCGCTCCCTACAATGCATGGGCCCTTCCGCCCCATAGCAAGATAACATTACCGGTCAGTCAAATGTTGATGAGCAGGATAGGTTCAGATGAAGACCCGGGACGCCTCACTTTGGTAGAGAAATCAGTGCATGTCATGAAACTCCGATTATGGGAAGGCATACCTCCCATATCAGAACACCAATGGCGACAAAAGGGTCTAGATAAGGCGGAAAACTTCGACTACGCGTGCCAATATATCGAAGCCGTCATCTCCACGTTTGATTATCTTAATGTACCGCTACATATCTCACACATGCGCGAGACGTTCAATCATATGTCTGATCATCTATCAGAGTTTGACGAGGCGTTGAATAAGATCCGCCGGCGGGATGGGAAGGAGCCAAATATTAACACGGCAGGGCTGTGGGCTGACTTTATTCGTGCGAAGTATGAGGTCATGACAAGCCGTGCGCATATCTGGGTCATTTCTCACATCGATGCACTACGAGAGCCTCTGCTCAATGAAATAAAGGCGCAGGGGCCTTCGTTAGACGACAGCATAAGCCCAGAGCAGCTGGATCTAGTGCAGAAGCTGCGTAAGCTTGCTGGCCTCGCCGCGGAGGCCGACTACACCGTCTATATGTCCACGGATGGGTATAAAGGTATCGCTGGACCATCGCTCAAACAAATGAATGGCTGGCAAAGCCCAGTACTAGAAAAACGCCGTCAGACGTATGTCAATTCATACCAATATTTCCAAGAGATCAATAGTATAACCGACGAAATGCTTGCCAACCTGTCCGGGAAGGACACGGAATCTCCAGATGCGTCTCCTAAAAAGGAAAACGATCTACTCAAGGCCATTGAGGGCCAACTGCGGATACAGCAGCAGCAGCGGCTCCGAGCGCGATTGGACTCAGAGCCAGGGCCCCGTGCGCCACCTGTATGGATCTCCGATGTTACAGCTCGTATCCACGTGATGAAGGATTCGGGGAAACCACCGACGACAGACTTTGGATTTGCCATCTACAGGCTCAGCTATGGTCAGAACGACGATGATGGTGAATGGATAGCTCTCAAAGAGGCGATAGAGAAGGACTTGGCGTCTTGGGGTGATGGCATCGATGGTGTAGAGGACATTAAGCCATTACTCAAGCTGACATGGTTCGATGGACGAGAGCTTGGGCTCGCGGAAGATGATATCGATGGAGCCAAGCGGTATGTTAACCAATAGACGCAACCAATAACGGGCAAAAAGGAAAACCACATTGAATAGATATCATCACAATACCCCAATCCTCACTAACCATATCTGGAAAAACTAGCCATTTCACCAACTTCCGCAATACACTCACCCCCTTAGATGGCATTGACCAGAGCACGATCCTCGTCCTCGACTCTGCCAGCCGAACATCGTACGCCAAACCCACCACCGACGACACCGACGACACCGCAGACCACTTCCTCCTCGCCGTTGACCCGCATTACGACCCGGACGAGGGCATCGAGCGGCCCGAAGAATCCCCAGGCTACGCCGGTTCCATGCGAATCCTGACACGGCTGGTGTGGAGTGAGTTATTCGCGCTGACGTATAACCAGGTAATGTGGCTGGATGAACTGTGGCCGTTGGCCATGGGACACCCGGAGCAGGTATATGTAGGGACGACGGTTGCTGAGCTGATGTCGAGGTGGGCGGCTGCAAAGGTAGCGGGAGATAGTAAGTTGAAAGCGCGTTTTGACGCGGAGTGTACGAAGGTGCGGAATGAGGAGAAGGCATGGAGTGAAAGGAGTAGAGAGAAGGAGTTGTGATTTTGAAGTTTACGCACGGTTGGGGATTGAGAGGTGGCTTTGGGCAGTGTCATTGTTCTATTAGAGCAGTGATTCTATAGTTTGTAATATATCTCTACACTGGTTAGTTAGACTTGTACAGTACAATATGGAAAGACTTTATCCCCGGGCCGGGGTAGGAAGGGATCTATCCAACGATACTTAGCAACGCGAATGCACATTCCAGCACACGCCAATCCTAGTCTACAACTATGATATCCGGAAAGCTTAAACCCCCACGGGACCTTAGTAAAAATCAAAATAAGAAAGTCTGCTTAATTTTCACATTCATACTAGTATGCAAGCGACAATGCCTTGCTTGTTATCACAGCTGATTGAGGCACAAATTCTCTCTCTTGACAAAACAATCGACTAAACAATCCAGGTCGAGCAGGACACAAAACTAAAGCGAAGGTCGAAGTTGTATATATGGCGATACCAGAACCAACAACTAGACAGGAGGGTCCCAGAACAGATATCCTTCAAGAGCAATCATACATCTCCCTCCCTAAGCAAGTTACTTTTCCGGCCATATGTCATATTTAGCAGGCCCAAACGCATGCATTTTGACCGCAGTCTCAAGATATAAACAGATACATTGCCCATTCTCGCCTTGATGTCCCTTTTCAACACTTGGATATTCGAAGTTGGCCGATGTAGCAAACAAGCTGTGGAAAATGTTCGTATCGATTTGCCGTGGGTTCCCGTGGAGGATTTCTTTTCTGGCAGATGTCTGAAATAGAACAAGCATCATAATAACAATTCACGAGCAGAAGTGGTGTTTCGCTTCGCTTCGTTTGTCGGATATCCAGATCTGCTCTTTGTTTCCCTTTCCCTTGAGCGTCCATCGTAGAGTGAGTGGCAAATGCACGAAAGAAAGCGCAAAAAAAGGAAATGGGATGTAGCGAACTAAATCGTTTTCTTTTGCTTTATGTTTGATCGTCTCTTTTGCACATCGAATAATCTGGCTAGAAGAAGAAAAACAGCTCATTCCACCTCATATCAGCAGATTCAGCAGATCGTAGATAGGGTTAAGGTTAGCTAGAAAGAAATGAGAACGTGAGTCGGAGGTTAGGGTAGAACAATAATAAAGACGATCACAAATAGGAATATGTGACAGGAGTTAGAAACGCCATTCGATTTTTAAAATTCCCCGTTAAAATTTTGGGTTGTTTTTTGTATAATTAAACAAATAACAACAATCATCATCATTCAAACAAAACGAAGAAGCAAAAAAGCAAAAAAAAATTGCACCCTTTACTTTCTCCGGAACGAGCAGCCCTCGGTCAATCTAGCCTTTCCACCAGTGGGTTGGCAGAGGACGGTGGAGCAGCCAGCGCAGATGACGACGGTTTGGGCGTGTGAGAAGACGGTGGTGATAGCGAAGCAGCCGGGGCATTTGACATCCATGAAGAAGGACCGGGGAGCAGGCACAAGCATCTAAATTAACCATATCCGAAGTTAGTTGGCTCTTGTTCTCTAGGATGTATTTCGATATTGCATGGATTTGGCGGAATTCTCGATAGGGACCGTGTGTGCATCGTACCTTCAGCTTGTGCTTGCGGGCCTCCGCCTGGGGAGTAGGGTTGAGGAGATCGACCGCGAGAACCTATTAGACGAAAGAAGGATAATATCAGTATGGTGCTTCGTGTCACAAGAAAATATAAAAAAGTAAATTTTTTTCAACATGGTGATGCCGGCGACCACAGAGGGATCCGCAGATATCACCACATCCATCCAGAGTGCATGGAGGCCCAACCCATCCATCGCCACAGAAAAGGTATCACACGAGCAGGCGGAAGCTTACCATTTTGACGGCTTGGAGATGTTGTCGATGCTATGACCTGTGGGATGAACTTGTCGAGGAGGACAGTCGGAGAGCAGCACGGTCAGAGGGTCGATGAACAGGATCTCGGGGGGAGGCGGCGATGTCGAAGAGAAATGGCGAGCAGCAACCAGCGACGGATGACTACTCCGCGCGGCCAAAATGGGCGATTGTGCACTCGCTTAGCTGGCCGTGTTGGGCTAGCGCGGCCCCGGATGAGTCAGCCGAGCTTATTTTCAGCCGCATTATCAACCCCCATCAACCACGGCCCCTGAGCTGCTTCTACACCCATCCTGCTCTGTCTACAGAGTGCGATACTGTCGTTGGGGCAGCGCGGTTTGATGTGTGCCAAATGCCAAACTGGTAGAAGTCATTGGATTTCATCATGTCTCAGCATCTTTCTTTGCCATTGCTAAGACATAGCACACTCCGGCTTCCCTCTGTGTTGATACTAACAAACTGAATGTCAGAACCAAAACATGTTTTGGATATAGACGTGGAGAGTTCCAGGGCTGTCACTGATCAATTTCTAGGGATGTTTCATGCATATAAATACCGGAGAATCTCGCATAGATTCTCACCTTTCTCTTTTTAACATACCGTCTTTCAAGAGTCTAGCCAGAACTTGAACCACACTTCAATCAACCCCGTGCTTGAACCATACAAGCTCATCTCTGCATCCTATTCCATAAAGCCATCTTTTAAAACACCATCACTTAGCACATACCCCATAGCCATGGCCTGGGGGACTTTCCCGACCGCAGAAAACACATCCTGGGGCCCGCCAAATGGCGGCATCCCCCCGCATATCCTCCCACCACCACCCCCAGCAGGCTACGTCGTTACCCAAGGCGCGGATGGCAAACTCTCATATGAACCCAGATGGGCCTCCGTGTCTACAACGGCATACCAGTTCGACAAAGTCTCCGGGAACCCGACAAACCCCGTATTCGCGTTTCCCGGTGGCCCTACCCCGGCCGGCCAGGGCCAGGCCCAGACGCCTCATTTTTTCCTCCCGCAACAGGAGATCGCAAGTCTATTTCCACCGATGCCGCCTCCGGCTGCGACTGCATCTGCGCCCGCGTCTGCAGCTGCGGCTGCGTCTGCCCCCAATCGCCCAGCCCAGCCCAGGTCCGCGCCAGCAGGAGCCCCCGCTAGGGCCCCCGGGCCATCGCAGGCTCAAGCTCCCGCTGCTGGCCCTACCGCTCCTACCAGTGCATCGGGAGGAGCCTTTGCAGGAATGCCCCCGCCACCGCAGGTATATGCCGTCCCAGGCATGCCTATGTTCGGACTCGTCGATCCGCAGGGGAATCTGCAGGTTACTCTCCCGGGACAGCACTCAGCTGCGAACCTGCCTCCGGGCTTTTTGCAGAATTTGAGGCCGTCGTGAAGTACAGTACGTTGAAGAGAGAGGTTTGTATTAAGCATTTTCGGTTAAAAAAGCCATTTGCTTGCGGTCGGATGGAATGCGCCTTCACGTCTCCCTACATGAGTTCCTATTTTCTAGCTGCAAGCCTATTTACCACATTTCCTCTTCCTAGTCTACTATTTCCGTTCCCCTAGCACCTTCGTTGGGAGAAGGCAGGCTGCCTACACGGCAGATGGAAGCGCCAGCGTGTGCGTGCGTAGTGCCTTCTCCATGATGCTATATTCCCTTGTGCCCATTTGAACCCCCGATTTCTTACTTCGATTTTTCAATCATGCTCCCTTGTATTTGACGTGTCTGGGTAATTTGCCCCATTATCGATACCCCATCAACAGGTTATTTTCATTTTTGTTCTGGCTCATGTTATGTAGGTTCAAATATTTTTCTGGATTTAAGCTTTACTTCGCCGCTACCGCTACTCCGTACTCATGATTCCCATCAGATTCCACTATTTGGATATGTCTGTCTACCTTTATTTTGTAACCGATATGCAATACTTTCTTCTCCTAGGGTCATTCTTTCATCTATCCCCCTTCATTCTCATGCATCAGCTCCAACATCTCCTGTACGTTGCCAACCTTTCCTAATTTTCACATCATATCAAGGTGTGACTAGGTAACAAGTCCATGAGCTCTCATACCAAATAGGATGCGATCGTTCAGTATATTCTATACAACTCGTGTCCGGGTACCATCTGACAACCCTAGTTGCCATATAGCGAGCAATGTATGGAAAGAGGGTTTGCAAAGGGGGGGGGGCAATAGGGAGAGGGGTAGAGGAGTTAAAAAGTAAGAAGAAGTTATGAGAACAACATCTGCAACAAGAGATTGTGGAATAAAACACACACAAAAACACACACACACACACACACACACACACACACACAGAGAGAGAGAGAGAGAGATTAAAATTATTTGTACGAAGGAAGAAAAAGAAAGTACTGAAAATGAAATAATTAAAATAAATTTGACCATAACTATGAATGAAATAACCTCTAAAATAGGATAATTCAACAAAAAAAGAAAAAGGGAAAGGGTAAGAGAGAACATAACAAGAGCCCCCTGAAATGATAAAAGTTCACAGTGTTGATACATCCCGTATCCCATCCCATTATATTATCCCACCCCATTCTATAAATGTGTAGAAGCTAAAGTAACATCCATAACAAACAAACCCAGCTATGGTTGAAGAAGCGGGGGAAAAAAATAAAGGGGGGGGGGTTGCGTTGGATGTGATAATGTATGTATGTAATCAGGGTATACAGCATAAAAGAAGTTTGAAACAAAAATGCATGCATTTACGGAGTAACGAGGAAGGAGAAGAAACAGAAAAAAAGAAGAAAAAGTATCAAACCCATCACGTCAATTTCAAAGCATAAAATCGCCGCCCCAGATATGAAATTTACCCCTGAGTTTTCATCTCCTTACCTACTGACACCCCCATCAAGAACAACTAACATTGTTTGTTTGCTCATCTGTATGATGTAAAGCTAGTCCCTCATCTTTTTTCACCTAATCGCCCTTTCCTTCCTGTCTTATCAAGAAGAGCTCCTCGAGTAAATTATGTTAGCCGCCAGGGGGCTCCACGTGAGCAATCTCCGGATCAGCGATGCACACATGCAAGCTCTTCAACGATTATGTTTCCCGCGTCTCATTGTCTTAGCTAACTTTCGATTTCGCGGCTGAGTGGTTATTATTCGTATCGACAACCCTCGTACTATTGGCTTTCGCGGACTCCGCTGCCTTGCCCTCGACGTATGGGTGTTTGATAGTCAGGCACCAGATATCCAGGTAATCGCAGATGGTGGTGATGACGTCGAACTGTGCATAAATCAGTACTTTCCCCGAATCCACATACCACAGAATAGAGCAGGAGGAAAAGAAAAAAGGCATAGAAGAAACCCACCACAAAACTCCCATAGACCCCCACCGCCAACCCCAACGAACAAAACACAAACGCAACCTGATACACCTCCCCGTGTTTCCCACTCCCAAATAACAAACTCCCCTCCCACAACCCCAAGTACTCCTGCGACCCACCCACCGCATCCACAACCCCGACCACCAACGGCAACAGTAAAGCATTCCAATACGGAAACCCCTTCTTCACCAAATGCGCAATAATCATCTGCCCAACCGAATACGCATTGATGAGCCCCACGTACATCGCGAAGGGAACGAGATGTCTCTCCCGGACCAAGGGACGCAAGTGCAAGTATACAGCAACCAGAAACCACGTCGCAACAGCGGGCAGTAGCCCCAGGAGTGGCTTATAGACGTTTAGATTCCGCTGGCGGCGGGCATGCATGACGTTTAAGATGCTGGTGAGTGTGCTGAAGAGCAAGACGAACGAGCCGTAGATTATGTACCAAGAGGTAAAGGGGAGGTTGGACAGGGAGGCGGGTAGGAAGGACACAACGGAGTCTGGGACGCCTAGGGTTGCCAGCATGGGTTTGTGCCAGAAGCTGGCGCCGCCCTTTATAGCTGTTGTTGCGTAGACGGCGCACAGGGTCAAGATTCCC
The DNA here is from genome assembly GCA_002572885.1 of Blastomyces parvus. Lineage (NCBI taxonomy): Eukaryota > Fungi > Ascomycota > Eurotiomycetes > Onygenales > Ajellomycetaceae > Blastomyces > Blastomyces parvus. The sequence goes on from PDNC01000004.1 coordinate 422,013, forward strand.
TCGACGGGGCCGGAGATTATACCCAGGGTTAGTGTTTGGGTATAGTATTCGTCCCAGGTTTGGACGTAGAAGGTTAGGGCCGCTGGAAGTAGGTTAGCATGGTGGTTGAAACTGGTGTAGTAGGACGGGGGAAAAAGGGGGGGAGACCATACATCCAAATAAGGTCAATACGGTTAACCATGACTGTCCCAGGTTTGTTGCGCCAGCAAAGATGAGGACTTCCAGGGCGGTATTGCACGCGTCAACTCCTGCAAAAAGTATGTTAGAAATGGGAGTTCTTCAAGCAAAGAACACAAGGGAAAAACGTGAGAAAACATACCATGATCGAAAAGTTCGCCAAGTGGTCCACTCTGCCTGGTTCTCCGTCTATACATAGGAACATAGTATCATATCAGCACAACGGTCAACTTGACAGCCCCCCCTTTATTGGTTCAGTAGAGAGGAAATTGGCTGTCCAAAATCACACAGAAGATCACACAAAATTGAAAGGACATACGCCTGGGCTCCATCAACTGCATCAAAAGTTTGGTACAGGAACAATCCTATCGCCCAACTCATATAGACCCATGGCGGACAGTCCTGATCTAGGGTAGGGTTATACCAGAGCAGAGTCAGGAAATTGATGACGACGAAACAGAAGCCTGTTAATGTGATCTGGCGATAACTTTGATGTTAGAGCTTTTTTTTTTCCTTTTTTTTCTCGGAGAGATGAAATCCAACAAAAGAAGAAAGGTCATCCGGAGTAAGTCCAGGAGTTCAACCAGGTAAACTTGCTAGGAGGATCCATCCCACTTACAGCATTTGGTCTAGAGGCAGGACGTTAGTATGAAATAATACGAAGCAAAGAACAAGACGATGCGAAGGAAGAAAAAGAAACATCTCTAGGCATGGGTGTAGCCTCCATCGACATCATGATACAGCTCCTCGTGAACAAGGGCGGGTTGGGTGGAGTACGAAAAAGAGGATCACCAGACCCCCAACAAAAAAATCCCAACCAACACGAAGGAAAAAAAAGAAAGGTAAATTAAAGTAAATTAAAGAAAGAAAGAAAGAAAGAAGCATTCAACAGAAAATTGACATGAAAAAAATCAAACAAAAATCAAACAAACAAATAAAATCAACTCGGGGAAAAAAGGGGGAGGAAAATGGGTGGTACTCACGCCATAGACATCGGAAAACACTTAATGACGACATGTGTATAGAAGGGTTTCAGCACATAGCGCGAAACGAGCGACTTGTCGACGCCGGAGTACCTGTACTCGCGCAGGGCGGGGAGGTTGTGTTGGCGGACGTAGACCATGGCTTGCGTATGTGTATGTCTCCTTCCCGTTCCCGGATCTCTTGTTGTTCGGAGAGGGGTGCAATATTGGTGAGATACGGGTTGTATGTAGTGGTGGTAGTGTTGTTCTTGTTGTTGGTGTTGTTGTCCTGAGATGGATGTTCCACGGGTAGATGGAGAGAGAGAGATGGCAGTTTAAGAAAGAGAGAAGAGAGAAGAGAGTGACGGCCAGTGGACGGCGCTTTGTTTGACCCAAGGCGGGAAGAAACGAGAGGTCAGGAATATGGAAATAACCGTCGTTTACTTATTATACATCCATCACCTCAGTCCCTCACCATTGCGCAGCGGGTAAGTAAGTTCTTAGTTCGCTACCCGTCGGCCAGGATCTGGGCTACGGCTTGTCCTCCGTAGTGTCTGTCCTGTACCTAGGTATGGGGTAGGGTAGGTTCTGGGGTACCTAGGTACGCAGCTGTAGGGTTTAGGGAACGCTTATATAGGCCTGGGTTGAGCGGGTAGGTAAGGTAGCATAGGCTGGCTAAGATAAGGTGTCCCGGGTATACATGTAGTAGATATATGAACTCCGTACACCAATGGTGGTTGTGGTTGTAGTTTGTTGCAGGTGGTTGTTCTTTTGTTCCGCTGAGGAAAAAAAAAGCTTGTTAATTTTTTTTTGCTTGTGAAGAACAAACAGAAACGAAAGCGAGGACGAACTGCGGGACAGGGGACTTCCCTGGCTGGCTGCTGATTGGCTGAGATGGGCCGCCGATGGGGTTGAGCCGCTAACGTTGCATTTTATTAGCGATTGCGCTCCGCTCGAACCTTGAACGGCCATCTTGGATTCGACGTCTGAACAGTGTACATACAGTGCTGCGCAATAAGTTTGAAACCATTGAGACCTCGTGTCAAAATTCACTAGTCTCAAAGAGGTTTAACCCATGATAATTAGTAGTAGTTATAGCATCACATGATATTGAAATGCACCCATTTCCCCCTATTTTTAATCTCTATAGAATAAAACACATCTGTGAGTGAAACTGCTTCATCTTTATTCTGATGTGTTTATATTCTTCTCATACTATTTTCTCATACTGCTGTCATTCCTCTAGTTATATTCATTCATCTCTATCATCTGCTATGAGTTGAGGCAAGAAATTGACTCCTCAACTGTGTTCTGTTATATACAAGCTTTGAGAGTAAGAATACACCTACCCACATATTCATCAAATATATTCTGACATTTCACTAAGCACTCTTAAGATCACTGTACAGAGAGTCACTCAATGTGTTAATGAAGTGTTCAAATCATGATCTGGGACTTCTAGAAAGCTGTTAGAAACTGAGTGAGATCATCTCTATGATGTAGCTGTTCACATCAATTCTCATATCTTCACTAAGAATCTCTGTGCTGAGATGAATGATAAGATCAAATCAAGATCTATACAGAAGCTCATGAATGAATTGAGAAGAAGAAGATGACTTCAATGAATCTGTCCTACTCTCAAGAAGATTCATGCTACTCAGTGTCTTCAATAAGTAAACATCTATAAAGACTACACACTCAATGATTGATGATGAGTCAAGTGGTCTGATGAGTGTACAGTTGAAAGAGAAAGAGAAATTGAGACTAAATGAACATTCTTACAACTCTCAGAACAGCTGGCTCAAAGAGATGTTAAAGAGATTAAATGTGATAAGACATGTAAGAAGATGTTCTGAGCAGCATTTAGTCAGAATTCCTGTACAGAATTGATGTCACTGGATGGAGATTCTGAGTCCTGCAATCAAGGAGTATCATCTAGAGTATGATTTTTCATATTAATCTTGTCATTTCTGATATATACTGATGCTCTTCTCATCATAATTCACAGATAATCTGTGAACTCTATCAAGCTTATCTGTCTTTCATACTAGAACTCAGAGATATCTTCATGCATGATAATGCACTCATGCATACTGTCAAAATTGTACAAGCTATTCTGACAGAAATGAGAGTTGAAGTCATATCTTGATCACTGTTCTCTCCTGATTTGAATTCTATAGAGAATTTGTGATCTATCATGAAGAGAGAGATTTACAAGATCTGATCAGAGTTGAAGTTTGCAGATGATACAGTAGTCACATTGAATCTACTTGTAGAAACTGCAAAAGAGATGTGGAATTCAATAGAGAACAGTATTCTCTATAATCTATCTGTGATAATACCAAATTGAGTGACTGCAGTCCTTGAGGCAGAGGGATGATATACAAAATACTGAATGAAATTCTATCTTATGAGATCAGTGAAGTGGTATGTAATTAATTAATTAGGACTAGATGACAATAAACAGTGCAAACATTAAACCCCTTTGAGACTAGTGGATTTTGACACGAGGTCTCAATGGTTTCAAACTTATTGCGCAGCACTGTACCCTGGGGACGGACTATGATTGTTGGGGAAGGTGGGGAAAGCAGAAGTACGAGGGGAGGGAAAACAAGAACAAGGTTGTCTTTTAATAATATTCATTGCTAATAAATTACAGCTTGTTTATCTTGTTTATTAGCTATCAAATGCCCCTCTGAGTAATGATGTCTAATAATCCCCTGCCAAATACACCATCAGTCATTTCTTCCCCCCCTCCACACCCCGCTTTCTTCAGAGAAATAGAACACACACTAGGAAAATAGACTCCACAACCCCCTTAGATATCTATATTCCTCCATTCGTACCATATAGACCTATCACTGCCGTCCACTTATCCAACCAGCCAGGATGATAGCGAAGCTTGTTGGAAAAGACACCCCCGGCGGGGGGGTTTATCCTTGCTTCAACTTGTGTCCTTCGTTCTAACCTTCCTTCCTCCGCTAGGATCAATAGCTGGATCACAATCAAGTCTTAAAAACATAGTAGAATATGCTTGTAAGAGCCCTCTCGACGGTCGTGACATCTCAGACCAGTCGTTTGATATCAATGAAAGTAGACAAAAAGGAAAAGGAAAAGAAAAAGAAAAATCCTGGACGACAGAGCCCTTTCCCCTTCGCACAGTCTCATTCTAGCCATTGGTGAAAAAGAATGAGAGAAGAAGCGGATTCTACCCCACAGGACTCCACGGCATAGGAATCAAAATCCGACTCTTCATACATTGGATCAACGGCACCGTCTTATGCACCGTATCTGCCCATCCTTCAATTGACCAAGACTGCTCGCGCCGAATCTTCCGTTCTTCCAAATCCGCAAACTGCCACAGGTGATGCACCGTATTCAGCTCGCCAATCTGCACAAACCACGCACCAACCCCTTCCATGACTTCGCGCCGCGCGTGCAGGCCTCGTCGCCAGTGTGTTTCCCATTCGAGAAGGTTGCCCGGATGTAGAGTGTACGAGCGGAGTTCGAAGAGGCCGCCGAGTTTGCGCGGAGGGGTAGTGGGCCAGAAGGAGAACTCTTGCATGAGAGAAGTTCGTTTGCTGTTGATAAGGGATTTTAGACGGCGGTCGAAGGCGCGGAAGTCCGGGTGTTGGGAGATGGCGTTGAGGGAGGCGTGGTAGCCTGAGTAGCGTTGGTATTCCCATATATGAACTATACCGCAATCATTCGATGTTAGCTTCTTTTCTCTCTGGTAATTGCATAAATTGGTGAGAGATTGACGTGGGGAGGGGGGGAGTCATTTACTAAAGGTATCATTATCTCCAACCTGTGTCCTCCAGCTTCCGACCAGATTGACCTTGTTGTTCTCAATCTGTGCCATCCGCGGGTACCACTGACCAACCAAATCGACGTATTCCTCTACTTTATCCGGCTTGACTTCGTGAAAAACGATCGAATGGACGTATTTCCCTCGCGCCAGCACTTCTGAGAAAGAGCGCTCGATATCCTTGTCCAGCTGCTGTCCTTCCTTAGTGCCATAGATCAGGCTGGATAAAGCCCCTCGCTTTGGGGTCTGGCCAGCATCGGATTGACGATGTTCTCCTACAATGCGGTGGGTGGAAAGTGAGCCCAACCCTTTAATGTCTAGGGTGTCCGCAGCATCGGGAACAGTAGAATCAGCGGCAGCGGTAGAACCAGGCTTTTCGCTCGCATTGCTCGCAGATGGAGCAGTGGGATGCGAAGAGCCGGAAGAGCGCCTTGAAGTAAAGGAAAATGGAACAGGAGGAACAACAGAAGCATGATCCGACTGACTCTCTGCCTGTGCTTTTTTCTTCCGAGCAGCTTCCAGGTTCGCGCGGAACTCCTTCTGCTTCGCGTTGAAACTAGCCGCGTTGTCGGGGGTGATGTCTCTAAGTGAAGGAGCTCGACATAGAGCGCTGGTTGTGGATAAAGGCCGTAGTATAAAAGTCGAGGGGCAGGTGGAGGAGCTAGTTTGAACTCGGAAGAGACGAGGGGCCAACATGATGATTATCAATGGCAGGAAGATGGTACGGCGTACAGAGGTGTGTGTGGGCGTGTCCGGTGCAAATGTGCAAACGATATATATGTATAAGTGGCGTCGAGTGTCGACGATAATAAAAAGCAATAACAAATATTACTTCGTTGCAAGCTACCAGCTACCGGACTCGAGTACCAGAGTTTAAAGTATTGGCTGATGCGGGGATCGGGGGCCCGGAAGGAGAGTTCAGCAGCAGTAGCAGGTAGCAGTAGCAGCAGCACAGAACAATGTGAGTGGGCGTTAAATGAGCTGGACACGCGAGCGATGACACGAGACAAGAACAACAAGAGGGGAAGGGCTGGTTTGACAGGGAATGGCCAGGATGGGCTGATGCTACACGCAGCCAGGTAGTACGCTATCTAAGGGCGAACGGAAGGGTCCAGACTGCAGGGAGCCCTTGATTTGTAGGAAAAAGTATAGAATAAGTATCAACACAGAGATAAGAAAGTGAAGCCCGCTTAAATTGGCAAACCAAGAGCAGAGAGACACACGGACAGGCAATGAATGAATGAAGAGAAAGCGAGGAGAACGAGAAGCATTGACGTTGAGATAGAACCCGAAGCGGAGACGAGGAGGAACCGGGGAAGAGCCTCGATTGCCTAAACGGGTTAGAGGCTGTGGCTGGGGCTCGGATTACATCATCCGGAGACCGCAGATCCACGCTAGACTGTTCTGGGACTCTTACCACGTGACCAGTCCGATGACGTCAGCCAGCGCCGTCCCCGCCGTTTGCTCTGTTTGTTTCTTTTGGCTGCGAAATAATGCGGAATTGCTCCACCAGGAGGAAGTCTGCCGCAACACATAGCTAGCAATACACGAATAAACTTGCACCAAGCAGGTCAGTCAGTCAGTTCGAAGCGGATAGACAGCCCGTTGCTATACAATTACCTTTATTACCCTTATTCCCATTACGCTGATCTGCATAGGGTCTGTCAAACAAACAGGCAGAATGGCAGAACACCAACATCCGCCCCTCAGCTATGAGGATTCGGCCACGACCACCCATCCACATTTCGCCAGCAGCCTGCCGCCAGAAGTAGTCTCCTGTCTAAAGAACTCCAGATTTGTACGTCATAGACACTTATCTATCATGAGCTTCCGAATTTACACACTACTAACTCCTCCCCCCAGCTTCACCTAGCAACCTGCGACAACCTAACCCCCCACGTCTCATTAATGAGCTACACCTACCTCCCCTCAACCCCCTTCACTTCCCGTCCCACAATCATCATGACCACAAACGCCGCCTCCAAAAAGACCCTGAACCTCCTGTCAAACCCGCGCGTTTCCCTTCTCGTCCACGACTGGGTCTCCCACCGGCCCCCCACCCGTTCCACAACCCATCATCTGGCCCGCGACGGCTCCCCACCCCCTGCAGCAACCCGCTCTAGCCTCGCCTCTCTCCTGCTAAATATCAACACCAGCGCGCTGAGCAGCATTAGCACGACTATCATTGGCGAGGCGAGGTTTGCGGAGACAGGCTCCGACGAAGAGAAGTGGTGTAAAGCGCGGCATCTGGAGAATAACACCTTCGCGTCTGATGCGCCGGATGGGACGAGTTTGTTTGCTGCGGCGAGGGAGGGGCAGCGGGAACACGAGGGAGAGGAAGGGGAGGATGCGAGCAATGTTGTTGGCGCAACGGTGGATGAGAGTGCGAGGGTTGTGATTGTTGAAGTGAGGAAGGGGAGGATTGCGGATTGGAAGGGTGGGGTGCGGGATTGGGCGGTTGTGGAAGAAGGAGATGGGGGACGCGGAATGGTCAATGGGGTGAGGGGTTGATACGTATGACATTTGGTGAGGGTTCTCCGACTGTTCTTGCTATTTAGCTTTGAAAATATGGATGCGGAGTATAGGTCAAATATATGGGTGGATGCATCACGGAATCACATAGCTATGGAAAGGGGGATATGCAAATATATTTCTAATCAAAGATACACGGATGTGGATATAAAAGTGCCGCATATTTTAACTCAGCCAGTGGAGGCGCTGGGCCTGGGGATATTTGCGGATAAGTTGACTCTGCTATGCTAATTGAAACAAATATGCTCTGCTATTGGGGCAATATATGCATATATATATGTATACATATCAACATGGCCTGGAAAATAAATCCGGTTCCTGATATGTTCTCAATTTTTTGTGTAAAAAATGTATTCTACCTCATTTGTCAGTATACTATCTTAACAAAATAAATACTTCCACTCTTTTCGAGCTTCTAGTCTCCAAATGCCTCGCCAAAAGTTTGAAACTTTCTTTCAAACCCAATTGGTAGTTACTGTACCGGCTTTCAATTTAACTGCAAAGAGCATCTTCAGAACCATGCACATTGCGCAGCTGTCATTGATCGGGGATTCAGCACTGGTCCAGTTGTGATCAACCCTGGCACATCATGATAATTGATCCGCATAAAAGCCCATCTTGAGCTAGCTCAGCCTCGTTTTCGACGATGCGGGGCAGCTGGAGACGACACTTTTACTATGTCAGAAGTCAACCTTTCTCATGCGGGTGTTACAGCCTGGTTATCTTTCGCGCAAGTCGTACAGATATTCTTTCTGCCTAGCCCCTTCATTTCATTCCATAAATACTAAACAGGGACTATTCCCCACTTCCAGCACGTTTGCCCGCGTTAGGAAATCCAGTGCCACACAGCTAGCTCTGCAAGGGAAGTAAGGAAGCGACATATAAAGAAATAATGGTCAACAGGATAACACCGGCGACTCACCATGGCATCAGATGTGACAACTGTGGCATGGACCCTATCGTGGGCCACCGGTTCAGATGTATCAATTGTATAGACTTTGACCTGGTAAGAGGAAGCCTGAATGTTGTCATACTGGATCCCCCTATTTTACCCCTATTTTTTATACATACATCTACCATATAATCTTTCGCACTCTTGTCCTGGTCTTGATATATCCGACAATAAATATTCGTTCGAGTATCTTGATGCAAGTGTTAACTTTTGGGGGTTCGATGCTTTGATACCCCTCCATCGCACTCTATAGTGCTCTAGCTGTGAGGAATTGACACCGCACGATCACAAGCATACATTTCTCAAGATCCGGATACCAATCCCAGGGGCTGTCAATACCTTCCCATTCATCCCGGCACCTCTCTCACAACACCATGCAGTGCCATCCCTAGGGATCATCGACACGACAAATCCAAACACGAATCCAAACACAAATCCAAACCCCTACACCACCGCCCAGCAACAGGGGCGGTTTCATCAACCAGGCCTCCCTCGCCAGCCGCATGTTAGACCCGATCCCCCTTCACCGAGCTTCATTGATACCGTCAACCAGTTCGGTTTCAGACTCCATTTCCAACACATGCTCGCCCAAAAGAAGAGCTCCAACGGCGTCGCCGCAGCAAATATCTACCGCTGCCTTATGATGGCCGCGGCTGGCTCAGAGGACATAAATATGAACGCCTTTGCCGAAGTGCTCAGGTTTGATGCTAGACGCGATGCACTAGGAGCCACTGTGCAGAATATTGTGCGGTTGGATAAGTACTGCAAGCCTTGCCCTAGGAAAGATGGCGGTGTTGTTGAACTGGCCATCGGTAGCTCCGTATGGCCCGGGAAGTCGATTGAGATCGAGCCGCAATGGGCGAAACAAATGGAGCAGATGTTTGAAGCGACTATTGCGCCACAGGAGGTGTACGCGATGAATGCTTGGGCGAGAGAGAATACGCGGGGGAAGATTCAGAGTGTTGTTGGTGAGATAGATATGTCAGATCAGGATATTAAGCTGATGACGAGTTTGTATTTCAAGGCGAAGTGGGACGTCCCGTTTAGCCCTTATAACACATGCCCGGGTGCGTTCTTTGGCTTTGACGAAGAATCGATGGGGAAGGGCGGGGTGACCAGATCGGGGATGCGCTGTTCCATGATGCAGCGGACTTCTGATATTCTGTATATGGAGGATAATGTTGCGCAGATGTGTGTGCTGCCGTATCAGACGAAGGATAACAACATGAATACACCCCAATCATCACCATCCTTCTCAAGCCTTCCTAACACGACAAGCTCGACCATATTCGGCAATACGAATGGTTCCGGCACGGAGCCGGCCTGGAAAGCAGCCATAATCCTCCCCAAAGCCCTCGGTGCAGAAGCCATCCTCGACATCCTCTCTCACTTCTCCACCTCCCCTTCCGCCCTCCGCACCATCTTCAGCATAGACTACCCAAAAAGTACCACCAGACCCTCCTCCAATCTAAAGGCAACATACCTCCACCTCACTCTCCCCCGTTTCACCCTAAAACAGAGTGCAGATCTCTCGGAGCTCCTCTTCAACCTGGGCCTACGGCCTGTCTCCCGCCCATCCCCGTACTTCTCGCGCATGACGCCTTCGAAATACGCTTTTATCTCCGGCATCAAACATGATTTAGTTGTAGAAGTCAATGAAGAAGGGACGGAGGTAGCTGCTGTGACGACCACGGCAGCCTTTGGTGCTGCTCAACCCATGAGAATACCGGTGGAGATGAAGGTGGATAGACCTTTTTTGTTTTTTGTTTTTGATAGTCGGTCCGGGGTTGTGCTTTGCTCAACGGTTATTAGTGAGGTTGCGGAAAGTTGAGGGGGGAGGTATACAATATCAAGGAGGAGTTTGAGTGTGTTGCTATCTCGTTGAATATATTCTTTGTATTCTGTTTGAACATGGGAATCGAGATTGGGTGCTTTTATACATAAATTAATATATGTATTCCTATGGAAAGGAAATAACACCATCGGCGTTACTTTGTGCTTCAATATACGGCACAGGATATACATATTCGCTTCACCGTAGGAACTGCTCGTCTAGTCGTGTCTCCTTTATCGAGCCGTACGTATCGAGGAGTTAGAGAATTTGAAGATAATGGAGTTGGATGTCCGTATCAGCAGGACGGCTTTTTACGAAATTAAATCTAACTACTTGTAAAATCCCGCTTCTTCATTTTCATCCGCGTTCGCTCTGAAGACTAACTTGGGCCTTCTATTGCAGCTCTCCGTTGGGCACAGGTAACAGACCAACCAACAATATAAAATCTGCAACCCATTGGCCATGAACATTCGCGCTATATATCCCGCCGGCCAAACGATTGCAATTCCAGAAACATGTGAGAAAAGAAACAAAAAGAAAACGTGAATTGAATTAACCCGAAGTGTCTTCCCTTGGTTCGAAACAATGCGTGCAGACTGCAGCAGTCTCGAATCGGGCGCGTTAAATAAAGAACTAAAAAAAGAAAAACTCCTTGGAACGAGGCTACGAACATCCAACGACCCCTACATGATTCGCCAATTGAGCCAGTTAACCAGTTAACTTCCCGTCAATGCCTCATCGTCTCTTGGTTGGCATCAGCATCGGCGCTTGGCCCGCCTACATCCAGTTGGGCTTGGAATCCAAGGGTTCGAGACCCCTCCCCTCCCCCCTATCACGGGGAAGGTGATGAAGCACTGGTTCTCACCCCGCACCAGCGGAAGGGCCTGCGCGGTAAAGAACTATCCAATACAAGATGCATTATCTTCAATGCAACGAACGGAAGAGGGAGAAGAGCAAAAGGGTCCATGCGTCCGACGCAGAAAACCACGTTGACAGCCACGGGTGGATCGAGAGCCTTTCCTCCTATGCAGTCCCGCTGCAGGATTGTCATGCACCTATCCGAATTCTGGCACCTTATTTCAAGGATGAAGGCTCATTTGATCGACGGGTGGAAGGGGTGGGAAAGAAATTGGAGGCCTCAGTTTGAAGTGAGTGCGGCTGAAGAGGTTATGAGAATTAGAGAGAGGTGGAAGGGTGATAGATATATACGTATAGCATAGGGAATGCATATATAACTTCAGCTGCTGACCTCTTCGTGGAGTTGATAGAATTTTGTTTACTCAGTCTACTGACCCTCTTCTTTGCTTCATTATAAGGGCTAGAAGAGACCCTTCACAACTTTTGATGGTACAGAAGAATCATCGGATATCCATGGGCAGAAAGACCCCAAACCATATCTTTTCTGTAAAAGACAAGCGTACCATATCGCCTACACACTACGCTGTTAACAAGGCTTTAGATCGGCTGGGGCTTCGACATACCAGCAGCGGGAGCGATATCAGCCGAGACGCTATGAGCTCAAAACAAGACCCGAAGGTATGCAGACGCAGTAATAAACACCCCTAATTTTAGTTCCATAGTATAGTATGAGGTGAATAGGCTAGATACCATTGATACACACGTGCTGACTCTAAGACAAACCTTCCCATCTTCTCTAGATTTTTGCGGAGAAAATAGGTAACCATGCCCGCGGCAAGACGATTGCGGGAGATCACAATACCGAAGATGAGACAATTGCAATTGTCAATTCGGTGCATGTACTTTTCGATGCTTTCCGCTTCCTAGGAATACCAGAAATCCAAGATAGAATCCAGGGTATTAAAACGGCGACTGCATCTGAACTCGAGAGAGTGGATGACATCAAGAAGTTCAAAAACGCGATCGATACAATGACTGCTGTCAAAAATGAGGAAATTGAAGAAATCAAACAAGATAAGGACGCGGTGATCCGGAAGCTTGAAGCGGAAAACAAGAAATTGAAAGAACAGGAGCGATCAGTCGAACAGCTGAAGGAGACCACTGTCAAGGAGAAGGCCAAGTTTGAACAATATCGCCAAGCCGCAGAAAAGAAGTATAGTGAAAAGGAGGCCAAGCTAGAGAAGAAAAAGCAAGAGGACCTCGAAAAGGAGACGAGGAAAGTCAAAAAAGAATACGAGGGAAAAGCGAAGGCCGCGGAGAGCCGCGTTGAGTCGGTGAAACAGAAGCTGGAAAAGGAGAAGAATGATGCCGTCAGATCGAATAAGGAGCTCAAAATCGATGTGAACAGGTTGACTCTATATCGAGACACCTTGGAGGAGAGGAACGAAGCACTGAAGGAGAACGTGGGCTTTCTCGAGGAGAAATTGCGCTCGCTGAGCGCTGAAACGGCGGTTTCTGCAACGCCGGTTGTTGAGTAGTAAGTATATATCTCTCTGCTATTATGCTATGCGGGTAAATGGTTACCGGAAGAACTTCTTTTTTCTTTTTCTTCCCGTAGCTAATACATCTGAACAGTGAAAATTCGGTCCGGACTTTGTACCAGCTTACTGAAGCTTTTGCCAGGACGTTTGAGACTGTCCCTGAGGAAGTTGAATTGGTACGTTTACCACACCACATGCGCAGTGCCAAATTTGCACTGATTTAATTTTCACATACGTAGGTCTTTGACTCGCTGGGAAGCTTAGGCGACCTTGGTCAAGCGAGTGGTATCTTCAATTATACCTCCTCTTCCCTTACAGCTGTGGCCACATCCTTGCGGAAAGCTGGGGTACAGAGCTTTATCTCGGGACAGCTGGATTCAATATTCAAAAACAAGCTGCTTGTCAGCTGCGCCACGAACAAGAGTGACAAACCCGACGAGGCCATCTTGAATGCCATATCTACCGCCTTGAGCCCGGATGAAGAAAAAGTCTGGAGAGGAATAACCGTCAAGGCACTCGACAAGTTGCCGCAGTTTTCTGGGACCGCGAAGATCATCGAGCAAGTGGTGGAAGAGGCCGTTGGCATGCTGCAACCGCTTATCGGCAAAGATACGCGAACCCACGCCGGAGTTCGAAATCAGTATGCCGAGATTATCAAGGCGGCGCTGAAAATCTGGTCCCTGCGACGTAATGATCGATGCACGATAACATTCAACAGCGCGCCTGGCCCGAAGAATAACGGTTCGTGGGAAGAATGGAGAGTTGACGAAGATTTGATGCTACCACCCTTCTCATTCCCCAGCAACGGGGCGAACGGCACCATTGGCAATTGCAATGGAAATGGAAGTGGCAGTAACGGGCCTGAAAGTCCAATCCACAGAACGGTTCAATCACCAGTAATCACGCAAAAAGCCGAGTCCTACGTGATATTTCCACAAATCATCGGGGTATTCGACGCCGATGACGAAGGCAGCGGCAAAGATGGCAAGCCAAAACCTCGTCAAAGAATGATCTTGCATCCCGGCATTGCGTTATTCTCCGACTCGCCTATGTTTGAGATGGGTCTGCAGGATATGCGGAGCTTAAAGCGTGATGTTCTCGGTTTCCATCATAGGCGGAAGGATTCGTCTGTTTCTGCGTCAACACCGGTCCCGAACAGTCCAGGTACCAATCATGCACGGCTGACACAGCCTTATCTGCAGAACCTTTCTGGGGAACCGGGCCGGGTGAATTCATAGTTAATAGTTAGCTGTTCTTGGATTTTTTATTGTTTTATTTATTTTTCGATTCTTTCCCCCTCTATGTTTTCTAACGACTTTCGGTTTGTCTTGTTTGAATCGTTTATCTTCTGTGTCCGGCTTACTTTTCTATCTTCCTTGATGAATGAAACGACTGCTTTGAGATTGTTTAGTGATATGTTCGATATATTTGGGTACTTTGGACCTTGAACTCTTGTAAGAGAAAATGTACTGATCTGCTGTGCTTTTGGCGGAAAAAAAAAAAGAAGGGGGGGGGGGGTTGCTCTGGGTAGTGTAGTCAGTTTATAACTCCTTTCGGTTGTCTAGTTTGACTGCGAGAATGATGATTTAAGAGTCAAAATACTCCGAACCATTGACGTTGTCCGGAATAAACACAGGGAAACCCAGGCGAGATATTGACGAATATGCAGGTAACGAAATATACTAGACGCTGCAAATTCTCACGGGCAGTGTTAGTCATGCTATACTATTTTTATTTTCCACAGCCCACGGAAGAGCGCTCGTGAAATAGGCAGAAGAATCCATCATACCTAGGTTTGAGAAGCTGAGTTGACACTGTTGGAAAAGAACATCAGAAAGCCCAATATAATTAACACGTGTTTGCTGTATCCCTCCCCCAACCTCTAAAGTGGAGTAGATGAACGAGTCGAATTCACATGCTAAACTGCTTCTTAAAAACAGGCGTTATTAACCACATGTAGGTATGACACTAAGAAAATGCAACACGGGCGCTAATAACATGTCATAAGCTCTTCGAGCAAACGGATACGATCGAAAGATACACAAAGACTCTGGAGGCATTGGAACTTCAACTCGTGACCTCCCCCATAGGAACGCCATATAGCTGAAGTTTAAAAGGACGGGATGAAATAAGTTTGAAAATGGGTAAAAGGTTCTAGGGTGGTTAATATGATGCAAAGGGTCGTTTCTCATCATGCCAAATCTATTCCCACATGAGTAGAGATAGCAGTTCCAATGTTGTTACTTATATTCCTCGTTCGGGTCCCATTGGGAAGGTTGGAAATCGGGATGGTGGAAGTGAGCGAGATTACTGGGAGAGCTACAAGGGTGGTCAGTACACAAGAGGATAATTTTGAGAACGTAGTATCAATCGTGTACGATTATTCGGAAGGATTTGCTTACTTGCTAAAGGGTACAGAGGGCAGCGGAAGCGTATTCATTGGCTCGCATACTAATGGATTCATCCTGATCTGCAGCTCGGTGGATTTTTCCGGCGTGGAAACGGGGCTGACAGGAAAGCTCGAAATTGGAGAAGGTTGTGCTGCGGCTGGCAGAGACTGGGGAATCATTTGAGGTGGAATGTCGGAATTAATTTGCCTTTCGGGAAATGCGTATGGCTGGCTAGAGGGCATTTGTGATGAAATACTTGTGGTATCGAGCGGAAGGCTCGGGATGGACATCAAAACTGGGTTCAGATCAAACGGCAAGGAGCTCGAATACCAGGGTATATAGTCAGAGCTCATGGCATATTGGAAATTAACCGATGTAATCCCTTGGTCGTGGATTGTCTGGTCGGTTTGATATAAGAGATCGTAGTGACCACTGTGGAGTATTTTAGTCATCTGTTATTCAAGATACGGAACGGCACGGAAGGAAGTTCTTACGGGCGATAAAGAAGCCTGATCGTTGCGATGGGGTTATTAGGTGAGAGTAAATGCGGGGTGACCTCTGTCCCTTCGCTCCTATCAAGGTACAGAATCTCGATAGCAACCCCAGACCCTTCGATGACGCCGTCGAACAACCCGTGAATGCCTATTTCATCGATTTCGGTTTTACCGGGTTCGATTGTTTTTGTGCGATAGTCATCAACAGTTATCCTAAGGAAGCCTGCATAGCGGTCGGGATTTTTTTTCATCCAGGCACTCGTCATTAACTAGTCAATAGTAATTTGTTAGGCCAAACGTTCACAATTTATAAAGATTGAGATTCGCGTCATCTCACCCTAAAATGTGTGATGATGGCGGAGGATTTGAATTCGTCGTTGAATGCGTCAAGGAGGAAACTATCGTCATAGGATCTCGCCGCAATTGCTTCCGATATTTGACCAAAGACATCCTCCGTGACTTCCACGAACATCTCGTAAATGTACTGTTGGCATCCAATAGACTCGAGCGATTCGTTCAAGGATTTGATCCGCGCCAACTCCTGTTCCAGTTTTGCAGTATCGCGTAGGTTGAATAACGTCTCAAAATATCCGAAGGCAACAGCTAGCGTGGTATAAGTCTCGGAAGCACAAGATGCCTAAGAAGGGCCGTTTGAGTCGCTCACCTCTCCACCCGCAATTTCCATCTCCTTTCATTATACGATAATGAGAATGAGTATGAGAAAGCGCCTAATTACTTTGGTCAGCCCTACGTTATTCAAGATACACCCTATCTCCCGTAGGTCATGAGCAATGGTTCTGACAAACATACGGTGGTCTTTGCGACGTATATAGGGTCAGCATTTGCGTATTCGGACGTTATCATACTGCTCGATTGCTTCGGGCCTACTAAAGGTCCCTGTGCCAGCGATTAGCTATTAGTTTTCAAGGGCAAAACGGCGCTCCTAACCTCTAGATCCGGCTCATAATGATTGGAAAGCTTTTGGAACTCAGCCATATCATCCGGGTCTGCCATGGTATTTGATGGGGGGACGGTGCCCATAGTCACGTTGTAGTGCGGTGCTTGGTGGAAATTGTCCAGATATGAGGCGCGAAATATATTTCGACATACAGGAGTTGTCCGATATGTTTGGTGGTGATACGCTGCTTGCGCAGATTCTGAGGAAGGATAAAGCAGAGGGTAAGTAAGGCTGGATGAGGCCGGCGCAACTGCCTGGGACTGCATGTTGAAAAAAAATAATAAATAAAAGAAAAACGGAAGGGGAAAAAAAGGGAAAAAAGGACAAGCCCGGGCAATCGATGAATGTTTCTCTGCTGCCTTGGATGCTTCTCCCAGAAGGAAACGGAACTCCACAGGCGGCCGATGGCCACAACTTTGGGAGAAAACAAAAGGAAACAGAAAGCAATTAAAAATTAAATAGAGTCAAATAAGGTAATGACTAAAATACATTTGAAAAACACAAGCCAATGCGTAAAGATACAGCAAGGTCGACAACCGTAGCAGATGAAGACGGCGAAGTTAAGGAAAAAAGATCCAAAGGACTCACGTCGATTGACAGCAGCGGGAGCTTGTTCCGTCTTAATATTATGACGAAGGAGAAAGGCCGGTTTATGTATTATGGTACGGAGTATTGAGCGCCAACCTGGCGAGCTGGACAATAGCTAGCAGAAGCCCCTCGTGTCCAGTGAAGCGGTAACTATCAACTTTCCTATCCAGATTCAGAGTATTGCCATGGCTTCGGGACGGGATCCTTTTTGGAACAGGAGTGATCAGACAACGGCAACGAATAGGACCTGCATGGCTTAGTGGCAGGCCAGAACCGGCATTGAAGCAATAGATCGTTTGCACGAAGGGTTGAAGGTGTGTCGTTGAGAACTTGGGGATCTCGCTGTTTGGACATGAGGTGAGGTTCAAAACCAGCGAGATCCCGAAGCGCGGCTTATTCAGCAACCCGCGGAAGGCGGGACGGGAACGACCGACTGGATCCAACACCAACCATTCTCCTCCTCATATCGCCAGTCCATCTTCACCGCAAACAAGATCCCCTCCAATGCCGTCCGTCATGCTGCGATTCGCGGACTGGTGGCTACTGGCTTACCACGGTTCGCTACAGGAATAAGCAAAACTGGTCAAAAAGTTTGGGGCTCGCAATACGGCGCTCTGACAGCGGGGGCCATGGAACCGACGAGTCAACTACCATCACTGCAATGGTCCATGCTCAACTGTCGAATATCTGCTGAAACGGGATGATGAATTATGGCGCAAATCCCGGGAGCAAAAACTGTCCTCGGCTGCTGTTTTTTGAGAGGCAAATCGACACAATTTGTTTCACTCGCAAACGGTCATTGGCTGTGGGATGGACATGTACGATGCAAGGCGAGCACACGCATGCAGCGAAAATCCAGTCAACCACGAATCAATTCGAGCAGTAGCAACCAAGACAATGGCTATGGCGCAGCCATGGAGTGTTGCCAAGACACTTTCTATCGTCAAGCCAGCACCAGCATAAATCTGCGGGAGGGAGGTTACTCAGGGGCGGTTGGGACCACCAGTTGCCCTCATGCTGTTCGTCCAGCTATGAGCTCGGTATATTCAATATTAGGTTCAAGAATGTACATGTACAAAACAAACTGGATAGCCAAAAGAAAAGAAAAAACTAAACCTAGTTGTACCCTAGACCTCTTTCCAGGCGATCCCCACAAACTTTATCATCCGGGGATCTCCATGTACGGACTCCGGAGTACTTGGGGAAAAATGAAAGAAAAAGAAAAAGAAAAGGAAAGGAAGAGGAAAAGAAAAGTCGATGCGATCGGTTCATTCCGACATTGTCAGCACCTGCCAGAAATATTGTTCGACCATCTCAAAGAAAAAGTGCATGAAACAAGCCAAGCCTGCGCATGTACTGTACATACATTGTACCGAATCCCTTGCTGACGCCTGAGTCCTGAGCCGCTGTACAGGTACTGTACATACAAGAGACGTCCACAGATTGTCTTGCAATCCGGTCCGGTGTGGTAGTTACGGTGCACTGCAAGGGAAGCTCAACTCACCTGACTGCTTGGCAGCCGATGGAGGCATTTGAACCAGATGCGAGGTTGCTCTGACCAAGCACGCGCGCATTTATTCGCGGCGGAAACAAGAACAAGAGCGATCTCCGGATTAGGGAATGTGCAATTGCTCTTGGGCAGCGATTCTTCCAGTGCTTGGCTCTGTTCTTGTTTGTACGGAATACGTTACAGTGTTTGCCTAGAATGGGATGCCCTCAGCCTCTATGTTCTAACCGAGCCAAAGCATTGAAGTAGGTTCTGGTACTTGCATGCAACTCACTTCCGCACATTCATTTTTGTTCGTTCATATCCATTGTTGCGGCCAGGCCCTGGCGACATACCCGAAGATACATCATCGTTTCTGAATGCCTCAGTGTCCGCTACGTCCGTAAATATCCTCATAACCTCAGAACCAGTATTCGCCCGTGGGCGCGGATTCGATATGTCAGATTGGCGAGCTGCGTCTAGCACGCCGTTTAGACTTTGTCATGTCGATCCTCCACAGATTCTTTGTTGAAAATGTCGTCGATTGAAAACTACCCCTGCTTCATCATTCGTCAACTATCAAAGCCCCATCGCTCGTACCGGCTACCTCTATGGCTTAGCATATCTACGGAGCAAGCTACCTATCATTTGTTTTCTAAGCTCACTTCCGCGCCAACCTCTTGCCTTTCGACGTTGCTATACCTTGTTTAACGGCTTAGCAATCTATTATTAGTTACGTGTCAGTCACCGATAAAAATAAGGCAGAGGTATTACCTCATTTGATGACCTCCTAAGAGGAATTGCCATATAACGCATCACAATCAATTGAATACTTTACGTTATAGCATTTTGCTAAAAGTTCAATCCCATACGCTCATTGCCCCGACAGTTTTATTATGGAACAATTTTACCCCCCGTGGAAAGGACCAGCTTTCTCTGTCTTCAACTACTCTTCCGTGAACCGTGGATTTGTCACGGATATTCACAGAAACCAAGAGACTGATCAGGTTTGATTGAATGAAGCAGCCAAGCGGCCCGCATATAGGAATCACAGTTGTCGAAATTGTACGTAGCCGGACCGGAACCATACATATCGCCATTTTTGTGCATGTTTTTTTTTCCCTTTCACAGAGCTAGGGTTTTACATTTTCCTAAACCCACGGCCAAGAAATGGCGCGATGAGTGCTAACCCCCATTCCACCGGAGATCCTCTCTGCCCTGTTTCTGATGAGCTTGCCAACACAATCGGGTAAAATGAAGCTCAATTGGCCACTCTCTTTCATTAAGGCTCGAATGGTCTGAAGTCCTGGCATTTCACAACCTCAGATATCGAATTTCAGGTTTGTGATCTTGGCATATTAACTCCACCTGCCGTTGCTTTTCGCAACGTTGACGTCATAATAGAGAGAGGACTATCGTTTTCGGATCAATGGTGGCCCATAGGAATTTGAACGTGTCCCGCACGCGGAAAATCAATTTCCATATCACAAAAGTCTCTCCCGCTAGACCAAACGATTAGTCAATTCTAGAAGAAATAGGACAACGGGTGTCATTGTGAAAGAGCACAAAGTTGGCCGAAGTCGATACTTATCTCAATGTGACGGGAAGACAAAAAAGAAAAATACGACGAATCTAGCGGAGCGGAACTTTTCCGCCCCTATCACAACTTGTCGCGCCAAGAATACTTTTACTTTTTCTTGTCCCTCCGGTGGCCAAGCATCTTGTATGCTATATCTTTGAGTTCGGCCGCAAAATTGGGGCGTCTTGCCTTTGGCGAAGAAAAAAGGTATTTTATGAGAAGGCTTGTGAGTTTGACTTTAACTCTGCTATGAGATCTCGCCGTGACTCGAAGACAGCAGCATGGCTTCGAGAATTTTCATATGGACGTGTGGTCTATCGTCTTTAGTATTGCTGGCTTACAGAGCATGGAGTACCCGTTCAGAGGGGAACCAAAAGCAGATTCAGAGGCTTAAACTGCGGAGTTGATCGTCCACTTCGTATTATCTCCGTCGGATTGATATTACGGAGGGTAACACTGGTATTCAGCGTCCCTCTCGGACGTACAGATCCGTATATTCTCTGTTGTTTCCCAAACCGCAAATATACGGGCATTGCATGTCATCTGCGTATGTACATATGCAATCCGACTCCTTCACAATTAATTAGCATTGTTCTTGGTTCGATCGCTCCCGAGAGCTTTCGATCGGGCATATGGCCTGGGACTCCCTACTTACGCACCCACAGTACTGTCCCTATGATGGGAATAATAATCACCTGCTAATCACAATCCACCCAATCCTTATGCAGGGTCCGATACTCATTCTACAAGTCTAACTCATGGCATTAGAACCAATGACTCCCGCCTGCTGAACATCAAGCCACGTTGAGAAGCCACTGGCGCCTTATTATCTTCTACTTCAAGGATTCCTGCTTTTCCTATCCAAACTTTTACTAATTTTCCAGATAAATATTTTGTTTGTTCTCTGATGATCCCACAGGGCTTTTCGCAGCCGCTTCTCGTCTGGGAACACGAATACTTTCACGCTATCGGGACATATGTGAAAATCTGGAAAATTGGTGATCTGATGCGGTGACAATGTCAACCAGTCAAAGTTGTTCAGCAAGCCAAAGAGCCCGAGAGAGAAAAACATTAACATATAGTTACTCCAAATGAGGGAAACGTTAATCGTTTTTGTCAAAATGTTATTGCCTCGGGGGGCATCCTGGCTCAAGTGTTTGAGGTCCAATTTTGCCTCTCAAAGCCGCTGTGATGTCTTCTGGAGAGTAAAGCTAAGCCAACCAAACCTCTTGGAGATGCTCCTTCATTTTTTTTTTTTAAAAAAAAGTAACTAGCTCTCTGCAGATCTACTGACCTCTATTCCGTTAATTTACCCTACCATGACGGTTGACCACTAGAAAGTGAACATATAGCCCGCTGTTTATTTCGGTGAAGGGTAGTTGCCCGCCGTCCTCAACATCAAGCATCAAGTTCAGCGGCTAAGAAGAGAGAGAAGTATGAGAATGGAAGCAGCTTTCCCATGCTTCGTCGGAATTAACTGTGTCTCACCAGTTACTCATCCTTACATGATCGCCATGATCTACATACATCACTGGTTCTCTCGGACCCCGCATACCCTGCAAGGCACTCCAGAAGACTTCTCGCACAGGCCATTTGTTCTACACCCCTTTAGGAAACTGGACTAGGCTTGGGGTGATAGCGGTGATCAATTTTGTGGAGAGCTTGAGACACAATTCAAGAAATGTGAATTGAGGAAGTCAAGAGAATCCTCCCATACGCTCTAGATGCATTAGTGTTGCAACCACTCAGAGACGAAACGGACCTCCGTGTTGACCGACACACGCTAAGCCAAGGAAGCAGGAAAAAAATGGAGGACAAAAAAAGAGAAAGTGCGGCATCTCCTTTCATTGGACGGTTTTACCTATTGAGATTCGGACTTACTCGGTATTCCGCTCGGGAGCGGACTTACCAAAGGTTTGGTACCCGGCCCGACCAATACTAGAAAGCATGCCCTTCTTGATTGATGGCCCATGGGTTTGATAGATCTCCGGTTGCTCATGAGAGCTAAACTGTACTGTACATGCATGACTATGCGCGGTTGCATGAAAAGAAGACGAGTGATAATGGAAATGGCTGGACCAGAGAACTACCATCATTGGAATCTCGACTGGAGATGTGTTGGGATGATCTTATTTTTTATTCGATGATTACTCCACATTGCGAACAAAATGACAACGCCTCGACCAATACCTTTTATATTTTTATCTTTCTTTTCTTCCCTGATCTCTATTTCCGAATCCCCCTATTCGGCGCCTACCAGCACTAGTTACCAGCTTGCAAACAAATGAAACGCGGAAAGGAGGCCTACAGACAATGCATGCATTGCGCATGTCCACACAGGCAGAACTTGGCTGAGAGATCTTCAACTTCCGTTGATGTCTAAGCGAAACACTTTTCTCTGAAAATAGATCGGCGTCCAAGTGCATAGTATGATCCCGATGGTAAATGCCGACGAACCCCTTGCCAACAATTTTCTTCATCATCCAGCCACCACGCTTTTCCTTCAGCTTATTACGCTACCAGCTACTTGGGAATGTGTTATGCAGCTCTATCTCAGTTTACGCATCCTTGTCGCCCATGCTTGAGTAGGTGTTGATGATCAAGAAGCCCGCTCCGGTTCCCCTCAGTCCCCGTACATGCAAAGTGGAAGATCATCAGGCAGGGAGGTGACACTTGACACTGGACGGCTAATCGGAACAGTAGTTGGGTCGAACCGACCTTCCACATCTCAATGTGACTGGTGCAGATGGTTGCTTTTTCTAAGAATGATCCTGTTTTTTGGGGTACAAGGCTGATGAGAGTGCAGGCCAACTACTTATCGACTTCCACTCACCATCCTGTGCTGTATTGTGTACTGGAAAATGGGTTCTAGAGGTGATATATTTTGCATGCTGCCAATAGATTACTTAGGCCGGGTAGCAGAACGGGTAACTTGAGAGAGTGAAAAGTGGAATTATACAAATAGCGATTGAGGGACATATATCGTCTTATGGTTAGGCCCATTATACTCGTCGAGAATTAAAAGATGGTATTTTGAGCCTTATATGAACGAGCTTTGGCTTCATTCCCAGGATATCTGGATTTCCGATGTTTGGGGATATTGAGAGTCCCCGTCAACGGCATTCGGGCTGGTGAGAATCGGGCATCAACAACTCCTTGCTACGTAGTTCCAATGCACAGGAAGACATCTCCTTTGAAAGGGGCTGGGGGTTGCGCAATATTTCGCAGATATTTACATATTTGCCTCGATGAGTTTATTGAGTGTCCGCAGGATAATTAGGATAGAGGGTCAAGGGCCATTCTGTGAGATTGCCCCCCTGTTGCAAAGAGGGTAGGATGAACCTTGAAAGCTCTCATTTCTCTTGACCTTTGCCAGTGAACACCAACCTTACCGTCGTTTCTACGTTTCTAATGCCTATCCATATCAGAGTGGTAGATTGCAACAATCGCCCGTAGTCGAATTCTACGCTACCAACAGAGTGCAATAAGAGGACCCCAGATACATAATGAAAATAACACACAAAAGTTAAGACAAGGTCATTAGGTAAAAATGGCATTATAGAGCTCGTGAAAACGCCTTGGCAATTCCTGACTTCCCTTTCCAATCCCGTTTCGCCCTACTAGAGCCCAATTTTCGAAATTCTGGAGAGGGCAAAACATCTCCTGCAAGGCCCAACTGCCCGTACCCACTGCCACTACTTATCAAAGAAGCATGAAGACGAGCAGTATCCTCGACTCTAAACCCGTCTGCATTTGTCAAAACACTCTGCCATAGTGAATTTAGCTGGGATGTCCAAGTGTCCAGAGCTTGTAATCGTTCATGGTCGTCAGGCCGATTGATGACAACGGCACCGGTTTCCTGGTCGATTTTCGCATCTGGGATCTTCTGGTCAAGTATGAGGAAGCTGAGGATATCTTGAACCTCGGGAATGGAAATCTTGATTTGTTTGGAGATGAACGCGAGGCTGAAACGAGTATAGGGAGCTATTAATTTCAGGACAGCTTTGGTGCGCATGTTGCGGCTCACTTCATCGATGTTCTCGGCGATGAAGGGATCTGAGAGGACGTCTGGGTTATTTCGGAGGATTGCTTCGTAAGCGTGGATGTCGTCGCGCTGGAAGGCGTCGACTAGGTCAGTCATGGCAGATATCCGCGGATCTGATTTGTATGGTTTGGTCTCTTGGGAGTCAAAGGGGTTGATATTGGACTTCATTAACATGGTCGTCAAGACGAGGTACTTTAGGACCTGGATCCTCTGCATTGAGCCAGCTTCGTCGTAGTTCCGGAAGGATTCGAAGAAATCACTCTGTGCCTCCTTCCAATTTTCTTCGCTCATATGCATTTTCCCGCCGCATTCACGGATTATTCCCATGATTTTCGGGTGTGGCACAGCGGACCGCACGGTGAGCGCCCTCTGATAAAGAGCTTTTAACCGTTTGTTGTTCTTCGTATCAGCATACATCTGGATTTCCAGAGCATAGACTTCCAGTGAATATGTCCCCTTAGCTGGATCATCTGTTCCATCCTCCCGCTGACACGCTCGATGTAGCTCCTTCACTTTCTTGCTTAGCAGGCCGTACTCTCTGCGATCAAGCCAGAGTCTCGCTAGCTTGATATTAGTTTTCAGCCAAAGCCGTTCGTTGTTGGTATTCTGGAAAGAGTCGAGCGTTAGGGAGTAAAATTTCTCCATGCAGTGGTACGCATTTGCATCATCGGATCCCTTCTCAATGTAATCCAACATGTTATTGATCGATTTCTCGGAGTAGTTTCGCGTGACGGCGGATTTAATGTAGGTGAGCAGCTCGCGGTAATGTTCAACGGCCTATATGCGTCTGTGATAAGTTACATCATCCGTACAGCTTCAACATAGATGGCATAATCGACACTCACATCCTCATATCGACCAAGCTTAAATTCCAGTTTTATCGCCTGCTTTAAACCTCTAAATCCCCTAGATGGGCAAAGAGTTTGCTGTCAGCGGGGCTCCCTTCCAATTTCAAAAATTCATACAAAGCAACCCTACCAGTCGCCTTTCTCCTCTTCTAAAGCTGGTACTTCTAGAAATTCATCAATGGCTTCTTCTGGGTTCTCCGCTTTAATCTGCTTCGCATTATAGTATTTATTCTCGATCCCGATATCGCCAGCCTCATCGTCATCGGCGTCCTCATACTCGAAGTCATATCTATATTAAAAATGGTTAGTAGCTGCAGCAGAAAGCTGGCGACGAGACAGATAAAAACGTACTCCTCCTGGTCGGAGTCCTGCATAAAATCGTCATCCGACATCTTAAAGGACTGAGGGTGTACCCCACACGAGCCGTGTGAACTGGAGTTCACAAGCTTTTCCGTTAGAGAATTCGGATTGCCGGGGTGTAGGAATAACAATCAAGGCGCTCTAAGCTGGTGATGTAGGGGAGAGATATCCACTGGTCAAGTTATGTGTTGTTGAGTGTTCTGTATATAACTATCTGCACCCAAACATGTTGTATGAAGGCATCAACAACAGGCGGAGTGATGAGCTATTGCCAAGACGCTATTTTGTTTCAGGACTAGCGCGGCTCTTAACCAAGTTCGCCGCCGCCGCGTCGATTATTTTCTGGGGAAAGTAAATCCATCCCTCCTTGAACGACCAACTCGCCATCTAGCCCAGTGGGTTTTTACACCATATATTCGCATTCCTACACAGCACCAAAATGGGAGGCGATCTCAATCTTAAGAAGTCCTGGCATCCCGTGCTCCAGAAAAACCAGGAGCGGGTATGGATCGAACAAAAGAAAGCGCTCGAGGAGCGCAAACGGATCGAGCAGATGATGAAGGAGCGGCAGGAGGAGAGACAGATTCAGGAGCTACAGGAAATGCAAGAAGCTGCAGGCGGGAAAAAACGACTAAACCGCGTGGATTGGATGTACTCGGGGCCAGCAGCAGGACAAACAGGCACAACGGAGGAAATGGAAGGATATCTGCTGGGCAAACGCCGCATCGATGATCTGATCAAAGGCTCGGAAAATTCTAAACTACAGAAATCGTCCACGGAAGACTCATTTATGGCCCTTCAGAACGCGAATACCGCGAGGGATACGGCTGCAAAAATACGAGAAGACCCGATGCTTGCCATAAAGAAACAGGAACAAGCCGCCTACGAGGCGATGATGAACGATCCCGTGAGAAGGAAACAGCTACTCAAAGCTGCAGGCGTTGATACCACACAGTCATCAGAAAAAAGTCGAAAGCATCGGAAACATCGGCATAGGGACGATGAAAAAGAGGAGCGAAGCTCAAGGCATAGATCACGGCGGTATGACGATAAAAGCGACAGGCACAGGTCCAGGAGATATGACGATGAGGATGACAGAAGAAGCCGCCATGGGAGGCACCGATCACGCAGCCCCTTCAAATCGCGATCGCCAAGTCCAACCCCTCGCCATCATAGATCAAGGCGCTCACCATCTCCCTACCAAAGAAGACGGTCATATTCTCCCCGCACTCGTGACCGTTCGCGGGAACGTTCGCCCTACCGACCTCGAGAAGAGTCCCCACGCTCGAAGAGACAGAGTTGGCATCATTCACGAAGGGAATCACCTCCGCCACCACCGCGTCACAGGCGTGATGCCGCTCCATCGATGGACGGTAGACCAGCTACAACCGCAACTACTTCTATAAATGATGAAGAGCGTATTGCCAGGCTAGCAGCTATGCAACAAACCGCGAACGAGCTAGACCAAGCTCGTGCTACACGCCTAGCTGCCGCGGAGGAACGGGACCGGGAGGAGCGAGAAGCGGAGGAGGCGTCTCGGGCTCAGTCGAGCAAGTATGGTGGCAAGGGACGGTTCGTGAGTGGCTTGAACCGACGTGCTGGAGAAATAGATCTTGCGGAAAGGCTTCGACGGGGCAGGAGGAATATCGAGAAGGAGCAGGAAGCTTTTTAAGAGATGTGGCCTTGTTCGATTTTATGATGATAATGACCTGAATGGAATTTGTTTCGCTGGCTGGCGCTTTACATCGGATGATTAATAGACCTTGCGATATCCACTTCGTTGACCTGTTGGCCCTTCTTTGGCTGTTCCATTTACATTGCCTGTCCATTACCCTTACGTTCCCCGTCTTTGACATATGCTAGATAGTTGGCGAAATGTTGTTCGTCCAACAACCGATCGGATATAGCAAATGGATAAGGCAGGAGTGCATTTTAGACGCCTGGGTTGACCCTGCATTCACATTTTCTGACATATTTTGGACACCTTGCCTTAATTTCAATTTCGTATTTTTCACGGCCGGCTACTGGTGGCATTCGCTCCTGGCGCCTTACGGCTCTGTAGGGATGCCGGGGTTATCCATGTCTTCACATCATCCATCCACCCACTTTTATTAAAATAGATACCGATCTCGCCTGGCTTGGGTGGATATAAATAACAACAAATAAAACGGGCTGCATCTTTACTTTTCTGTCCATTATTTGTTGCATTTTCCTCTGTTACTCGGCTGCGTCAATGTGTACTGTACTGTTCATATAGATTTGTATCAATTCCACTGATGTAATTCGTAGGAGGTTCATCACTAGAATAAAACTATTCCGCTATAAATTTAACATACTACTCATGATCGAAGCATTCCGGGCTCTGATGCTGCCATGGTTGAACGATGCTGGCTGTTCCCGGAGAGATAATTGAAATGAGTGGCTGGCCCCTAGTGCGCTCGGGGGAAGGGCGGTCCTCATAAAGCTGGCGGCCGCCGAGCTTGGGCCTGGTCCGGCTGAGATTAGGCGGGGGCTTTAACTGTAAGCTGCCTAGCGGGCGGGGGGTTCCAGGCATTATTAGTGGCGAAAATCTTCTGCTCGGACGCTGAGAAAGCGATGTCATCAGCCCGCGCTTGCTTGTTCGCTTCTTGACCTCATTTGCCATTTATCTCCTTCCCGCCAACCATTCATTTTCAATCCACATCTCGACCTCATACGCAGTACTCCCCTTTAACTCACCCTTTCTTCTATACATAACATCTTTATATTCTTCTTGCTTGCCCTCTACCATCTGCCCCATTCGCGTCCCGTACGTCCCTCCGCTCTTCCGCATACCGTTTATTTCCAGCCGTCGTTCCTCCATCAACCCGGGATCATCGACAGACCACTACTACTAGCCGGCGATAAATAATTATACGATCCACCCCTTATTTATACCCCATCCCAATTTACACCATCCTTACTCCGCCGTAGTCGCCGGTTCCGCCTCCCCCGTCACGATGAGTTTATGCCGGCGGGACAAGACCGTCCAGCGCAAACTAGTTCTCCTGTGAGGCCAACACCATCCTCCCCCGCGCCGCACAACCTGTCATCCTGCGTTCCTCTCTCGCCTTATGGCGCCCTTTCAAATCGCTTACTCTGGCGTATTAAGTGACTTTTGGTTGGCTAACATGGTATTGATGGGTATATAGGGGTGACGGCGCATGCGGGAAAACATCGCTGCTGAATGTGTTCACAAGAGGGTAGGCACATACATAGTTTTTCCCCTGGCCTCTGGGGGATTTCAGTCCAAGGCATTTCACAACGCGCTTTGGGTTGGCCGGAAAAGCAGAAACAAAATGAATGCAGTTTTGAATTCGTACTGATCCTTTTGCACCGTGTTGTGTCGCACAGATTTTTCCCTACAGTCTAGTAAGATGCCACACGGTTCCAATTATCTCCTTTGCTCTCCCGCCGCACCGGCGTCCCTATGGCTCGAGCAAAGTATAGCAGCGTTGACCAAAGTGTTATATATGTGTATTGTCTGAAATTACAGTGAGCCAACTGTTTTCGGTACGAAACCCCCTTTGCGCTATTCATTTGCGAACTTCCTACTAACTGGTTGGATTAATAGAAAACTACGTCCATGGTATAATGCACTCCCGTCCTCGGTTTTGGCACATCCCACTGCGCCAGGAAGGCCCCAATACTGATGTTCTTCGGGATTTAGATATCTATGTCGATGGAATTCATATGGAATTGTCCCTATGGGATACCGCTGGACAGGAAGAGTTTGATCGCCTCCGTTCTTTATCATACGACGACACACAAGTCATAATGCTATGCTTTAGCGTAAGCTTCGGGCCTTGCCTTCCTTTTCATGATTGAGCCTATTCAGCTTCTTCCTTCTAAACCTTTGGGAAAGCTGTGGATGAAAATAAAGCAGCGCTAAAACTTGACGGTGGAAAACATAGGTTGACAGCAAAGACTCCCTCGAGAACGTCGAAACGAAATGGATGGCGGAAATCGCGGAACATTGCGCCGGAGCCAAAATCGTTCTGGTCGCATTGAAATGCGATCTAAGAGAGGAAACGGACGAAAAAGATGGCGATAATTCAGAGCCGCAGACCGCAGGGAAACCAATCGTCAAGTATAACCAGGGACTGGATGTTGCGAAAAAAGTTGGTGCATTACGATATCTAGGTATGATCACAACTCTTGTTTTGCGGTTCTGCTCAGTGTGGCACTCAAACAACTAGAAAATAATAACATAAAATTAAACCCGGCTAACGCTACCTTACTTTGTTATGATAGAATGCTCGGCCATGCGAAATCGCGGCGTCAACGAGGCCTTCACAGAGGCTGCCAGGGTGGCACTGACTGTAAAACCTTCGAAGTCATCCGACAGCGCTGGCAACTGCATCATTCTGTGATGAAAGCGGTTAAACCAGAAACTGAGGTTGCAGAGACATCCCGCTCTGTGTGCCCTCTCACAATCACGTTTATGTTCATATCATATCAGCATGCAATTTGCTTCTCTCCCCCTTCCCTGCGCCTGTTGTATCATCATCTGCCCGCCTGCACATCATCTTGCCTTTTCCTTATCTACCGCCGTTCCCATACGCAATACCCCCCCCCCAACTCTTCATTTCTTTTCCTAAATTTTCTAGTCTCCCCAGTCAGACATGACTTAGAGATACGGCAGCTGCGTCGTTTCTTTATTCTTCCTTACACACCCTTACGTATATGGCGAGTGTTTCAATTCGTTTGTTCTTTTGCTTTATTTCCTACACTACGACCCCTCGTTGTCAGCTTTGGAGTTCTGAAACATTTTTTTTTCTTCCTGTTTCTTTTTGAATGCAACATCATCATGGAGCAAAGAATACATCAAGGGGAGCGCCGGATTGATACCAGTTTGCTTTTTTCTCAATTAAGTTTTACTTGTTTTTAACTTTGTTTCTCTCTTTTCCTTTCTTTTTGTTTGTTTTCCCCCTTACTCCCCAACTCTGCTTCACAGCCAACCCCAGTGTACAAACCTTTATTTTAATTACTGATTATATTCTGTCTTGTTCTATTCTACTCTGGTCATTTCAGTTTCTCTGTCTGTGCAACAGAGAAACACTTTTTCATTTGTTTATAATTATTTGTATATATTCTGCATATATTTGTAGTTTTTGGATTCTCTACAAAAGATTTTGCATGTTTTGTTAGTTATCTGTTGTTATCTTATCACACTCTGCTGCCCAATGATTCATCCATCTTGTTGAGATTCAGTTCCTCATGAAATTTAGTATCTACATCATGGTAATATTTATTGCTGCTGCACTTCTTGCAATTTGTACAAAGCCTCATATTCAATTTCCATCTATCAGGATGCATTCTGATTTACAACTGTAAATTATTAGTCCTTAATACAAACTGAGCCATATTTTCTACCATTTCACTACCTGTTAAAGAGTAGAAGGAGCATGAAAATTTTTTATCCCAGATACTCATCTGGTGATGTCTTTGATAATCCTCATTATCATTAGTTAGATATTGAAGTCTACCTGTTAAATTGCAATTCTATCCGGTTCTTTGGATTGATCTATCCACATGTTATATACCCCATTGCTGATCCCTATTACGCCCGCGCAATATTTTGATTTTTATAAAGTTTGAGAACAGACAAAAAGGAGAAGGGTATAGAGCTCAACCGAAAGTAGATCTTTTACTGTACAGCAACGGAGCATCTCTCTCGCTCCTATGTCTCAACAATCCCAAGCACGTCCCGCTCCTCGATGTGATAAACCTCCTCAATCCCTACTCCCCCACCCGTTTGGCAACAACAATCCACCGCTTGAGCAGTCCCAACCTCATTAACCCGCCTAACAAACGCTTCCACAAACCTCTCTGCGACCTCTCTCATAATAACATCGCCATCATCAGCATCAAATTTCACCCCACAACCGACCATACTCGTCGCCTCCCTCCCTTCCAACCCGCACGCGACAATCTGTCGGAAATACCACATCGGCTCCTCCGTCACATTCAACCCGATGCCATAGCTACTCACATTCCGGCGCAGGTGCACACCCACCGCCGCAATTTTCTTAGATAATAATCTGTTATCTTCGTCACTTTCCCGGCCCCTCCCCTTGTGTTCCGATTGTGATCGTGACCGTGACATATCCACCCAAACCCCTGGGTCCTTCTCACTCAACCCGGCGCCGTCCACCCCGTACCCAGCCAAAACATCCAGGACACTCCTCTCCAGCAACCGTATATGCTGACGCGGGCCCAGGCGCAGTCGTCGTAGATCAAGGATTGTGTATGCGACTAGCTGGCCGGGGCCATGGTAGGTGGTTTGCCCACCGCGGAGTGTTGGTTGGAATTCAGCGACGGCTGGTTGGGTTGGGGTCGGTGTTAGGAGGTGGCGGATAGGGTGAAGGGGTTTGGGTAGGTTGAGATCGAGGTTTGGGTGGGGGTTCGTTGACGTGGTCGTAATGGGGGTAATTGTGGCAGGTAAGTCGCGGCGCCCGGTTGTGTATACGGGGCGAGGGGTGAAGGTTAGGATTGTGGGATCTGGAGGTGGTGGTGGTTGCACGGCAGCGGGAGAGGTCGAGGAGGCGTCATGGAGTTTTTTGTGAGCTAGGAGGCGGGAAACGAGAATCTGTTGAAGGTGAGAGGCGTGCGTGAAAGGTACGACGTTGGGGAGGTGGAGATGGGCGAGGCGCATTATAGCGGAGCGGCGCGCGGAGGCGGAGAGAGAGACGGAGGAGGAATAATGAGAGCTGCGGGGGGGATCTTCTGCCCTTATTTGAGAAATGGTTATAATGGGATTAAATTGACAATGAGCATAATATGTCAACACATATATATGGATAGCTCTCAAGGTATTTATATGTTCGTGGTATATAAATTGGCGCTCTTTGCAGTAGCTTTGTATGATTTCCCCGCGTTTTCCTTCCCCAAAAGGAAATGTTGAGGCTCGAAATTTCCGACCAATCAGCATCCGACGGAGTTAACCAGTCACGTGTATTTTATCTCCGCAATTCCTCCATTACGTAATTCTGCTTCAGCCAACGCTCCGGCTCCAACCTCTGACATCGCTCAGCTTTCGAAGCTTCAAAGAAACCATGGGAAATCTGCAACTTACCTAGGGAGACCTTTCAGTTGCCTGTACCCCTGGAGATGTACAGTCGCTGCAATGTAAGTGGCTCATCTAGCCCACTTTCTGAAAGTCTTGTAGCGGCAGTATTAATTTGTGGTATTTAGGGTTGATCTACCAGTGCACGTCCGCTTGCGCAGCGCGATCTTAAGGAAAGATGTCTTGCTGGTCAAGCGCATCATAAGGAATAACCCCAGGTTCCTGGAGAACCCAAACTTCGAAGATAAGAGCAATACCTCGTTACATCTCGCGGCGATTCTTGGGAACCTCGAAATCATTGTATGGAAACTTCCCCGCATCTTCCAAACTTTCGTGTACCCCTTTTTATAGATCTCGAACTAAAGCCCCGCTTGACCCAGAAACTCCTCGTATCGTTCGGCCACGACTCATGTGCCCCTAAAATATTGGAAACTGGGTTCGATGCTGCCCCCGGCATCAGCCTGAACACAGATGGGGCTACGGCTCTCCACCTTGCAGCTGCGCATTCCCACGCCGCCTGCGTTCAATACCTCTGCGCCCAATTCCCCCAAACCATCGACCGGCCTGACCATAAGGGCATCACACCTCTCATGCTCGCAGCTCAAAGTTCCAATCCCTCCCACCCTGCACGAAGCACATGTCTAATTCCTCCAAAGCAACGCCCGCGTTCCTCCTCCAACGCAGCAGAAGACACTAGTACAATCGCAACACTTCTCAGACAAGATGCATCCGTGACGCTCGCAGATAACGTGGGCAATACCGCCTTACATTATGCTAGCGCATGGGGGAATCTGAAAGCATTCCGGTTGCTGGTGTCAGCGGGCGCACCCCCCATGGCTCTCAATCATGCCATGTGCACACCCGCAGACTATGCACTGAGTGTGCAAGCGGGCGTGTATTTTCGCAGTCTGGTCTCAGAATTCGAGCGGCTGAAAGGCGAATCTCCACAGCTACCGCAACAACAGCAGAAAATGAAATTATCATTGAAAGTCAATGATGGCGATTTGAACCGGTCGCCCAAGGGTGTAGCAACCCCACCAAGGAACCTATCACCTATCTCCCCCACCGAAATGCGGTTGGGTAACAAAGCGGGCCTGAGCGCTTCGAGACCTGGGATGAATACCCCGTCGCTAGGCTCCGTGCGGTTGGTTACTCAGGAAGATAGTAACGATATGTTCCCTCTGGATCC
Source organism: Blastomyces parvus (assembly GCA_002572885.1). Lineage (NCBI taxonomy): Eukaryota > Fungi > Ascomycota > Eurotiomycetes > Onygenales > Ajellomycetaceae > Blastomyces > Blastomyces parvus. Next base: position 455,701 of record PDNC01000004.1, read on the forward strand.
GCCGTTGACGGCGAGGAAGGTTAGCGTTCCGATGACGAACAGCCCGATTGCAGCGACAGGACCTTATGCGGAGTTTCGTCGGGGCTCGAGTTGAGAGGACAACCGTGAATATTTAATCCATGGTCGTTTCTATGGTTGGTTCGTACACTGCGCACACATCGCAAAACTCTTCAGATACGGGATATAGTGACCTGCGCGGCAAGCCGGATTATCATTTGAGGGAGACGAAGAGAGCTACCCCTTCTATGCGGCTATTGGTGGAAACTATTGCCCGGTCACCGTCTGTCCGCACGACATATGTACATGCATGGATCCATGCATGCAAGCTTGTCTCATACAACTATGATGATGCTCACATCTGCCTCTGCAAATCATGTTGTATCCAGGCAAATTCAGCTTTCCGGATTGGCATTCTCAAGGGCTGTGACAACAACTCAAGTCCAAACAAGATACCCTCATGAGTAAAGAGCCAATGGCTCTTAACATTTGACAACCATTTTGCAAAACATAGTCACGTTTCACAGGTTATTTTTCACCTTTTTTGTGGGTTGTGAAATAGCTGTCTGCAATACTACGAATCTCAGCTGTCAATCAACACACTTCACATATTCCAGATGTCTAATTTCAATCCCCTTCTTTGATCATTCTGTCACTTGAATATCTCAAGATTTCTTTTCATCATGTTTCTCTATCTGCATATATATTTATCATTTATATTGATACTCAAGAGGCACTGAGCCTATTGTTTGTGCAAGTGACTCTGTATCTAAGCTGTTGAAGATGTAAATATATACAAGTCTCTCATCCCTTTTCTCTCTTTTCTCTCATTTCTCTACAACTAGCCTATTCTCAAAAAGCTCTCTAGTTCTTAACTCTAGTAACGATTTGGAACGCGACCCCCCCCCCCAAAACCCGTTTTGGGCGAATCAAATCACGTGCGTCAATACCCCCGGTCGCGTTCTCTGAGCACTACTATGTATCATGGCTCACTTTCACCCTCGCTCACCCGCTCACTCACCTTCCAAGGTTCCAAGGATTGTGGATTGGAGCACCAGAATTGGCTTAGCGACACGTCAAAAATGACGACGACCATGTCCGCTTCCCTTCCCATACTCCCTCCCACCAGCGTCCTTCACCTCGCTGCATGCCCCGTCGTCGCCAGCCGTTGACGACCTTCAGCATTCAACCTCACAGCTCCTCAATCCAGATTCCTCATTTCGCCCCTGACCTTTCCAATATGGTGTATAAAGCACTTTTTGGCCACCTTGACAAAGAAGCGCTCTCTGGGTATCCCTGTCAACTGCTGGAGAAGCTGGAATCTTTCCAGGATTGGACAGTGAACATGAAGCATCACTATAACAGAGCTGTCTGTGAACTGTGTAATGAGAAGCAACAACAGCAGAACTGATGAAGCTGGGAGAATCTTGAGTGTTACCGAAATGAGCAGCCTATGATTGATCTTGAGCAGCAACTGGCAGGAAAGCTGGTGGATATCAAAGTGATGGGGCATCCTAGAGCATGAGGCTTCATGCCTGACGATGACAGTCCTTGCCCTCTAGCCAAACGGCAACAGCGCTCAAGGAAGGATAACAATATAATCCATCTGCGCCATGCAATGGAATCCGTGTGGATCAAATCCCAAGATATGCTTTCTCTGTGTCAGGAATCTTAATCCTTCATTGAATGACCGGTTTGCGGAATAAGCAACGCCCAGTTCACTCACCAGGCATTTTACACGCAAATAGGTGAAGCATCCCTGGCCCCCCAACGGATTTGAGTGCATTGTTTGCAGAAGAGACAGTTCCAACGCAACTTTAATCTTTTGGCTCACGCGGAGAGAACCCATTGAACTGTTGACCGCGTTTAAGAGACATTTTGCAAATGATCATAGATTCTAAACCAAGTAAATTTTGAGATGAGATATTTCTTATAGGTATCCCCCCTTTAGGATGGTTTACAAGGTGTGAAAGCTTGAAGACCCCCACGGTGGTCCGCCCAGGAGGTTTAAAAGTCTCTGAGGGCTCTTACATGATTTTCGTCCTTGGGAGGACGCAGGCTTGCGGATGGAATCTTGTGTGCCAGTAAACTGCCAAAGGGAAGACATTCGCAAAAATCCCACCCCGTCAAGGTTGCTCTCTCACCCATTTTTCCAAGAAATGTTCCAGTATGAGACCTCCGGTCACGAGGCGTTCATATACCGCAGAAGTTCGCTGCCAGTGAGGCAAGGATTATCATGCATGCACTGCAAAGGAGCCTTGGACTACCATTGGACCCTGGATACCCAGCCTCTGCAAATATGCCCAACCCCGCTTTGCGGCTGGATGCCGCCCTGATATCTCGATTTCCTATTGTTGGCCTACTTTGTTCTATCGCAACTATCATTTAACAGATCTCCTTATTTGGGCGATCCCATCTCCACCGTGAGTGAAGCGCCAGCCTTTTGATCTGCGTTTCAGCAACTCGATAGAACTTGATAAGAAACTTACCCTAATGAACAAAACCAACCGAAGTCGATCGACTTATTACTCCCACGATATCCTCTCTAAATACACTTTGTTACAAGATACGTCCTCTCGTACAACCTACTCCAAAGATGGCTACTCAGCTTCGGACTCATGACGATTACACCGTGGGCTGGGTCTGCGCGGTGCCTAAGGAGTTAACGGCCGCGGCGGCAATGCTTGACGAAATACACGAAGAACTTCCTAAGCACCCTAATGACTACAATGCCTATACCCTCGGTCGTGTTGGCGTGCATAACATTGTAATAGCATGTTTGCCAAAAGGCGAAATCGGCAACAACAATGCAGCAACAGTCGCGACTTGGATGACATCTACTTTCCCATCAATTAAATTTGGGTTGATGGTTGGTATCGGCGGAGGAGTCCCTAAAGCTGTCAGGCTTGGCGATGTTGTGGTCAGCACGCCCATTGATGAGTTTAGCGGAGTTGTGCAGTGGGATTTTGGGAAAACTCAACAAGAGGGTTTCAAACGAACCGGAGCATTGAACCGTCCCCCTACCGAGCTACTTACTGCGTTGACAAAGTTAGAGAAGGAGCATGAGATGAAAGGTTCTAAGATCCCACATTACCTCGACGAATTGAAGGAAAAGTGGCCTAGGCTTGCGCCAAGATATACCAGGTCTAAATCTTTGCGAGATGTGCTCTTTAGAGCAAGCTGCAAGCATGTTGAAAAATCTGATACTGACGACATCAGCACCGAGGAGAGCCAAGAGGATGATTATGAGGAAGAGGAGGAAGGAGAAGGGAATCCTTGCAGTCGCTGTGATCCGCGAGGAATTATCCGCAGAAAACCGCGGGGCATGCTTGTGCATTATGGCCTTATCGCGTCTGGCAACCAAGTGATCAAGGATGCGTTGGTCCGGGACGATATCAATAAACGACTTGGAGGCAAGGTACTCTGCTTTGAAATGGAGGCAGCAGGACTGATGAATAACTTCCCTTGCCTTGTCATCCGAGGTATCTGTGACTATACAGATGCACATAAGAACAAAAACTGGCAAGAACACGCAGCGGCTGTTGCAGCGGCATTTGCTAAGGAACTCCTCTCGTTGGTACCAAAAAAGGAGGTGGAGAAGATGCCTACAATCAAAAGTAAGCCCATCAATTTTCCAAACCTTCTGTTTAGTTGTTTAACATCAGTGATTCTTGGAGAGAGAATTCGTCTAAGCCTCAGCATTTCTAACAAACCATGGTTTCACAGGCCAACTTGAAGGAGTGATCAATATCGTCAACCAACTTCATTCTCATCAACAAAACCACGAGCGCCAAACCATTACTGAGTGGCTTACACCAGTAGATTATGCTCCCCGGCAAAATGACTTCATTTCCCAACGACAGGATGGTACTGGAGAATGGCTCTTGCAATCGGATAAATTCCGACAGTGGGTCAGAGAGCCCAAACAAACTCTATTTTGCCCAGGCATACCCGGAGCAGGCAAAACAATCATCACATCTATTGTTGTCCACGACCTTCATAGGAGATTTCAAGATGATCCTTCCGTTGGGATCGCATATCTATATTGTAACTTCCGGCAACAACAGGCACAGAAGGCAGTTGATCTCATTGCAAATATATTAAAGCAATTAATTCAATGGCAGCCTTCTGTAGCTGAAGTTGTAAAGGACTTTTATAATTTGCGTAAACGCCGAGATTACCGCCCTTTCCTGAGTGAACTCCGAAGTATCCTACACCAAATTGCAGCTTCCTATCAAAGGATTTTTATTGTCATCGACGCCCTGGATGAGTGTGGAGCTTCTTTCGATGGTCGTGAAATGTTCCTGCAAGAGATTTTCAACCTCCAGACAAAAACCAATGCGAGCATTTTCGCCACATCACGATTTATCCAGGAAATCGAGGAAAAATTTGCCGGAAGTATCAGGCTTGAGATTCGCGCCAGTGATACAGACGTACAAAAATATCTTGACGAAAAACTACCGAATTGCTCCATCTTAATTTCCGAGGACATGTCTCTTCAAAAAGAGATTAAGACTAAGATCGCTAAAGCTGTTGATGGCATGTAAGTACTGTACTATTTCTCAGAGGGGAGAATTAGACGGGGTTGCTAACATGACTAGGTTTCTACTCGCGCGGCTCTATATTGATTCTTTGGCCTGTAAAACAACTAGGAAGGCGATAAAGCAGACGCTTCAAGAGTTAGAGACAACGTCCAACGCACCAAATGACAACGAAAAGTCCAAAGCGCTAGATACTGCCTATCAGCACGCGATGGAGAGAATACGAGGACAATCACCAGATCACACCGACCTCGCGATGAGAGCTCTACAATGGATCGTCTGTTCAAAGAGACAACTGACATCTGTGGAACTTCAACATGCTCTAGCCATTGAGCCAAATACATCTGAGCTTGATACGGATAATATTGCACCTATTCAACTTACAGTCTCAGTGTGTGCTGGATTGGTCATTGCCAGCGACAAAGATGAGACTATCCATTTGGTCCACTACACCACCCAGAAATTCTTTGAGCACTCTTGGAAAAACTGGTTTCCAAATGCCCACACCGATCTTATGAAAGCCTGTGTCACCTATCTATCATTTGAGATTTTTGAAACTGGATACTGTCTGACAAGAGATGCTTTGATTGAGAGATTACAGTTCAATCCTTTTTACAGTTATGCTGCAAAGAACTGGGGCTATCATGTCTTTGATTCTTCAAATGATGAGACAAGCTTAATTTTGAATCTTCTTCATAACTCAGCCAATGTATCTGCCTGCAGCCAGATTATTACAAATCACAATTACCTCCCTCCTAGGCCGCCGATGACAGGAATACACCTGGCAGCATACTTTGGATTGGAGAAATGCATGTCGGCTCTGCTTGAAAGAACTGCCAACATCGAGGCTAATAATGATTGTCAATCTACTGAGACTCCACTCTCATTAGCAGCTGAGAATGGTCATGAGCAGATAGTGAAGCTGCTGCTTGAAAAAAATGTTAATATTGAG